>CANJKZ010000295.1:10000-395000 GCA_947471745.1 Closterium sp. Naga37s-1 | reverse complement strand
AATGGCGCCCCATTCCACCAAAGTCAGCGTTTTGATGCCGTGATACACTCGACGCAAGCGCATACAGCTGGGGTGCCACCTTGGCCAAGTTCCCAAGTACATCATGCGAAGCAAGCGAGTGCATGCCACGAGGGCTTCTCACCACATCCAGTACGCGGCGAGAGCTCGAAGGAGTGCTCTGGGCACTGCGGACGTTCGCAACTCGGATCGTGGGTGCTCACGTCCTCGTCCGGGTCGACAACCAGGCAGTCATGTTTATCTTGCGCAAGGGGGGATCCCGTCAGGCGGATCTTACGTTGACATGCCAAGCGATCATCCAGTTCTGCCTCGGCAACACAACACGCCTCGCGATCGAATGGATTCCGAGAGAGCTCAACGCCCATGCGGATGACCTATCCAAGATGCAAGACTTTGATGACTACTCCCTACACGCACCTTGGTTTCGCCTCTTGGAACGTCGCTGGGGGCCCCACACAATTGATCTCTTTGCTAACGTTCGAACCAATCACGTTCAGCGCTTCTGCTCTAAGATACCGCACCCGGACGCGTTCGCTGTCGACGCATTTTCCATCTCGTGGAAAGGCGAGCGATGCTTTGCCTTCCCGCCTCCACACTTAATTCCCGCTACACTCCGCCATGCGGAACTGACGCAGACAGAACTTACGCTCGTCGTTCCCCAGTGGACCGGAGCGTCATGGTGGCCGCTTCTCCAACCGTCCACTCAATCGTGGGCTCCGGCAGTAGTAGAGCACCTCTCCCTTGCCCAAGGCAGTCAATGCCTTAGGGCAGGTTCACACACCGCTGCATTCTCTGGGCTCGGATTGCCTCATAGCCCAATCATTGCTTTGCGTGTAAACTATGCGGTCTAATCAAAATTTCTCAATGTGTCATGTCAGGACTTTTGACCAAACTACAGCAACAATTGATGCAAGTAATTAGCCACGTTCGTGCACCATCTACAATCGAGACGTACCAACCTTATTGGCAGAGGTTTCGCACCTTCTGCACCAAAGTTAAGCTCGAGTTCCTGCCGGCAACCGACCTGACGCTAGCGCTGTATCTCATCCATGCGCTCAACAACAAAGCAACCCTCTCCGCGATCAACCTCACGTGTTCGGCAGTTGCCTTCGCCCACCGCATGACAGGAGAAACCTCCCCTACCGCCGGCCCATTCACCCTGCAAGTGCGGGAGTTCGCCAAGAGACACGGTCCCCGGCCTACACGGACCAAAGAGCCCATATCTCTCCATCAAGTGCACAACATGGCTCGTCCCTTCCTCGAATCATCAATTCCTGCGGAATACCAGAAAGGATTGATTCCTCTTCTCATGTTTTCGGCATTCTTGCGCTACTCCGACCTCGTCTCGCTCCAATGGAATGATGTACAGTTCGAGGAGAAGGCAATGTGGCTGCTCATCCCGCACTCCAAGACGGACCAGGAAGGGAAGGGTGTCTGGATCCCAGTGGCAGCAATTCCAGGCCCATACTGCCCGGTGAGGTGCACACGCAAATTCATACACCTCGCAGGCCTCACAAAGGTGCCACATGGACCGCTGATAAGGGTTTTCCCAAAAAACTCGCCAGCCACACCTAACGACAAATCGCCATCCTACGTCACGATCAGAAACTGGTGCCTCGCGGCCGGCAGGCAAGCTGGACTGGATGTCGCGCACATCGGAACTCACTCATTCCGCAAAGGCGCAGCTACTGCGGCGGCAAGCCTCGGAGTTCCTGACCGGCTCTTCAAACGCATGGGCCGATGGCGCAGCGACAGCGCGAAGGAGATGTACGTTACAATCGCGCAGGATCAGCTCATCTCCCTATCCACGCAACTGCAGGATCCTTCGACGGCTCCCTCACCCGCTACGCATCAGCAATCAATCGAACGGCACCGCCAGCCCCGACTGCACTTGCCTCAGAAGACCCATATGAAATGATAACGCTGCCTTTGCAAGCCAGCCTAAGTACACTTTCACAATATTATAATTTTTGAAAGTGTAATGAAATGTAACACTTTCTAAAATTTTGTATTGTGAAAAGGGGTACGTGGCCAACACAGCAAAGGTAGCGCCGAAGCGCTACTCACCCTCTTTTGCCTACAAAAGAGGGACGTGGGGACATTCGTCCCCACCCACGTTTTCATTTTCAAAATTGTAGTTCTCATTTCCCACCCGCCCACCCATTTGTGTATGCTGTTATGTAGACATATATAAGACGAGAACGATGTACTACTACCCATATGAAATGATAACGCTGCCTTTGCAAGTCAGCCTAAGTACACTTTCACAATATGTACATACCGTATACTAAGAGTCACTCTCTTGGCAAAGATTGGTTGACTGTCATATCGTCATGAGACTCCTGGCATAGAGTGGATGTACTGCTAAGGTTGCTAAAATCCAAACTAGTCGACAATGCTAGAACCTTCCAACCCAGCCCGTTTCATAACCTTGGTGTGCTCAAAGAGGCACTTCACCGTTCTGCTCAAAGAGGCACTTCACCGTTCTGCTCAGTCTCCGGAGATATTGAGGGGAGGGTCTGTCCTGTAGAGACGTGCTGCATCTCACCTCCATGGTGCCCGGGTTTTAAACCTTCTGGACAGACAGTAAAAAGGTAAAACCGCCGGGATTAGCCAGCCATTGTGGCGGGTGGTGTGAGGCTCACACTGTGAGCTGGTGGTGAATGGTGAAGTGAGCTGACCCGACATGGTGCACCTAGAACGAGGCAAACGGCAAATCCCAAGAAACTGACTTGTGTTCCTCTACATTGCCAAAAACAGACATCAGTGTAGAAAAAGCCCCCCAAAATGGTATAGTGTACATGAGAGACCAGTAATAAAACCTACCGTCATCGCCCGGATATAAGACATAAATGTCTTATCTCGTACACGGGCAAAAATGCTTGAGTTATCTTGTAAACGGGATGGTTTAGGGTGTCTTATAATTCTTATAAATGGAACAAATTTTAAGTTGACTGTAACACTTGCAAAGTGTGTAGAAAACACCCAGGGACCAGATTCATTGAAACAGGCCGACCTCGGTGGTGATGCAGCAAAGCTGCCACCGCTGGCAAGATTCCTCTGTGCTGGCAGCATCTAATGATGCTGCCAGCGTCGTTTTGCTGCCAGCAGCGCATGGCAGCTTCCAGAACGCTGCTGGCAGCACGTTGGCAGCGTCAGGCTGTCCTCTACGAGGAGATGCCTCGTAGAGGAGCGGCTCGGCACCTGTGGATGGGGCACTCTGGCTGGGGGGGGTAGTCGGGCTTTCACTTCATTTGGTGCTCATGGAGGTTGAATTCTCACCTCAACCTTGCTCTCGGCAGGCTCTCTAACCATGCGCAGCAAGGTACCCCTAGGCAAGTCCTCACCTCGTCCTCACGTGCAGGTGAATAACTACGGGCGAATTAACTCGCCCGGCGATGACATCCGCGTAGCCATGGCGAAGAACGCGAGCAAGGCGGGAAGTCCTACCGCCGCCTCCGGTGCGAGCTGTGACGGGGAAGACGGAGACGAAGCACACGGCGACGACGCCGAGGAGGATTGGCCGGAGAACGGCCACGATGACAGCGCTTCGTGCGACGAATTTGGTACTGCCGACATCGAGGAGGACGAATGGTGGAATCAGCCGGTCGGGAGCGACGACGAGGTGGAAGAGTGGCGGGCTGGTGATTCCGACAACGACGGAGGTGAAGATGCTGGCGGTGACAACGCGGAGGCACAGGAAGCGGCGGTGGATGCGAATGAGGCTGCCGACGAGGCGGCGGCGGAACTCGAGACAGAGGCGCCTGCGGATGCGGACGCGGTGGCGGAGGCGAACAAGGTGGCTGCGGATGCCGTCTTATTTGAGGGTGAGGGCGACGACGACGACCCGTGGAGCCTTGGGACAGACGACGACGTTCCGCTACTGAAGCGGAGGCTGTGCCATCGCCTACAGTCCACGACGAAGCGCGCACGCGTGGTGCTCTGTGACGACGACAGTCCCGGGGAGGAGCGTCGCCCCCTACTCACCGCTGCGGAGAAGGGAAAGGCAAAGGTCGTGGAAGCCCCTGCTAAGTCCCCTGCTAAGGCCCCTGCAAAGGCCCCTGCTCGTGGCCGCACAAGCAACAAGAAGCGCAAGGACGACGGAGACCCTGGATCCAGCAAGGGTGCGGCAAAGAAAAAGGCGAAGAAGGCGCCGAATCCTGACGACATCATCGTCAACGAGGCGTTGGGCAGCGACGATGAGTACGCGGCGGCGGCGGGCCCGATTCCCACGTTCCCTGAGAAGGAGGCGCCGAAGGACCCCACCCTCCATAATCCCAACACCCGCCCATCTTCCCCTCGCAGCAAAGACACTACGAAGAAGCGCCGCGGCTGGACCGTGCGTGAGAAGGTTAAGTGGGCGCGCCGCTATCAGGAGCTCGGCTCCTTGAAGAAGACTAGCTTGGAGTCAACCGCGAGCGTCGCCTGCATCAGACGCTGGTGCGCGGAGGCGGCTGCGGGCATCTACAAGGGCGTGGCTAACTGCCGCAAGCGGATGCACGGGGGGGGCCGCCACGCACACTACCCCGACATGGAGGCAGCGTTGTACCGCTACATCTGCCTTCAGCGCGCTAACGGGGTGGCCATCTCGGTGAAGGACACCCAAAATTGGAGCCGCGAGTGGATGAAGAAGCATTACCCCGGCAAGAACTGGAACGCGAGCTCTCACTGGAGCCAGCGTTTCCGTGACCGCTGGAACCTGGTGATGCGGGTGAAGACGAAGGTCGGACAACGTCTGTCGGCAGGTGCGTGGATAAGGAGTTCGTGCCGCGCACGGCCCATTGTATGCATGTCTTACCTTGCTCGTTGTCTAACCGTCCCTCGCTTCTGTTCCTGTCCCGTTTGCAGAGTGCGCGAAGGACTGCGAGTCCTTCTGGAAGTTCGTGCGCATCAACAGGGCGCGGCACAACATCGACCTGGCCCGTATCATCAACGCGGACCAGACGCCACTGTTCGTGGAGATGCCGGCCGAGAGGACGATCGAGCACCGTGGCGCGCGCTCGGTCCCAATCCGCACTGCAGGCTACCAAAAGACGCGCTTGACGGTGATGCTCGCGTGCACTGCATCCGGGGAGAAGCTGCGGCCGTGGGTGTGGTTCAAGATGAAGAACGTCCCCAACTGTGAGATTCCGGACGGTAAGCGCCATGACTTCAACCTTGCCCCTGCCTCATGAGCGTGCCCCACTGTGCTGATGTCTGTCTGTCCCTTGTGTGCCTGGCAGGAATCGTGGTCCAAGCACAGGACAACGGGTGGATGGACGAGAGCGCTGTGCAGACCTGGCTGTCCAAGGAGGTGCTTCCCCATCTGAACCCCCAGCGCGGCAAGAGCGCGAGGCGTGCGATGCTGGTGTTGGACTCCTACCGCGGCCACATCACCCAGACCATGCTTCAGTCGTACCGCACGCACAGCATCACTCCTGCAGTCATTCCAGCGGGTTGTACGAGCCAGATTCAACCCCTGGACGTCTCCATCAACCGGTGCTTCAAGGCTGCCGTGCGAGCGCGCTACGCCAGGTGGTTCATGCGTGAAGGGATTCACCTGAAGACGAAGAAGGGTGAGTTGGCTCTTCATTTTAAATTCCTGCTCTGTTTCGTGTCCTTGTCGTTAACATCTCGCTGCCGTGTCCTCTGTCCCACCCGCAGGGAACCTGCGGAGGCCTCCGCACCCCGTGGTGCTGCAGTGGATCGCGGAGGCTTGGGATCAAGTCCACAGGCAGATCATCATCGACGCGTTCCGCCACTGTGGGATCTCCAGCAAGCTGGACGGAACGGATAACCACCTGGTGATGTCTCACCTGCGCGCCAGGAGCACCACCGATGTCTCCGAGGACATGTCCCTCGGGGGGACCACAGGCGACAACACGCGCCTGCTTCGGAAGGCTCCAGAGGAGGAGGAGGAGGAGGAGGAGGAGGAGGAGGAGGAGGAGGAGGAGGAGGAGGAGGAGGAGGAGGAGGAGGAGGAGGAGGAGGAGGAGGAGGAGGAGGAGGAGGAGGAGGAGGAGGAGGCGATGCAGGCGGAGGGCGTGCGGATGGTGGCCGTGGCAACTGGCCTGGAGGTGCTGTACCAGGAGACCCCCAACTACCGCGGAGCAGCGGCCGAGGCTGACCGCATGATCGAGCCAAGAGAGACGGCTAGGCATGCCTGGCGAGTGCCAGACCTGGGCGTAGAGCCTGTTGCTAGTGCTGCAGAGGAGGCGGTTACTGAGGGGGGTTAGGTAGAAGTAGGGATTCATGAATGTATGGATGTACCCCCCTAAAGTAGTGTAGGCTCGTTTAGAAGACACCCCCTGTTTATAAGAAAACCCCTAAACCCCGGTTCTGATTATAAGACATATATGTCTTATCTCGTACACACAAATAGGTGTCGTATAAAAAGGCTTGCCTGTTTATAAGAGACACCCGTATAGTAGACAACCCCTGTCTACTATTCAACACTGTCTTATATCCGGGCGATGACGGTACCCTGCGTTTCATAAACTGAGAGGATCAGCATGCTCGTTATGTTAGCTTCAGCCTCTGAAAGCAGAGAGATAAGTACCTTAACCAAGCACTTATCTCTACAGTTGGCACACCCCACCCAACACCGCGCAGCTACACACCTTCCGAATTACTAGCTCACGTCACGGACCCCCACCCTCTAGGATCACTAGCTAGAAGCCTCACTTGGGGAATATTCACTATTACCGGTACACCTAACCATAAGGCACCTTGTGCTGTCTGTATCTATGCAACCTGCACAGCACTTGTCGCAACGCTTACTTTCTTTCCCTTGCCTTTCCTCCGAAGCTCTGCCTCAGCTTCGGGAGACAGGTACTGCCACCACAGCCTCGCACAGTCGAACCTCTTCTCCCCACACACTGACTTCACCTCCTCTCCTTCCCTCCTCTCCCTCTTCCCTCTCCACGGTTTAAATTTCCCGTTGAAATGTAAAATCTTGGCTGAATCCGCCCAGAAACTGACAAACGGCCGCTTCGGGGGCCGCCCGAGCCCAATCGTGGCTAGGTAATCCCGTTCCTTCTCGCCGAACCTGTCCCTTCCCAAGCCTCGGGTGTTCCAGATCCGGTCCAGCTTCTTATACCGGTCGTAAATCGTCAGCAGAAACGGCGGCTGCGACATGCCGAACTTATAAAGGGGATTGGGTGCGCGGCTAAATTCGGTCATCCACCACTCTATCGCACCGGAAACGTTACTTTGTAACCAGCGTTGCACATCCATGAGCAAGACTCCACGGTTGAAGACGCATGTGGTCCTGTCGAAAGGCCGTGAGGGCATCCATGGCTTGGAGGGGTCGTTTCTTGCCTGCGGTTTAACAAAAGCACAGGCAAAAGAGAATCTGATCAGGATTGTGGAGGACCATAGGCCGAGGATGAGAGATTACTGGGAGGTGTGCAATAATCCCAATACTGCCAAAGTAGGTTTTGAAGGTCCTCCACTGCTGCCACCTACCTGAACATCCACCTGATCATTTACCTGAATGGCCGCCAGCTGGTCAAAGTCAAAGTAAGTCTTGAAGGTCTGCATGTAGTCCTGCACTGCTTCCACCCACCTGAACTTTCATCTGAACATTCACCCGAGTATTCACCTGAATCGCTGCCAGCTGGTCGAAGTCAAAGTAGGTCTTGAAGGTCTGCATGCAGTCCTGCACTGCTGCCACTGGCCTCCCCTCCATATCCACGTCAGCCAGCTCTCCGATGTCCCCCTGTTGGGAATGAGGGCGAAAGGTAAGGAAAAAAAAACTCACAATTTTTGAGTCGACCCAGAAAGCCCCTCCATGTCCACGTCAGCCTCCTCTCCAATGTCCCCCTGGTTGGAATGAAGGCGAAACAGAAATAAAAAGGCACAAACTCATATTTTAAGTCGATTCAAAAGGCCGCCCCTCCATGTCCACGTCAGCCAGTTCTCCAATGTCTCCCTGGTTGGAATGAAGGCGAAACGAAAGCGTGAATAATACACCATAGTTGAATCGACACAAAAAAATCCCTCCAATGTTTGAGTCAGCCAGCTCTCTGATGCCGCCCTGGTTGGAAGAAAAGTGAAACAATTGTGAAATACACGCAAACAAGTGTCTTCAAGGTGGAAAGACCACACGAGGAGTACTCGCAAGGTACAAGGCGCCACGCGAAAGCCGCTCCTGGAAACTGGACGCTCCTGGAAACTGGACGCTCCTGGAAACTGGACGCTCCTGGAAACTGGACGCTCCTGGAAACTGGACGCTCCTGGAAACTGGACGCTCCTGGAAACTGGACGCTCCTGGAAACTGGACGCTCCTGGAAACTGGACGCTCCTGGAAACTGGACGCTCCTGGAAACTGGACGCTCCTGGAAACTGGACGCTCCTGGAAACTGGACGCTCCTGGAAACTGGACGCTCCTGGAAACTGGACGCTCCTGGAAACTGGACGCTCCTGGAAACTGGACGCTCCTGGAAACTGGACGCTCCTGGAAACTGGACGCTCCTGGAAACTGGACGCTCCTGGAAACTGGAGATGCATTGGTGCCTCCACCGTCTTTCTCCCCCCCCAACACCCACCCCGTTTTCCACACACCCCCACATCCTCATACAGCCTCATACCCTCCTCCCTCTCTCCACCCACCCCAACCACTGTTCCTCTCTGCCACTCACCACCACAACGACATCAGCGTCTAGATACACGATTCAGCGGAATTGCGGCGCCATTTGGGGGAGGTAGAAACCCAACTCTCTCTCACATCCCCTCTAACTTCCGCCCCTCCCCCCCTTCCCCCCCTCCCCCCCCTTCCCCCTCTCCCCCCTTCTCACTCACCACCACAACCACATCCGCGTCCAGATACACGATCCGGCGGAATTGCGGCGCCATCTGGGGGAGGTAGAACGGCAGGAAGTTGAAGATGGAGACCAGCTCCTTGCGCGCGCCGCTGCCCTCCTTGTACGTGATGAGCGCGCCGAGCTTCTCCCACCACCCCATCCCCATCGCCCCTGCCGCTCCCCCTGCTGTCGCTGCTCCTCCTGCTCCTGCTCCTCCGGCAGTTGTGGCAGCAGCGGGTGCAGCAGCAGTGGCAGCGGCAGCGCCGTTGGCAAGTGAGGGGCTGATGCTGCAGGGAAGGGAAGAAACAGAAGGGGAAGGGGGAGAGGAACAGAAGGAGGAGAAAACAGGGGGGAGAAGGCAGGGGGGAGAAGGCAGGGGGGAGAAGGCAGGGGGGAGAAGGCAGGGGGGAGACGGCAGGGGGGAGAGAGTTGAAGATGGAGACGAGCTCCTTGCTCGCGCCGCTGCCCTCCTTGTACGTGATAAGCGCGCCGAGCTTCTCCCACCACCCCATCCCGGTCGCGCCTTCCCCTTCTCCCCCTGCTGCCAGCTACGCCGTCTTCTGCTGCTCCTCCTGCTGCTGCTCCTGCTGCTGTTGCTCCAGCGGCGGCTGTAGCAGCAGCAGGTGCAGCAGCAGTGGCGGCAGTAGCGCCGCTGGCAACCGAGGGGCTGATGCTGCAGGGAGGGGGGGAAGCAAGCGGGGAAGGGGGGGACGACAGGGGGGAAGAGGGTTGAAGATGAAGACCAGCTCCTGGCGCGCGCCGAGCTTCCCCCACCACCCCATGCCCATCGCGCCTCCCTCTCCCCCTGCTGCCACTGCTACTCCTTCTGCTCCTCCTGCTGCTGCCCCTGCTGCTGTTGCTCCAGCGGCCGTTGTAGCAGCAGTGGCAGCAGTAGCGCCGTTGGCAAGCGAGGGGCTGATGCTGCAGGGGAGAGCAGAAACAGGCGGGGACGTGGGGGGGACAAGGGGAGTGGGGTGAGAGACAGGCGGCTACTCCAGCGGCTGCTGTCGCAGCAGCGGGCGCAGCAGCAGCGGCAGGAGAAGCGCCGTTGGCAAGCGAGGGGCTGATGCTGCAGGCGGGAGCAGAAACAGGCGGGGACGGGGGAGAGACAAGTGGGAGACGGGGTGAGGGATGGGGGGGAGGTGGTTGAGGGATAGGTGGGAGATGGGAGAGGAGAATGCCGCGATGAAGAACGACGGGAAGGGGCTCACCTCACAATCTCAAAGCGCGTGGACGGGAAGGCTGGGTGCAGAAGAATGCGGCACTCGCGGACGGCGCGTCATTACACTCACCTCACAATCTCGATGCGCGTGGACGGGAAGAGCGGCAGGAGTTTCTTCCGCATGGCGGCGACGTTTTTCTCCGGGACCACCAGGTGGAAATCCACGCGCCACGGCTCCCGCGCGTTCACGAGCGTCGAGTTGATCACCACGGCGATCGGCCGGAGGTCCGTCTCGTCCGTCGATACGAACACGTGGATGCCTTTATCCTCGTTAGTAGCAGCACCGGTACTGCTACTAGTACTCGCTGCTGTCACCTCAGTGCTACTCGGCTCGTTTCCTCCCGCATCCTTCGTCTCTTCGCCTGCTGCTGCTACGTCCGAAGCGCCTTTGCCTGTCACCGCGGCGGTGACGGCTGAGAGCTCCCTCTCCGCATCTGGCGCTGTCTCCCCGGCGGCTGACGTGTCCCCCGCTGACGGGTCACCACCACCGCTGTTTCCTGAACTCACGCTCGTCGCACCCCCGCCAGTGCTCCCGTTATTATCGGGAGCCGCAGGCTGCGAGTCTTTGAATCCATCTTCGCTTCGATGTGACTCTATCGAGGGTTCATTGGAAACGGGTGTGACTATATCGCTGCGTGTTCCCGTGCCGTCAGCAGAAGCATCAGATGTGGTCAAGGCGGCTTCATTCCCACCTCTACGGCCCAAACCCTCCCTCATAGCCACCACCGTTTGAGTCACATCCCTTTCAGCCGCTTCGACGGGGCGCGCTTCCCTGATACCGTCACCCCCCTCATCGAGCTCTACACGTCGTGTAGGAATCTGAGGAGAAACCGACGGTCCGGATTTCGTCTCGGGAGTTGATTCTTCAAGCTCAAACTGATCGCCTCCGGAGCTTGACACGTGGATTCGAAGCACCCTACCCTGCGATGACGGCGATTTGATCGTCAAGTGCCATACCGTGAAACCTTTTGGCTGGAGCGTAATAAATAGCGACACGCCTGCTATGGCGAGGAGCAAGACGGAAATTAGCAGCCACGAAGCGCGGAATACGGTGGCAATAGGCGAGATGGCGAACGTGGTATATCGGCGAGAATTAGAAGGCTCCTTTTTTAGGGATTCTAAGAGTTGGTCTAGACTCCCCATGTCCGCGTCGGATTCGACTCGATGCGACGAACCCCACCTGCCGAGGCGCTGCGACGGCAAAGTCGCCATTGTTCTTAGAAGACGGAAAGAGGCTAGGAAAGGCTGCCTGAAGCTGACTTCAGTGTTTTCGAGAGAGTGAGGTAGCTAACCTAACCTTCGCATTCCAACTAGAAACTCTCCTTACAGCTCTCCGAAGCTAACCTTCCGTCAGATGTCAAGAATTAGGGCTGAGCTCTCGCTGAAACTCGCAAGTTCTGCGACCAAAAAGGCTTAGTTGCCTTTTCTTTCACGAAAACCACAGACCCTTGTTTTGCTGTCAAGCACCGCAAGACAGGAAAGTGACGACTTTCCCAGTCCTTGTACTACGAATCGCACTACAAAAGACACAAAATGTCTGGTTGGTTGCGTCGTTGAATAAGGAGCATCTGAATTCCAAGGCTCCACCATCGGAAGAAAGTAAGGCCTGGATTCTCTCGAGCAGAAGTACAGTTCGAGCGCTGATGCTGCCGCAGCTCAGTTCAGCAGTAAGTTTGGTTTCTGGTGCGCAGCGCAGATGCTGCTGAAGCGGATGCTAGCCTCCATTGGCTTCGATTGGTTGGTCAGTGAAACTGGCTGGGCTGTGCGGCTCGAAGCATCAATCGCCCTGATGGTCCGAACTGCGAGTGGTTCGTCGCAGAGTGTCGCCTGAGAGCCCAGACCGAGTCGCACCACTCTGGTGTACGAATGGAATGACAGAGCTGGCTGGGTTCTGGATCTGTCAAGCGACCCGATTGATTTTCCTGCGACGGTGAGAACATAGCGATAGGGAAACTGCAGCGTGACAATGGAGAATGCGTGCATTTCCCGAAGGTAACGGGGTTATTGCGATTGGGTGGGACTCCCTTCCACGTCGCACCCCATTAGAGGCAAACAGTGAAGTGTACCCACCCCGCCAGCAAGATGCAGCCAGAACCAGAAAACCGAAACGTTTGGAAATGTCATAGTTGCAACCTACTGGAAATGAAAGTGTAACAGACACAATACAATTAAAGAAGTATTCTGTAGTGGGAATCCGAATCGCAGAGTTGCGGAGCGGGGTGGGTGAATGCGTATGAGTCAAACCACTGTACACAAGATGCCCAACCCCTGCGCGCGAATTTGCCCTTGCCGCGATGGAAACTCTGCACCCGTGTATTAGGGTGCCAACCAGTTGCACCCCATTTACAAGCACCTCGAGCAATACGAACCACAAAAACCGAAGTTTGACAGAAGAGACCAACGTAAACGGTCAACAGAGAGTTACAAAATCTTTTAAAAGCCCTTTTTGCTAAGTGCGAATTAACGAAAACTTAGCGAAATGCAATAATCACGTAAGAGTCCTCTTTACAAGGCGACCTTGGGCTAGTCAAACGGGCATCTTGTGTACTGCATTCACCAACCTCGGAATTGACTCGCCCTACACCGAAGTCATTTTCGTCCAGCGACCATACCCATCGCCACCGTCCACATGGGATGGTCAAATGTGATGTGATGTGACGCGCTCGATGTGCGACATTCGCCACAAGTACTGTACTGTACCAATTTCCTCGTGCATGCACCAAACCTGAGGTCTGCTTGCCACAACTGCCTCGTGCCTCACTTGAGGTGCACGCTTCGTCACGAAAACCTGGCACCAGACCTGGCCTGACTTTTTCGCGGAGCCCTGCTTCTGTGGGTGCAGTGTGGCAGGGAAGGCTGGACGCGTTTCGGGCGAAGAGCCGAGTCAGACGATCCCAGGCTCGCGACGTTTTCGCGAACCAGCACGAACGAGCCACCATGCTCTTGAGCGGCCCGCGTGATTTCAGGGAAACCGAGGCTATAGTGGTTTGGTAAAGAACAATATTCGCGAAGAGGCGGGAATGCTGGCAGTGCCTTGATGTTTGGTTTCAGTCGCCGGCGTCGCCAAGCCACCCTGTCAACCACCCCTTCCCTTCCACTTCCACTTCCTGCTCCAACCAACACTGCCCTGGTATTTCACTCAAGAGCAGGTCAGCTGTGTTTTACTTTCAGAAATGTGAGTGTTCCTAGGGTTTGACAACTTCTGTGGGAGATACAAGCGACAGTTTCTTGCAACCATGACTCGTCTCTTCTGTGAGCTAGACTGTTGTATGAAATCCCTTTTCGGTGTCAGTGCGTTTCCGATGGATCCGTTGGAATGTCTACTTGTCCGTCTTCTCTGCTTACCTATCCTTCGAGCGTGTGGATGAGGTTGGTTTTTCTGAGACATTCGTTATCCTTCGCATGGATGGGGTCTTATCCGCCGACGTCATGTCTTCTCTGAACCGCGATGGTCGAAGCTGTTTCGGGTTCGAGGTGGTTGCTGGACAAGAGAGGTACTACTGATGGTAGTGATTCCGCCCACAGTGTTGTTTAAGTACAACACATCCTCACTCTGGGTTCTGTCTCTTCGGTCGGTGCATCTTGGCCCGCTGTCGCTGATGATTGTTGCGGCTAAGCTGTGGATGCTGGCGATTATTTGAGGTTCAAAACAGCGAGGTCGCGACGTCAACGTCTAAGGAGCTGAGAACGCCAGCATCTGCTCGTCTGTAATCAGCTACAATATCGGCAGACGGGCCTTCCGCGCGAGCTGGATTTCTCGCCACGCGTGGTTAGCATATGTTCTCGTTCGAGTTTGGAGGAGAGCATGTTGCTGTTATCTCATAACTAACATCGGCGTCATGGTACTGCTAAGGCGAGACCGGCGCATCAGCAAGAGTCTTGGAGCGTGTGTTCTGTTCGTCGACTTTCTTCCGGCCCGAGGAGTTGCTGTAAAGAGTTTTGGACCCTTTAAACGCGTTTTGGACTGCGTCATCCGTCCACGAATAACTTCGAGCTTGGGCTCGACGATTTCTTGAAGACTGCGGTTATTCGTCCTTTCACCTTGATCGATGATGCTGTGTTATCTTGTTGATCTGTCTATTTCTGTGCATGGCTTTACTGTGTATGACAGGCTCAACGTGGTTTTATCTTGTTGTATTCATCGAAGTGGAAAAACGAGATTATGATTTTGTACTCACTTCGTCTGCTACAGCTAAACAGGTCCTAAAAGGCAAGCCAATTCTGGAACTTTGCGGCAGTTGTACACCCTTAACTCTGTGCTTTGCCTCGTGTCTATAACAGCTAAACAGGCTCTAGAAGCTTATTGAAGCAAAAGATTCTCAAAGGCCAGCGTAAGAAGTAACTGGATTGCAAGTTGGGTGTCTCAATTGCGATCATCAGGTTGTGTGTGTACCCTTCCATCTGCACCGTTTGCTCCTGGTGTTTCAGCAGCTGCAGTCGGCAGGAGATGTTAGAAGCTTCCACTGGTTTAGCATCGCCACGTTCACCCTTTCCTCTCCACTGGTTTATGATTCTCTATCATCCACTGGTGCTTCCAGCAGCTTCACGTTTCGGGGATCTTGGGGACCAGGTTGACTGCCTTCCTGTCACACGTATCCTGTTCTCCCACATACTCGACTGGCTGTGTTTCAGCATATACAAATTACGGGGATTCTGAGGAGGACACAGCAGGTGGGACTGTCTCATGATTCAGACTGACTGGCTTCTTGTCGCATGCACCCTGAGCCCCCTCATATTCGACTGGCTGTGCGTTTCAGCATCTACAAGTCACGGCTCTTGTGGGAAGGACACAGCAGGTGGGACTATCTCATGATACAGGCTGACTGCCTTTCTGTCGCACGCACACTGTACTCCCACAGATTCGACTGGTCGTGTTCATCATCTGCAGGTCACGGGGATTTCAGAGACTCTTTAACAGATAGAATGAAGGGGACTGCTACATGGTTTGACTGTCGTTCAATCGCCATCCCGTCGCACACATTCTGTATTCCCACGAATTCGACTGGTTTTGTTTCAGCAGCTGCAGGGCAGGGGGGTTCAGGTCAGGAGCATAACGGACCACTCACAGCATAAGCTTACTTGTGTCCAGGTTGGCAGCCTTCCCTTCGCATGCACCCTCTCAGTCGATGAACATGTCTGATTGTATTTTGCAGGACCTGAAGTTGAACGCGGCTTTGATTTGGCGGCCTTTCCACCCTCAATTTGCCTTCCACCCTCGTCTGCCTTCCACCCTCGTCTGCCTTCCACCCTCGTCTGCCTTCCACCCTCGTCTGCCTTCCACCCTCGTCTGCCTTCCACCCTCGTCTGCCTTCCACCCTCATCCACCTTCCTCTGCTGCTAGCATCCGCCTTCGTCTGCTCCCTCCTTCCATAGTCTGCTATTTCTAACCGTTTCCGCTCCCTCGTCCCACCTTCTGCTCCCCTCTCACCTGCCGCCTTCATAGGCAACGTTACCTTCGTAGGCACGCTCTGCGGATATGGCTCAATATGATTTGCAGGGAAAGCAGAAAACAAAAAAACCGAGGGTAAGACGCAAAGGGGCACGGAGCGACAGGAGACAGGGGCACCCCTGCCTGCAGGGCAAAGCAGTGTTTTCCTCCCTCACCTTCGAGCTTGTCTGCTGCATGGCTGTGGCTCCCCTGCCTGCAGCTCAGGCACTTCAATCAATGCGTGTGACGCTCAGCTAGCTTCAGCCAAGACAGGCAAGTTTCAAGACCTCTGGGTGTGTGGCTGGAAATCTGATGGAAAATTTCTTTCCTGCCCATGACTGCCTTGTCCTTGCGCCCTCCACCCTCTTGCCGTACCTTTGCCCCTGCTAGGTGCAAGGCCAGCTTCCTTTCTGTGCTTCCTTTAGCCCGTTTTGCTTGCTTGTGGTAGCCCTGCCAGGACCACAGCAGCTTGGGAGGTGGTACGTTGCATGGTCAATCAAGCCCCAAATCAAGACTCGCCAAGCAGAGGAGAGTGGGACAACTCTTCTGTCCTTCTTCACTGCTCTGCACTTTTCTACCTTATCTGACGTCCCTTCTAAACCTGCTTGTAGCTGCCAGGTCTGCATTCTCTGCCATCCCCTTGGGGGGGGGGCTCTGGGGTGTAACACTCTCCCTTTCTGTGCTTCCTTCAGCCTCTTTGCTTGCTTGTGGTTGCGCCACCAGCACCACTGCAGCGTGGGAGATGGGAGTGTTGGTCAATCAAGCCCCAAATCAAGACTCGCCAAGCAGAGGAGAGTGAGGCAACTCTTTTGTCCTTCCGCTTCTCTGCTCTGCACGCTTCCACCTTATCTGCCGCCCCTTCCAAACCTGCCTGTAGCTGCCAGGTCTGCATTCTCTGCCATCCCGTTCCCCATCCCCTTGTGGGGTGTAATTCTCTCACTTTCTGTGCTTCCTTGAGCCCTTTGCTCGTGGTTGCCCTGCCAGCACCGCAGCAGATTGGGAGATGGAGTGTTGGTCAATCAAGCCCCAAATCAAGACTCGCCAAGCAGAGGGTAGTGAGGCAATTTCTGTCCTTCCTCTTCACTGCTCTGCACGTTTCCAACTTATCTGCCGCCCCTAACATACCTGCTTGTAGCTGCCAGGTCTGCATTCTCTGCCATCCCCCCCGCCCCCATCCCCTTAGGGGGCTCTGGGGTATAACACTCTCCCTTTCTGTGCTTCTAAGCGTTGTCTACCTTCTATGGTGACGTGTAGGCTTCGGTCCTGTGTTGCTCTCCCTTCTGCCTCCCCTTCCAAACCTACCTACACATGTCAGGTCTGCATCTCCTGCCATCCTCCGCACCCCCATCCCCTTACGGGGCTCTGGGGATATAACGCCCTCCGTCTCCCTGCTCCCTCTAGCCCGTTCGCTTGGCTGTGGTTGCCCTGCCAGCACCACAGCAGCTTCTTAAGAGATGGTGTCACATGCTCAATCATGGCCCAGCTGAAGACTCGCCAAGCAGTGGTACTTTTCTCGCCAAGGAGGGTATTCAAGTGATATAGCAGGTGCTTTTGCCGTACTACACTCTCCGTCCCTGCACATTCCCTCCTTTTCTACTCTGTTACCTGCTCCAGCTATCCTCCTAGTCCTTCGGGCATGTGTTCCTCTCCCTTATGCCGCCCCTTGCCAAGTCTGCGTCTTCTGCCATTTGCGACCTTCCCCCGTCCCCATCCCCTTAGGGGGGGCTCTGGGGTTTAACGCGTTCTCCCCTTCTGTGCTCCCTCTAGCCCCTTCGCTTGGCTGTGGTTGCCCTGCCAGCACCACAGCAGCTCGGGAGGAGATGGTGTGTTGCACGCTCAATCAAGGCCCAGCTCAAGACTCGCCACGCAGTGGATATGCAGGCAACTAACTTTTCTCGTCACTGCTAACTGTTCCTGCACACTTCCAGCTTTCCTACTAGTCTTCCAGCTACCGTTCGGCCTGTAGGGCCTGTGTTCCTCTTCCTTCTGCCGGCCCGTTAAAAACCTGCTTGTACCTGCCAGTTCTGCATCTTCTGCCATCCCCTCCCCCTCCCCCATCCCCTTTGGGGGCTCTGGGGTTTAAAGCTCTCCTTTCTGTGCTTCCTCTAGCCCTGTTTGCTTGGTTGTGGTTGCCCTGCCAGCTCCACAGCAGGTCGGGAGGCGGTGTGTCACTTGCTCAATCTTGATTCAAGTCAAGACTTGCCAAGCGGTGGATACTCAGGCAACTCACTCGTCCTTCCCCTTTGCTGTTTCTGCACACCTCCCCCTCTCCTGCTCGTTGTCTACCTGCTCTTATCTACCCTTCCATCGTTGCCTTGTAGCCCTCGGATGGTGTGCCTCACCCTTCTCCTGCGCTGTATTGAACCGTTTTTACCTGCCAGGTCTGCCCCTCCCCCACCCCCTTATGGGGCTCTGGGATTCAACGCTTTCCTGTTCCCTGCTTCCTCTAGCCCGTTGGCTTGATTGTGGTTGCCATGCCAGCATCACAGCAGCTTCGGAGGGGCTGTGTTACATGCTCAATCGAGGTGCATCTCATGATCTACCAAGCATTGGACATCCAGGATATTCAGGCAATATACTGATCTTTCCTCTTTACTGCTCTGCACGCCTCCACCTCTTCTACTCGTATTCTACCTCCCAGCTACCCTTCCAGCTTTCTTTTCTGCTATCGCCCCAGCTTCCCTTCTATCGCTACTTGTACCCTTCTGACCAGCCTCCTTTATTCTCCTCTGTACTCTCCGTCCTGCCGTCCCTTTATAGCCGGATTGTACCTGCCAGGCGTGCGTCTTCTGCCTATCTCCTGCCCCTTCCCCATCCCCTTAAGGGGCTTTGGGGTTTAACGTTCTCCTATCCTGTGCATCCTTGTAGCCCCGTTCGCCTGTCTGCGGTTGTCCTGCCAGCACCACAGCAGCTCAATTTCGTGTGAAACTAAGGCGCGAAGCCAACACAAGACGTCAAGCCTGGTCAGAGTGTGAAGTCAGGACGGCTGCAATCGATTCTTCGTGGACAGGTGTATGTGGAAAGCTGCCATCACTGGCGTATGCGTGCCTCTTTTGGCTTGGCGTTTCTTGTGCTCCCTTGCCTTTGGTGTTTCCTGTTAGTGTGCCATGTGGCAAGGCAGGACAATGCAGGACAAGGCAGGACAACTGCGATCTAATTGGGAGCGATTTTCCCCAAGTGCAGTATGGATGAGCATGGATGACACGAGGTGCCAGGTTGTGTAAAGCATCTTGCACTCTTGCATTTGCTGCTCTTGCCTTTGCGGTTCTTGTTGGTCTCCTCTGCTCTTGGCTCTGCCTTCTGGTCTCTTGTGCCTAGACAGGACGGAGAGCAGTTTCATCAAGCTTATGAGCATATCTTGACCTTTTCTCCAGGTGCTTTGTAAAGCATCCTGCATTGGTGGATTTGCTGCTGTTGCCTTCGCGGTTCTTGTTGGTCTTCTGTGCTCTTGGTGTCTGCTGGTCTCTTTGTCAAAGCAGGACGAAGAGCAATGTCATCAAGTGTATGAGCGTATCTCCACCCTTCGCCCTGGTGCCTCTGTAAAGCATCCTGCCTTGGTGCATTGCCTTGCGGTTCTTGTTGGTCTCCTTTGTTCTCGGTGCTGCCTTCTGGTCTCTTGTGCCTAGACAGGACGGAGAGCAGTGTCGTCAAGCTTATGAGCATATCTCAACCTTTTCCCCAGGTGCCTTGTAAAGCATCCTGCATTGGTGGATTTGCTGCTGTTGCCTTCGCGGTTCTTGTTGGTCTTCTGTGCTCTTGGTTCTGCCTTCTGGTCTCTTGTGCCTAGACAGGACGGAGAGCAGTGTCAAGTGTATGTGCATATCTCAACCCTTCGCCATGTTCTGTAAAACAACCTTCACTTGTGCATTCTGCAACTGTTGCATTCCGCTTGTTATTGGGTGCTATGTTCGCTTGGTGCTGTCTCCTGGTCTCTTGTGCCAAAGCAGGATGGAGAGCAGTGTTATCCAGCTTATGAGCAATCTCAACCTCTCACCCAGATGCTCGTGTAAAGCATCCTGCCTTGCTGCATTGCCTTGCGGTTCTTGTTGGTCTTGTGTGGTCTTCGTGCTGTCTGCTGGTCTGTTGTGCCCAGAAAGGATGGAGAGCAGTGTCAGCAAGCTGATGAGCATATTTCAATCCTTTACCCAGGTACCCATGTGTAGCATCCCGTGCTGCTGCTGCTGTGCCTCTTGCCTCTGTGCTGGTGTCTCTGGTGTGTGGAGGCAGCTGTGCTGTGAGCAGAACCATTCGAACGTACGAGTACATTGGGGTCCGTCCATTCGCCCAGGTACCTTGGCGTAGCATTTTATTGCTGCTGCATTCCTTGCCCTTGCCTCTATGCCTCTGGTTGTCTCTGTGTCAAGGAAGCTGTGCTGTGAGCAGAGCTGCTTGGGCATTTGAGAGCATATTGGGGTCCGTCCATTGGCACCGGGTATCTGTGCGTAGCCTTGCTGCTGCTGCATTTGTGCCCCTTGCTTCTGTGCTGGTTGCCTCTGGTGTGTGTCGAGGCAGCTGTGGTGTGAGCAGAACCATTTGAGTGTATGAGCATATTGGAGTCCGTCCATTTGCCCAGCTATCCCTGCGTAGCATTCCTTGCTGCTGCAGTTGTGGCCCTTGCCTCTGTGCTGGTTGTCTCTCTTTTGTGTTGGGGCAGCTGTGGTGTGAGCAGAGCCTGCAGGCATATGAGTGGCGTCCGTCCGTCTGCCCAGGTACCGGTGAGTAGCATCCGTTGCTGCTGCCTTTGTGGCCCTTGCCCCTCTGTGCTGGTTGTCTCTCTTGTGTGTCGTGCCAGCCGTGCTGTGAGCAGAGCCTTCTGGGCAGGCAGTTGAGCACATAGGAGTCCGTCCATTCGCCCAGGTACCTGTGCATAGATTCCTTTGCTGCTGCAACTGTGCCCCTGGCCTTTGTGCTGGTGTCACTCTGGTGTGTCGTGCCAGCTGTGCTGTGAGCAGAACCTTTCAGGCACATGAGTACATTGGGGTTTGTCCATTCGCCCAGGCAGGTACACGTGCATGGCATTCCTTGCTGCTGCATTTGTGCCGCTTGCCTCTGTGCTGGTTGTCTCTCTGGTGTGTGTCGAGGGCAGGCGTGCTGTGAGCAAAGCGTTCGGGTATGAGCACATGGAGGGCCGTCTATTCGCCCAGGTACCAGTGCTGTGCGTAGCATTCCTTGCTGCTGCATTTGTGGCCCTTGCCTCTGTGCTTGTTGTCTCTGTGCTGGTTGTCTCTCTGGTGTGTGTGTGTGTCGATGAAGTTGTGGTATGAGCAGAACCTTTCCAAGCGTATGAGCATATTGGGCCCCCCTCATTTGCCCAGGCAGGTATCCTTGCGTAGCATCCCGTGCTGCTGCATCTGTGCTTTTGGCGTCTGTGCTGGTTTCCTTTGGTGTGTGTCGAGGCACCTGTGCTGTGAGCAGAACCTTTCAGGCATGTGAGTAGGGGTTCGTCCATTCGCCCAGACAGGTACCCGTGCATGGCATTCCTTGCTGCACTGCTTCTGTGCCTCTTGCCGCTGTGCTGGTTGTCTCTGTGGTGTATCGAGACAGCTGTGCTGTGAGCAGAACCATTCGAGCGTGTGAGCACATGGGGGTCCGTCCATTTGCCCAGGCAGGTACCCGTGCAAGCATCCCTTGCTGCTGCATTTGTGGCCTCTGTGCTGGTTGTCTCTCTGGTGTGTCGAGGCAGTTGTGCTGTGAGCAGACCCTCTTGCGAAGGCAGATGAGCACATTGGGGTCCGTCCACTGGCCCAGGTATCGTGCATGGCCTCTGTTGCTCCTGCGTTCGTGGCGCATTCGCTGGTTGTGCCCCCCCCCGTTTCTTGTTCCCACGTGAACAGCTGGAGGTTCAAGTTCAACCTTACCAAGGAGCGTTGTGTACCCTTCGATGTCCCTTCATCTATCCTTACCGCCGTTCGTTCTTCTAAGCTCAGGTGGACGTGTGCAGTACCCATTGCCGGTGCATGCGTTGTGTTTGGCTCCTCTCTGGTTTCTGTGTTTCTGTGCTGCTGTGCTGGTGGAATGTGGTGTATTTTGTTCTGTGGTCAGTTGGAGGTTGAAGCCTGTCCGGAGCGAGCATGGTGATACCATCTATGACCCTTCCTTCATCTCGCCAGGTGGACGTGTAAAGCATGCGCTGTTGTTGATGCATTTTTTGGTTGTGGATCTTTTCTGGTGCCTGTGCTCCTGTGTCGGTGGGATGTGTTGGTGTCAGTGCTCTGCGGCCAGCTGGAGGTCAAACTCTTCCAGAAGAAAGAGCCATGAATCCTTTTATGACCCTTCTGTTCGTACCACCATCACCCCAGGTAGATGTCTAGCATGCTCGTTGCTGGTGCATTCGTTGGTTGTGGCTCTTCTCTGCTTGTTCTGTGTTGCTGTGTTGGTGGGATGTGTTTGTGTGAGTGTGCTGTGGTCAGTTGGAGGTCGAAGCCTGTCAGGAGCAACCGTGGTGATTCTTTGTATGACCCTTTTTATCTCCTCACCTTCATCAGCCCAGGTAGACGTTTAGACAGCTGTCCCAAGACTTTTTTACAGTATTTTCCATCTTCTCTCCCAGGTAGACGTGTAAAGCACCCTTTGCTGGTGCATTTGTTGGCTGTGGTTCCTCTTTTGTCTCTGTGCTTCTCTGTTGGTGTGTGTGGTGTGAACTCTTTTGTGGATAGCTACAGGCTACCATCCATGACTTTTATCTGACTTAACAAGAAGAGGAGTAAGCGTGGTGATACCATCCATGACTTTTATCTGACTTAACAAGAAGAGGAGTAAGCGTGGTGATACCATCCATGACTTTTATCTGACTTAACAAGAAGAGGAGTAAGCGTGGTGATACCATCCATGAATTTTATCTGATTCCACCATCATCTGCCCTGGTAGACGTGTAAAGCTTGTGCTGCTGGTGCATTTGCTGGTTCTGGCTCTTCTCTGGTGTTGTTGTGCCTCTGTGCTGGTGGGATGTGAATGTTCTGTAGACAGCGGGAGGTCGAAGCCTGTCGGAAGCAACCTTTCCTTCTATAACCCTTTCATATGTCCTTCCAGTATCAGCCCAGCCCAGGTAGACATGCAATACACGCGTTTCTGGTGCATCTGCTGGTTGTGGCTCCGTCCCCGTGTCTTGTTGTGCTGCTCTCTTCATGTGGACAGCTGGAGGTTCAAGCCTGTGGGGAGCAAGTGTGGTGATTCCTTCTCTGACCCTGTGTCTGTTTCTACCATCATCTGCCCTGGTAGCCTTGCACACGCATTTGTTGGTTGTGACTCCCTGTGTGCTGCTCTCTTCATGTGGACAGCTAGAGGCTGAGCTCTGCGGGAAGCAGGCGTTGCGATCCCTCTATGTTGGTTGTGGCTCTTCTGGTTGTGTACCCTTCGATGTCCCTTCATCTATCCTTACCGCCGTTCGTTCTTCTAAGCTCAGGTGGACGTGTGCAGTACCCATTGCCGGTGCATGCGTTGTGTTTGGCTCCTCTCTGGTTTCTGTGTTTCTGTGCTGCTGTGTTGGTGGAATGTGGTGTATTTTGTTCTGTGGTCAGTTGGAGGTTGAAGCCTGTCCGGAGCGAGCATGGTGATACCATCTATGACCCTTCCTTCATCTCGCCAGGTGGACGTGTAAAGCATGCGCTGTTGTTGATGCATTTTTTGGTTGTGGATCTTTTCTGGTGCCTGTGCTCCTGTGTCGGTGGGATGTGTTGGTGTCAGTGCTCTGCGGCCAGCTGGAGGTCAAACTCTTCCAGAAGAAAGAGCCATGAATCCTTTTATGACCCTTCTGTTCGTACCACCATCACCCCAGGTAGATGTCTAGCATGCTCGTTGCTGGTGCATTCGTTGGTTGTGGCTCTTCTCTGCTTGTTCTGTGTTGCTGTGTTGGTGGGATGTGTTTGTGTGAGTGTGCTGTGGTCAGTTGGAGGTCGAAGCCTGTCAGGAGCAACCGTGGTGATTCTTTGTATGACCCTTTTTATCTCCTCACCTTCATCAGCCCAGGTAGACGTTTAGACAGCTGTCCCAAGACTTTTTTACAGTATTTTCCATCTTCTCTCCCAGGTAGACGTGTAAAGCACCCTTTGCTGGTGCATTTGTTGGCTGTGGTTCCTCTTTTGTCTCTGTGCTTCTCTGTTGGTGTGTGTGGTGTGAACTCTTTTGTGGATAGCTACAGGCTACCATCCATGACTTTTATCTGACTTAACAAGAAGAGGAGTAAGCGTGGTGATACCATCCATGACTTTTATCTGACTTAACAAGAAGAGTAAGCGTGGTGATACCATCCATGACTTTTATCTGACTTAACAAGAAGAGGAGTAAGCGTGGTGATACCATCCATGAATTTTATCTGATTCCACCATCATCTGCCCTGGTAGACGTGTAAAGCTTGTGCTGCTGGTGCATTTGCTGGTTCTGGCTCTTCTCTGGTGTTGTTGTGCCTCTGTGCTGGTGGGATGTGAATGTTCTGTAGACAGCGGGAGGTCGAAGCCTGTCGGAAGCAACCTTTCCTTCTATAACCCTTTCATATGTCCTTCCAGTATCAGCCCAGCCCAGGTAGACATGCAATACACGCGTTTCTGGTGCATCTGCTGGTTGTGGCTCCGTCCCCGTGTCTTGTTGTGCTGCTCTCTTCATGTGGACAGCTGGAGGTTCAAGCCTGTGGGGAGCAAGTGTGGTGATTCCTTCTCTGACCCTGTGTCTGTTTCTACCATCATCTGCCCTGGTAGCCTTGCACACGCATTTGTTGGTTGTGACTCCCTGTGTGCTGCTCTCTTCATGTGGACAGCTAGAGGCTGAGCTCTGCGGGAAGCAGGCGTTGCGATCCCTCTATGTTGGTTGTGGCTCTTCTGGTTTTCCTGTGCTCCTGTGTTGGTGGTATGTATTGGTGTCAGTGTTGTGTGGTCCGCTTGAGGGTTTTCAAGTCAAGTCTTTCAGGAGGAGCAAGTGCGGTATACCTTCTATGACACCTTTATCTGCCCTTGCCATCATCTGCCCGGGTACTCGTGTAAAGCACGCGTTGCTGCTGCATTCCTTGGTTGCGTTTCTTCTGGTTTTCCTGTGCCTCTGTCGGTGGGATGTGTTAAATTTTCTATGGACAGCTAGTGAAGGAGCAAGTGTGCCTCTTCCAACATTTGAAGGAGCAAGTGCGGTGGTTTATTCTTTCTACCCTTTTCGAGTCTGAGTCTGCCCACACCATATCATCTGCCCAGGTGGTTTTTTCAGAGCACTTGCTGCTAGTGCATTTGTTGGGTGTGGCCCCTCTCTGGTTGTCCTGTGCCTCTGTGTTGGTGTGTTGTGTGAATGTTCTATGGACAGCTGGAGGATTAATCCCAACAATTGAAGGCGCAAGCGTGTGATGGTTTTTTCTATATCCCCTTTTTCAGTCTGCCGAGATTGCACCATCAGCACAGGTCGATAGAATCGCTGGTGCAATCGTTGGGTGCAGTTCTCTTTTTGCTGCTGTTTTGTTGGTGCGACTGTAATGTTTTGTGGATAGCAGAAGGTTCAACCTGACAATTGGAGGAGCAAGCGAGCATGCGTCTGTCTGTACTTTCTTTCTCCAATCTGCCCACACATTGGTCCAGGTGAAAAGTGCATTGCACACGTTCTGGTGCATTCTTTGGACGTGGCTCTCTGTCTCCTGTGCCGCTGTGTTGGTGGTCCTGTGTTGTTGGTGAGAGTGCCTTATGGACAGCTGGAGAATCAACCCTGACAACTGGAGTTGCAAGCAAGTATGTGTGCCTGTTCATATATCCCCTTACCAATCTGCGCACACACAGTTGTCCAGGTGAAAGTGCATTGCACACGTTTTTGGTGAACTCGCTAGTTCTGGCTCTCTGTTTCTGTGTCGTTGTGTTTGTGGGATGTGGTGCTTTACGCTCTGTGGACAGTGGGAGGTCGAACCGTGACAATTTGAGAAGCAAGCAAGCGTGCGTTCACCGCTATATCTTCCCTTTTTATATATTCTCTCCACTCTAGCCAGGCCAGGTGAATGTGCATAGCACACGTTGCTGGTTCTGGCTCTCTATTTCTGTGCCGCTGTCTTGCTGGGATGTGTTGGTTTGAACGTGCTGTGAACAGCTTTAGGATCAAGCCTTGCAAAAGGAGGAGCAGGCATGTGTACCCTTCTCTTCTTTTGCCTCTCGTGCCTCTCTCGTGTGCTGCTGTGTCCCTGTGATGGTGGGATGTGGTGTTTTGAACGTGCTGTGAACAGCTTTAGGATCAAGCCTTACAAGTGGAGGAGCAAGCATGTGTGCCCTTCTGATCTATATCATCCCCTTTAAATTTGCTCACACTATCGGTTCAGGTAGATGTGCAGAGCTTACGTTGCTGCTGTTGCTTCCGTTTGTTGTAGTTCCTCTCTGGTTGCCTGTGCTGCTGTCTTGGTGGGATGTGGCAGAATGAACGCGCTGTGGACAGCTGGAGGTTCGAAACTTACAAGTGGAGGAGCAAGCATGTGTGTCACTCCATTCTATAACCTCCCTTTCCAATCTTTTCACTCTACGACCGGTCCAGGTAGACGTGCAGAGCATATGTTGCTGTTGCTTCTGTGGGTTTTTTTCCTCTCTAGTTTTCTGTGCTGCAGTGTTGGCGTGGTTTGCTGGTGTGAAGTTGTATGGACAGCTGGAGGAGCAAGTGGTGGTTTTCTCCTTTACTCCTTCCCATCCTCTTCCGTGTTTTCTATCAGCAAGGTAGATGTGCTCTCCTCATCAGGCCAAAGAGCTTGCATTGCTGGAGTGTTTTTTGTTCCTCTTCTGCTCTTTGGTCTTGTGTCTCTGTGCCACTGTGTCAGTGGGTTGTCTGTTGAAGCAGAATAACTGCAAGCCATGCTCGCCGGGTTCCGAGCCAAGTCGGACTCGAATAGGGCGTGACACATTTGCTCCACTGTTTGTCCAGGTAGTCAAAGTACAATGCATTTGCCTCTCTTGCAGGCTTGGCGCTCTTGCCTCTGTTGCCACTCTGTCCCAGTGTGGTGTGCCCGTCCGTGTGATGCTGGGATGTGTCTAGCAGGACAACTGCAATTTGTCACGCTCATCATCTGCGCAGCGCAGGTAGCACCTTCTGGGGTATACTCTTTGCTCGTGCATTTTTGGTTCTTCTCCCCTCGTCTTTGCTCTGCCCTCTTTCTTCTGTGCTGCTGTGTCCGTGTGATGGTGGGATGTGTCAGGCAGGACAGCTGCAAACCATGCCCTGATTGAAGTGAGAAGTGTTTTGCGATCACTGTCACCTTCCGCCCTGGTACTGCCAGCTGGGTTGTTCCTTCTGCTGTTGCCGTCTTCGGCTCTTTCGCCTCTCGTTGTGTCTCGTTGTGCTGTGTCCCTGTGATGGTGGGGTGTGTGTCAGACATGACAGCTGAAACTCTGATCTCTTACCATCATCCAGGCAGATGAAGGTGGGGTGTATCCTCTGCTCGTGCTGTCTTCTCTCTTGCCTCTTGTGCCTCTCTCGCGTGCTGCTGTGTCCCTGTGATGGTGGGATGTGTGTCATGCAGGACAGCTGCAACGTGTCAGCTCTTACCATCACCCAGGGAGTCCAGGTCGGGATGCACTTCCTCCTTGTGCAGTCTTGGCCCTCTTGCCTCTCTGTCCTGTGCTGCTGTGTCTGTGTGATGGTGGGATGTGTGTGACAGGCAGGACAGCTGCCATCCGTCAGCTCTTACCACCCGTCCAGGTAGTACCTGTGAACATGTAACCTCTGCGTGTGCAGTCATGCCTCTCTTTCCTCTCGATCTTCCTGCTGTTGTTTCTCGGTGATGGTGGGATGTGTGACAGGCAGGTTACTTGCAAACCGTCAGCTCTTACCATCCGTCCAGGTAGCTCCTGTGGCAATGTATCCTCTGCTTGTGCTCTCCTGCACTCCTGCCTCCCTGTTTTGGCCAGCTGTGACTGTGTGATGGTGTGGAGGGATGTGTGTCACTCAGGACAGATTCAACCTGTCATCTCTTACCACCATCCCTCCAGGTACTTCCAGTGGGGATGCATTTGCTGCTCGTGCAGTCTTGCCTCTCTTGCCTCTCTGTTCTGTGCTGCTGTATCCTTGGGATGTGTGCCAGGCAGGCCAGCTTCAATCTGTCATGTACCATCCCTCCAGGTACTGCGAATAGGGAGGATTCCTCTTTTTCTGTGCAGTCTTGCTTTCCTGCCTCTCTGTTTTGGCCAGCTGTGTCCCTGTGACCGTGGGATGTGTGTCACGCAGGGCAGCTTCAATCTGTCATGTACCATTCCTCCAGGTACTTCCAGTGGGGATGCATTTGCTGCTCGTGCTGTCGTTGTTCTGTCTAGTGCTGTTGTGTCTGTGTGCTGGTGGGATGTGTGTCATGTAGGGAAATTCGAGCCCAGGAGGAGTTCACGAAAGTGAAGTTCTGAGGCTGGGATGTGTTTTTACTTTCTCATGCTCTGCTCTGAGTCTGGTGTCTGCATCACCGTTTCTTTTCCGTGCACGCACTTGTTACTACCACAGGGTTGGCTCGTCTTTTCTGGTGTGTGCCTGGTTTCTTTGTGTCTTGGCAGATGCGCATGTGTCTTGCCAGAGGTGTGGTGGTGTTCTTCTAACCCTTCTTTCCGTATTCCAGTTTTCTGCCTGTTTTTACCCTATTTGTGCCAGATATGCATACGCATTTCTATACATCCATCCCTGCATGTGGACATTCATTCATGCATATACCATAAGTGTGCATGTATGTATGCATTCACCATTATACACCCACATCTTCATCATAATATATCATATGCATACAACGTATGGTATGTTACCATCTCCGGACGATGATGAGGCAACTGCCCTTGGATTACCCGCTTAATTAGTGGGATATGGCTGAGTATACCCTCCTAGGTATGCGCAGCATGCCATTCTGTTGTCACCCTCTGGCTGGGGCTTTGGTCCCTTCCTAAGGGTATGATATGGCATTCCAAGGCAGCAACCTGAGTCCATCAAATTTGTTAATTCTGTGTCCAAGCGGATGTATTCTCATGTGATTTATATTGAGATGAGCACTGCTCTCATGGCCCTTGAGGTTTTCTGTCTTCCCTGAATGTTGTATGGGTGGTTGAGCACTTATGAACGTGGTTATCTGTATTTCTGGTTTTACTGTAATACCCCGGATATAAGACCCGGGGGTATTATAAGAATCCCACCCCAAAAATGAGGGGGGGTCTTAAAGCTCGCGTCTCAAATTTCACCCTTCCGACCAAGTGTTAAACGCTTGGGATCCGGTAACAGCTGGGTTTGTCGCAAAGCACACCAAGGCAAGGGGTGGTTTGGGAAGGTTGGTTGGGAGAGGTTTGAAACAGGGCCTCGTTCCAGGCAAAACCAACTCCAAAGGGAAACAACGTGTTGCAAAGTTGGTTGGGACAGGAATACGACAACGCAGGTTGGGAAACACACCTGCACGAACCAATCTACAGGTGTACAGAAAAACGTGCGACAACAGAGGCATCGTCGCACACTTCCCCGTGCAAACCAAGCATTTACAGCTCTCAGAATTATGAGACTCAGAACTCTCAACTTTGACAAAACGGTTCGTGTAGGCACCAGTTCAAGTGTTTTACCAGCCATATGCCACGTCTTTTAGTATAGCTAGCCTTGAAAACTCAGTCGCGATCATGATGTAGGGGAAACCGTGCGCCTATAGACCTTGGCGCATTCCGTGACCCGCATTCTCTAAGCCCGAACACGGGAAAATCATCAAATTTAGCGTGTCCAATCCCCACCTTCGTCCTCTCCTCGCCAAAAACTGCCGGCGTGGGGTTCATCGCCATTCATCAACCGCCCTTATTAGGTGAAAGGGGAAGGTCGCAGTAGCATGAAGGGTGGAAAGGACGATAGGGACGAGCCAAACGCGGCAATGGGGCGATATCACCGAAGTCGCGGGACTAAGGCCCGCCGAGTGACGCGGGAAAGGTGTGTACCCTGCCGGTGAGCGCGCGCACACCTCCCTTCAAGGGGCGCGCACCCAGCTGTAAGCAGCGCGCACACCGCAAGCAGCTGAGTGCGCCCCGCTGTAGGCATCACGCGCCACCTGAGCCTCAGCGCTCGCCCCGCTATAGGCATGAGGCGCCTCTTTAGCATCAGCGCGAATGCGCCTGTAATCTCACGCGCCATTCGTCACGTAATCGCGCATGGTGCGGGTATGTCAAGCACTACATGAGAGGGGGGAGGAGGAGAGGACAGAGGGGGGGAGAAGGTGCGCTGAGAGGGGGGAGGAGGAGAGGACAGAGGGGGGGAGAAGGTGCGCTGAGAGGGGGGGAGACCCGGTGCTACCCCTCCTATCCCCCCCTGCTTCTCCTCCTTTCCCCCCGGTGCTACCCCTCCTTCCCTGCTTCCCCCCATCCCCTTCCCTGCTTCCCCCCATCCCCTCCCCTTCTTCCCCCCATCCCCTTCCCAGCTTCCCCCCATCCCCTTCCCTGCTTCCCCCCATCCCCTTTCCTGCTTCCCCCCATCCCCTGGCACCCGCACTCTCACTCTCCTTTCCTCCCGCACTCTCTCTCTCCGTCCTCTCCCACTCGCACTCTCCTTCCCCCCACCCTCTGCCCAGTTGTCACCTGCCCTCCCAATGCCTGCCTTTCCCTCCCTGCCCTGCGCTTTCCTTCCCCATCCCTTCTCAACCCTTCCCTTCCTTTTCATGCCCTCCCCTTCCCCCTCACTCCTCACCTTCCACCCTCTAGTTCCCATGCACGTGCACCCATCACTGTCTCCCCATACATTATTTCATCATGTGCGCTTGCTTGTGTTCCCTTGCAGTTGTTCCCTTGGCACCTCACACCACCTCCCCCATGTTCATTCACACAATTCTTTCTGCCTACTCCACTCCCCTAATTTTCAGTGGTGAAGCAGAAGAGCAAGCTGAGGCGCAGCTAAAGCTAGTCCATGCTTTACACCGTACCACCACCTGTTTCTTGTGTGTTGTATGCAATCATGTTCTGCGGGGGGGAAGGAGGAGAGGACAGAGGGGGGAAGGAAGGGTGATATACCAGTTTGCGATAAATTCCCCTAATTTCCCCCCAATCCCCCCTCCGCTCCCTCTCATTCCCCCCTCTGCTCCCTGTCATTCCCCCCCCCCTGCTCCCTCTCATTCCCCCCTCTGCTCCCTCTCATTCCCCCCTCTGCTCCCTCTCATTCCCCCCTCTGCTCCCTATCATCCCCCCCCCCCCCCCCTGTTCCCTCTCATTCCCCCCTCCGCTCCCTCTCATTCCCCCCTCTGCTCCCTCTCATTCCCCCCTCTGCTCCCTATCATCCCCCCCCCCCTGTTCCCTCTCATTCCCCCCTCTGCTCCCTGTCATTCCCCCCCCCCTGTTCCCTCTCATTCCCCCCTCTGCTCCCTCTCATTCCCCCCTCTGCTCCCTATCATCCCCCCCCCCCTGTTCCCTCTCATTCCCCCCTCTGCTCCCTGTCATTCCCCCCCCCCTGTTCCCTCTCATTCCCCCCTCTGCTCCCTCTCATTCCCCCCTCTGCTCCCTCTCATTCCCCCCTCTGCTCCCTGTTATCCCCCCCTCCGCTCCCCATAAATTACAGCTCTGCTTTCCCATCAATTCCCCTACTGCACCAGGTCAATACAGAACCCCCTCTGCTATAAAATAATTTCCCCTTGTGCTCCCCATCAATTTACTCACTCCTTCCCCTCATTTCCCCCTTTCCCTCCCCTCCTTTTCAGCCTCCCTCTTCTCCAGCTGCTTCAGCCTTGACACTCAGGATTTTGTCAGAACTGGTCCGCCACGCATGAATTTTGTTAAGCTTTAGCTATTAAATAGTACCGGTTTGACAAGTACCCATGACATGTATCAATGTTGGATGCTTCTTTATAAAAATCACTTCAGTGTTTAGGATACTGAACTGAGCCATTCAGTTGATCACTACAAAGAAGTGCAACAAAGGTTTCCAGACAAGTCACCTTGCCTTCCAGACACAGCAGGTGCAGCAGAGGCAGCGAGGGAGGAGGGCAGGCCATAGCTGCCCTGGCGCCACCCACCCCCCACCTGCACCACACGCATCGCCTCATACCCCGCCACTGCCCACTCCCCCTGCACGCCCTGACTCGAACCAACTGCGCCCCCCACTGCCTTCTCGCCTCCACTGCCAGCATCTGCATCAGCAGGCTTTGTGTGTGGCGGCAGTGGCAGGAGGGCTGTTGCTTGTGTGCGACCAGGTGCGATGGCGGAGAGGGACGTCCACAAGCAGATGGACGAGAGGGCGTATGGCGGCGTGAAGGCGGGTGGGGGTGGTGAGGTGAGGGTGAAGGAGGGGGGAGTGGCTGGTAGCAGCGGCTGCAGATTCCACTGCACAAATGGGTTCAGAGCGGTGCAGTTGGTGTACGGCTCTCCTGAGGGAGAAGGATGGGGACAGGAGGGCAGGAAGAGGGATGAGATGAGAGGGGAAAGGGGAGACAAGATGAGCACTCAGAAATAGAGCACAGAATCAAGGCAGAGGGTAATCAAGTGGAGGCGAGGAGGCGGGCAGCGAGCAGCAGCGAGTGGCCCACAAGCGCTACTGAAGCATCCACCCTGCTTCATCCCCACCTCTCACCTTCCCCACTGCCCTGGGAGCGGCTCTATAACCCCCCCCTCCCGCCCCTTCCCACTGCTCAGCACCCTGTCCTCCTTGTGTTCTGCCACTAAGCAGTGGCAGCAGGCAATCATACATCATGGTGATAATCAAGCACAAGGAATTCACCCACTCAGCTCGCACCCACACCACCATCCTTCCAAAACCCATGCCCCCTCTCCCCTCCTTGGCCTGCCCGCCGCGCATGCTCCTCCCACACTATCTGAACCGCCTTGGGGTTGGCCCCCGCTGCTTCTACCTCTGCTGGCTCTATTCCCTGGTGTGCAAGTCATCTCACTGCCTCCCACTGCTGCTTGGTCACTGCATTGTGTAATGGAGTCCCTGGGGGAGGGCAGAGGGCGGAGGGCAGAGAGCGGGGGGCGGATGGTGGATGAGAGAAGGCGGAGGGATACAAAGAGGAGGAAAGCGGCTCTGGAAGCAGATGCAGAGCCAGAGCAATTCAAGCGGGGTGCAGAGGGCACCGCAGGGTAGAGCGCATGAAGGCAAGAGGGCTAAGAAGCTGGGTGGAGAAAGAAACGAGCGAAGCACTTTCTACCGTTCTTGCATTGAACCAATCATGGCACTCACAGCCGCAAGGCACTCACAGCCGCCAGGCACGCACAGCCGCCAGCAGGCACATGCAGTCCACGTGGCCGCCATACGCCGCCACGTGCAGTGGCGTGGTGGCGTTGCGCGTGCTGCACACCCCCGCTGGCATGCCCATGCGCAACAGCGCCTGCAGCTGCAGGCACATGCATGGGAGAACGGCGGGGAGGGAGAGAAGCGGGCAGCAGGGTGAGTGCGGTCCATGCCTGCGACATTATTGAAGGTGCATGTGAGTGCAGGCACGTGGACGGGGAGGGATGGGTGCACACGCGTGATGGACGGTGGGTTCAGAGAGTGTTGAGCGGGCTGCATGGCTGTGCTGCATGGGTGAGAGCTGGTGCATGGCTGTGCTGCATGGGTGAGAGCTGGTGCATGGCTGTGCTGCATGGGTGAGAGCTGGTGCATGGCTGTGCTGCATGGGTGAGAGCTGGTGCATGGCTGTGCTGCATGGGTGAGAGCTGGTGCATGGCTGTGCTGCATGGGTGAGAGCTGGTGCATGGCTGTGCTGCATGGGTGAGAGCTGGTGCATGGCTGTGCTGCATGGGTGAGAGCTGGTGCATGGCTGTGCTGCATGGGTGAGAGCTGGTGCATGGCTGTGCTGCATGGGTGAGAGCTGGTGCATGGCTGTGCTGCATGGGTGAGAGCTGGTGCATGGCTGTGCTGCATGGGTGAGAGCTGGTGCATGGCTGTGCTGCATGGGTGAGAGCTGGTGCATGGCTGTGCTGCATGGGTGAGAGCTGGTGCATGGCTGTGCTGCATGGGTGAGAGCTGGTGCATGGCTGTGCTGCATGGGTGAGAGCTGGTGCATGGCTGTGCTGCATGGGTGAGAGCTGGTGCATGGCTGTGCTGCATGGGTGAGAGCTGGTGCATGGCTGTGCTGCATGGGTGAGAGCTGGTGCATGGCTGTGCTGCATGGGTGAGAGCTGGTGCATGGCTGTGCTGCATGGGTGAGAGCTGGTGCATGGCTGTGCTGCATGGGTGAGAGCTGGTGCATGGCTGTGCTGCATGGGTGAGAGCTGGTGCATGGCTGTGCTGCATGGGTGAGAGCTGGTGCATGGCTGTGCTGCATGGGTGAGAGCTGGTGCATGGCTGTGCTGCATGGGTGAGAGCTGGTGCATGGCTGTGCTGCATGGGTGAGAGCTGGTGCATGGCTGTGCTGCATGGGTGAGAGCTGGTGCATGGCTGTGCTGCATGGGTGAGAGCTGGTGCATGGCTGTGCTGCATGGGTGAGAGCTGGTGCATGGCTGTGCTGCATGGGTGAGAGCTGGTGCATGGCTGTGCTGCATGGGTGAGAGCTGGTGCATGGCTGTGCTGCATGGGTGAGAGCTGGTGCATGGCTGTGCTGCATGGGTGCAGGCGGGGAGGCAGGTGAGACTGACCACGGGGGAGTCACCATTCCGAGCAGCCACATGCATGGCGGTCCAGCCCCACTTGTCCACCACGCCACTCAGCCCCTCTGCTGACTCCACCCCGCATGCCCGCACCACATGCCACAGCCCCTGCCCCTCCTCCTCCCCACCACCCTCACCACTAGTACATCCCCTCCCCCATGCACTCACCTCCCTGTCAAAAGGGACGACGTCTCTCTTCCCCCTCCTCGGGCAGCACCTGCTCTCCCCCTCCATTCCCCCTCCCCATCAACCCGCGCCTTATTCCGCCCACCCCTAATCTCCTTCCGCCCATCCCTGATCTCATTCCGCGCTTCCCTAATCTCATTCCGCCCTTCCATAATCTCATTCCATCATAACTACTCGCATTTCGCCCATCCGCAATCTCATTCCGCTCTTCATACTCTCATTCCGCCCTTCCTACTGTCATCCCTCCCTTCTTAATCTCGTTCCGCCCTTGTTCCTCTCATTCCGCCCTTCTTCCTCTCATACCGCCCTTTTTCCTCTCATTCCGCCTTTCTTCCTCTCATTCCGCCTTTCTTCCTCTCATTCCGCACTTCTTCCTCTTATTCCGCCCTTCTTCCTCATTCCGCCCTTCGTCCTCTCTTTCCGTCCTTTTTCCTCTCCATCCGCCGTTCTTCCTCGCATTCCGCCCCTCGTTCTCTCATCGCGCCCTTCATCCTCTCATTCCGCCCTTCTGCCTCTCAATCCGCCCTTCTTCATCTCACACCGCCCTTCCTACCTGTTTTCGACGTTCCAAATCGCATTACGCAAACCCTAAACTCATTCCGCACATCCCTACTCTCATTCCGCCCGTAGTAGTCGCAATCTGCCCTTCCTAATCTCAATCCGCGTTTTCCACTCTAAATCCGCCCATCCCGTCTCTCATTCCCGATCAAGGAAGATGCTCTCATACTAATCGTAAACGGGGGAAATAATGCTTAGCTGGCTTTCTATTTCGGTGTTACTACGGCTCAGCGACGGGAGTATGGTTGCTTGGCGTGGGCACTCATTTTCTGACTTCACACTTCTGTCAACCTCAAAACGTGATTGCGTCGCCAGGGTGGGTCGCATAGTTCTCAATCAGACGCAAACCTGTCCCCCAAGGCTCGTCTTACACCCAAACCTGCCCAACCAGGTTTGTTTTGGCCTTGATTGTTCGCTGTGTTCTTTTCACCCGCTCGTAAAAACTTTCGTCTTTCGTTACCCAATCACGGACGGGCAAACCCAACCAGGTGTTAAACCTTTGGAAATTTGAGACCCGAGCTTTAACAGTTGGCTACATTTTATAAGACCCGGGTCTTATCATAAGGTCATTTATACTAGTATTTTGGAAGTTATACATGTCAACACTATGTGCTTAGTTTGTAGCATAAGAAGGGAATACGCGCAATAAAATTTGTGTTTAGCATCCAAATTATTACACGAAATTGACATGATGATGAGTATATGTGCTTTTGTGACTGGTTTTACCCCTCGTTAATGAAAATTTTATAAAATTTGGTGTGGAAAGGGGCAGAAAAGCTATCAGAATTGCGTTCATTGCCAATAAAACGACCGATTCTCTAGGGGGAGGGGGGTCTTATAATGTTAGCCCCCATTTAGGGGGGTATAACAAAAACGACCTATTTAGCGTACCCCCCTCCGTATTATAGACCCGGGGGTCTACAACTGGAGGGGGTCTTATATCCAGGGTGTTACGGTATATATCGAGCCTTCGATTTACACCTGTGCTTTTGATAAAAGTCATCAAGTTCAGACTAGGCGCTGGCATATCTAGTTCTATGATGTTGAATAATGACACTACCGGTACTCCTTTTGATGGACTGGTGTTATCCTGTGTTAACATCTTGAACAACGCATGGTAGTGAAAGAGTTACGCCTGTGTAGTTTGTGCATTTTTATCACACCTCTTGGGGACTGTGCCGCTCCTGGTATGGTACATGTGTATGACATGCTAGATCAGCTGAAATACTCAACTCTAAACGTTTCTAAAATTTATCAAATAATCAATTGTGCATCAATTAGATGATGGATTTTTTTCTTTTTACTAATGAAGAGGATTGATTAGCATCAATTACCATCGTTACGTTTTTGTTTCCTGGTCAAACCTCTCGAGTGACTGCGATGATTAGAAAAACAGTTATGAGCTGCAACTTCACCAGACGAGGAAAAAAACCAGCGTTGAAAATAGATTTGCTACAATAATGATCAAAATGGAAGCAATATGCTATTACCCAGCCACCACGAGAAAGCTGGCCTTGCTACACAAACGCATATCTTCGTCTTACTTTCCGCAAGCATAATTTTGATGCATGATGAATTTGTCTTAGGTATAGATGCAGATGACGGGTTGACGAAAGTGGCGGGGTGATGTAGATGGGCAGTTGTTGCAGAAGGAAAGTTGATGCAGATGGAAGGTTGATGCAGATCACACACACATGCATGCACATATACGCACACATTCCCCCCACACATGGACACACCCACATGTCCAATCCCCATGAACCCATATATGCCCCCACACATGTCCACACATATGCACACCCCAAGACACAAAATCATACCACACATAGGTCCACAAACAATACACGCACACACCACACGCATCCACCATACTTCTCAGCCAGTCTTCTTTCTCTGCATGCCAACAAACAAAGAGAATGTGAGACACTGCTGCCACAGAAGAGAAGCAGAAAAACACAATCTTCAGAAACACCACTCACCACTTTCTCAACACAGGCTGAGGCATGATCCACAGTGCTTGCTCCAAGTGCCAGAACTGCTGCTATTAGTCCCCAACTCTTCCCCACTCCATCTGCTCCTCTCCTCTCCACCTCTCTTCTCTCCTCTACTTCCTCCTCTGCTGTCCTTCAACTAGCATCCTTCACTAACTACTAACCACGTACGCAACCTCCTAGCAATTATGCAGCAGCACCCACATTATCTATTAAACACACAGCAAAGCTCAAAGAAAGCATGGTTTTAGACAAGACATACTTCAGGAGAAAAGAAAAACCGCGGGCACGCACAAAAGAAATCAAACAAGAAGCGAAGTCCCTAAGAAGGGGATACTGGGTTGTGCAACAACAATTGATTGCTTATATCACACTCAAGGTGCTGCCTTGGTGACTTCTGAGTCAGGCTCAGATATCGCAAAGTTGGAGAATGTATGACATCGGTTGTATTGGACTCAGGGTGCTGCCTTGAGATGCCACGTCAGCCTGCTGGAAGAGAAACCAGGGCTGTAGGGACTACAAGCCAGGGCTCCTTCCTTCCAGAGGCGCTGTCAACAGAGTGGCGTTCTGTGCACCCATGTGCCCAGGGGAAATACCCTGAAGAGGGTACTCCCGACAATTACCCGCTGAAAAGCAGGTGAATTGCGCACATGGGTCACATCTCAAGAGCAGTACCTCATCATAGTCCAGAAAGGGGATAGGGAATGTATGGGAGGGATGTGTGGGAGGGATGTGTGGGAGGGAGGTGGAAGGGATACGTGGGACGGATACGTGGGAGGATATGTGGGAGGGATATGTGGGAGGATATGTGGGAGGGATACGTGGGAGGATATGTGGGAGGGATATGTGGGAGGGATGGGTGAGAAGACTAGGGACAGTAAATCGTAAGTAGGTATACGAAGGGCTTTTATTGTTGAAAGAGTTAGGGATAGGTAGGTAGGATGTTAGCTAGAATCGTAGAGAAAAATATTGAAGTATAGACGTATAGGTAGGATGTTAGCTATGCTCATAGAGAAAAACATTGATGTAAACAAGAACGTATCAGTGAAGGGAATAGGATAGGGGAAACGACTGGGGCGTAAGAGGCGGACATATGGTAAACTGCGGAATAAGAAGGAACATACAGGGTTGTCGAGGTTGCTATGTAGTGTACGAGGTTGTTATGTAGTGTATGAGGCATAGAAGGAGGAGGCGGAGGGAGGCTTTACTGTGTAGGCTTGTCGGCTGGTTGATCTTCATGCAGATGCTACCTTTCTTCAGATTCTTACTCTTTTCTCTCTCATCTGCCTTCCACTGCCACACTTCTCTCAAGACTCTCAACTAAGTGAGACTCCTAACTGCTTCAAACTAATTCAGCGTAAACCGCTTCTCACTCTCAAGTACCCATCACCACCGCTCAAGACTCAACCGCCCAGCACCTCACATCTCGAGTACAACAAATATCACCCTTTCGTGAGACTCTAAACTACGTCAGTCTAGCTCAGTGCCGACCACCTCTCCCTCTCAAGTGCCTACCACCACCTCTCAACCGCCCAGCACCTCACATCTCTCGTGTACGTCAGACTCTAAACGCCAAATGTCACCTCTCCGTGAGACTCTAAACTACGTCAGTCTAGCTCAATGCCATCCACCTCTCCCTCTCAAGAGTCCAGCACCTCTCAGTCCAGCACCTCTCAGTCCAGCACCTCACAGTCCAGCACCTCTCAGTCCAGCACCTCTCAGTCCAGCACCTCAGTCCAGCACCTCTCAGTCCAGCACCTCTCAGTCCAGCACCTCTCAGTCCAGCACCTCTCAGTCCAGCACCTCTCAGTCCAGCACCTCTCAGTCCAGCACCTCTCAGTCCAGCACCTCACATCCACTTATTCCCATCGCCCACTGCATGCTGCACACTATCATTCCCCTCTCCTCCACCACTACCACACTGAACCTCACTGCACCACACTGCACAAAATCACTGTACTGCACACCATGAACACCAGCTGCTCCACCCAGCTCCACCACACAGCACCGCACAGCACCACAAAGAAATGTTGGAAACTCCAAAACGCCCACACTGACCACTAACCAGTTCAGAAGACCCCATGCTCACGTTGCTTGTAACACCCCTTAGCTCCTCCCAACCATGCAGCACTACACACCACCGCACACTACCGAAGACAATCCACAACAAAGGAACTGCTGCTGCAAAGAACATCTAAACATGAAGTCGGCTGCTGCAAAGCGCCAAAACCTTAAAAAGACCTTCCACCACACCTTAGACCAGTCGCGCCCTCCACTCTTCAAAACATTCGTCAACCATTGTCACCCCTGCCCACCACGCAGCACCGCACCGCACCATCTTGGACCACGAAGTAATGCTGCAAGAACCAAAACGCCCACACCCGAGGCCTAGTCAATTGAAAGATCGCCTACAGTTTGCTTGAACCGCTGCCACTCCTGCCCCACCACACAGTACCACACAGCACCACATACGTCCACAATCGAAGAAATTGCTGCTACACACCAAAACACCCGCACCTGCTCCTCCGCTACTCCAATAGCCTTCCACTGATGCTGCTAACGTCCACTAACAGTTACTTCCTCCCCTGCCCACCACACAGCACCACACAGCACCGCACCAACTCCGACCTGACAGAAAAGCTGCAGAGCCAAAAAGTCCACACCTGACCACTAGATGCTTGAATAGCCCCTCTTGCTGCTCTTGCTTGAAAGACACTTCCACTCCTGCCCCACCACGCAGCACCGTACAGCACCAGACAACACCGAACGCGACAAACAAGGACTTCGAGAAACCAGATCAATAACACTTCATCTCAGCTGCTTCAAACGGCCTTTTTTATGTTGACGGATTCGACCAGCTGCTTCCACTCCTGCCCACCACACAGCACCAAAGCGCACCATGCAGCAACACTGCACAACACAAACTTCGACCTGACAGAAACACTGCAGAACCAACGTCCACACCTGACCACTAGCCGCTTCAGCCGACCCTGCCCAACCGCACATCATCGAACTCCACCGCACCGCACCAAGTCATTGCTGCTTTCACTCAGTGACTTGAGACTCAGCTCCCCTGAAAAATCCTGTTCGCCACAGCAGCAGCACCACCACACACGGAAAATAATGCAGCGACTACGCTGCTGCTACCTGAATTGCCAATTGCCAGATTGAAATATTTGCCCAACTGAGCCAAGGGATCTGCTTCCCGCTAACCCTCTCCACAGCAGAACAACCACCACACCACACGGACGAGCACAGTACTCCAGCGAAACCAGGTCTACTGCCGGAAACCCCAACTGCCATCTTGTTCTTTCCACCGTCAAACGGACCAATTTCCGCCTGTTCCACAGCAGCACCACACCACGCGGACGCAAGGCAATGATCCAGCAAAACCGGAAGGGAGGTTGCCACTAACACTGCTGCTACCTGAAACGCGAACCGCTGTCCCGGAAAAAATGCCCAACTGTGCCAAGGGACCTCCTTGCCTCTGAACTCGCTCCTGTTCCACAGCGACACGACACCACCACCACACGGACGAAAGGAAAGACACCAGCAAAACGGGAAGGAATGCCGCGACTACACTGCTGCTACCTGGGATGCCAACCGCCAATTCAAAAGTTTCTTTTAACTGTGTCCCTCAAAATCTCCTGCTCCACACAGCAGCAGCACCACACCACACCACACCACACAGACACACGCCAGCAGATCACCAAGAAAAACTACCAGTAGTGAACTGTTAACCAAAGAACTGCCACCTGAACTCCCAGCTGCTACCCAGCGAACTCGTGAAGCACAGCGGTGCAGATGGGTGGAGATGTGTATCCGAGCAGGCAGATGGGGTGACGAAGTAAAGAGGGATGTGACTGTGCCATGCTTGCCGTGCAGATGGATGGAGGTGTGTATGGGGGCAGGCAGATAAAGTAACCAACTCAGAGGTGTGTATGGAGGTGTGTATGGAGGGGTGTCATTGTGCCCGTGCTCGAGTGGAGAGGATCACCAGGGCAGACGTGCAGATGGGTAGAGATGTGTATGGGGGCAGGCAGGCAAGCAGATGAAGTAACCAAGTGAAGAGGGGTGTGACTGTGCCCGTGTTCGAGTGGAGAGGATCACGAGTGCAAGCCGTGCAGATGGGTAGAGATGTGTATGGGGGCAGGCAGATGAGGTAACCAACTCAAGAGGGGTGTGACTGTGCCGTGTTCGAGTGGAGAGGATCAAGAGTGCAGACGTGCAGATGGGTGATGTGTACGGGGGCAGGCAGATGAAGAAACGGAGTAAAACGGGATGTGATTGTGCCATGCTTGAGTCAAGAGGGTCACGAGTGAAGGCGGTGCAGATGAATCGATTGTTGCTAACGATTTCAGGTTTCAGATGAAGAGCAAGGCAAATGATGCAGCAGAGTGGAATTGCAATGCAGCAGAAGGAATACCGAAGGCCGTGTGGATAGAGTATAAGGTAGTTGAGGAGAGGAAAGGTGGATGCAGAGCGGTGGCATCATGGGCACTTTTTAAGTAGATGATGAGGGCAGCTTGATGAGTAGATGAAGGCAGCGGTTGATCAAGAGAAAACGGGAAGTAGGTGTAAGTATGGCAATCATTGAAAAGATGAGCTGATGATGTGAAGTTGAATGACGATTCAGGAGGCACTGGAATAGAGTGGTCGAGAAGAGGGAAGACGGGTTCAAGCAGATTGGAGAAGTTGAATGACGATGCAGGAGACAGTGAGATCGAGTAGTTTGGGAGAAGGAAAAAGGGTTCAAGCAGTAGGATAAGGCGCTAAGTATTTCGTTGATAAAGGCAGCTGGATAAGCAGATGACAGCAGTGCTTGGATCAGAAAAGTAGGGGGTGGAAGAAGATGGAAGTATGGCATGATGAAATTTTCAACTGAAACTGGTGAAGTTGACGACGCAGGAGACAGAAGAAAGAAGGGTTCAAGCAATGGGATAAAGTGCGATGTAATTCGTTGATGACGGCAGCTTGATAAGCGGATCGGTTCAGTAGGGAAAGTATGGTGATGATGGCACGATGGAATTTTCAACTGAAGCTGGTGAGAGTAGAATGACGATGCAGAATGCAGTGAGATCAAGTAGTCAAGGAGACGGAAGATGGGTCCAATCAGTAGACTAAGGAGAAGTTCAATCCGTTGATGATGACAGTTTGACGAGTAGATGTGATGGTCGATTCAGGAAAAATAGGAGGAATGGCAGTTGAAAATAGGAAATATGTAAATGGAATCCGTTGATGAGGGCAGCTGGATGAGTAGATGAAATGCAGAGGGTGAAATGATGATGCAGGAGGCAGTGTATGGTAGTCGATATGTATGGGGTAAGGAGGCCTTGATGAGAGCATTGAGAAGTAGAAGGCAGTGGTTGATTCAGAAACACAGGTTCAAGCAGTGGGAGCAGCTGAAAGGTCAAGGAATAATGATGCAGGAGGCAGTGTATGGTAGTCGAGGATAGGGACGATCAGTCCAGAGCATGGGATAAGGAGCGATTCAATGCATTGATGAGGGCAGATTGAGAAGTAGATTGGAGGCAGCGGTTGATTCAGAAAGGATGGGAGGCGATGATGGAGGATTGTCAATATAAGTGTCATGGTTGGATATCAATTATGAACATTAACGATTGGATAACGGAAAAATGAGGAATTGAAAAACTGAGGCGATTGAAAGATGAGGAGATTAAAAGTGTTAAGATGATTGAAGTATGCAGAGATGACGTATGGAAGGTGACAAACAGAGGGTGTTCGTATGGAGAACGGAAGTATGAAACAATGCAGAATGAGACAATATGAAGGAGGATTGAATCAGAGGAGTGAACAATGGCCGATTCAACACAATGTAGGGAATGAGGTATTGGCAAGTCAATGAGGATCAATGGAGTGATTGAAATTTTAGTGATTGGATCAACCGAGACTGTCGTCAGTAGTTGAATCAGGTTGAAAGTAAAAAGTGCCATCAAGAAGTAACTTTGAAAAGTGACGTTGAGAAGTGACGTTGAAAAGAGGCGTTGAGAAGTGACGTTGAAAAGTGACGTTGAAAAGTAACGTTGGAAAGTAACGTTGAAAAATAACGTTGAGAAGTAACGTTGAAAAGTAACGTTGAAAAGTGGCTTTGCAAAGTGGCTTTGAAAAGTGGCTTTGGAAAGTGATGTTGAAAAGTGACGTTCGAAAGTGATGTTGAGAAGTGTCATCAAAGGTGTGTCGCGTCAATTCAGTCGTGAAATGATGTCAGAAGGATGGAGTCAAAATCCATAGGTATTTAGTCAACGAGTGAGGCTTAGAGACGAGGCCGAGTTTCTGCTGAAACCAAGAGTTCAGATGAGGTGAAAGGTCTGATGCAGGTCAACTTAATATATGAAGACGGAAAACGTTGCTTCAGATGGGTCATGGAGACAAGATGTGGATTGAGAGAATGTGCAGATGAGCTGATGTAGTTTGTCTGAAGAGTGGTGATGAGAAGTGGTGAGATATTGTGGTTTGACTGATGATTTGCAGGGGTGGCGGCGGGCGTGGGGGCGGACGGGCGGGGTGGCGGACATGTGGCTTCCGCGCCTGCACGTGCAACCGCAGGCAGCTGGGCTGCTGGGGACCATTGGGCGATGTGGAGTGGCTGCAGATGGGACGAGAGGGAGAATGATGACCGCGTGGAGTTTATGCACGAGTTGGTTGTGGTGGTCTGCACGTCTGCTGCTATGCATGTACTGTAATGCTGCAAAAGCTGGAACAGAGGGTTGAGGACGGTGCAGGGCGAGTGGGACGGTGCAGGGCGAGTGGGACGGTGCAGGGCGAGTGGGACGGTGCAGGGCGAGTGGGACGGTGCAGGGCGAGTGGGACGGTGCAGGGCGAGTGGGACGGTGCAGGGCGAGTGGGACGGTGCAGGGCGAGTGGGACGGTGCAGGGCGAGTGGGACGGTGCAGGGCGAGTGGGACGGTGCAGGGCGAGTGGGACGGTGCAGGGCGAGTGGGACGGTGCAGGGCGAGTGGGACGGTGCAGGGCGAGTGGGACGGTGCAGGGCGAGTGGGACGGTGCAGGGCGAGTGGGACGGTGCAGGGCGAGTGGGACGGTGCAGGGCGAGTGGGACGGTGCAGGGCGAGTGGGACGGTGCAGGGCGAGTGGGACGGTGCAGGGCGAGTGGGACGAGTGGTGTGTGGCTATGCGAGGGATTGGGATCGAGAGGGAAGTTCGCCTGAAAGAGGTCTGGCGGAGGAGGTCTGGCGGAGGAGGTCTTGAGGATTTCTGGCAGGACAATCCGATTATGGGTGTAGAGTGGTTGACTGTCGCGAACGGCGGTCTTAACTTCTTTTCTGAGACTGAGGCGTAGTGATGGGGGCGTGTGCAACGAAGTGGATAGGCTCCAATTGGGGATGTGCGGTGGAGGGAGGCAAGAGGCGGCCGGTGTTGTGACAGGTAGCTGTGATGGTAACAGGTGGAAATGTTGATGGTTGGGCAGTAGCTGTTGTGTTTGGAGTGAGTTAGTGGTAGCTGGTTCAGCTTGGGCGGCGGGTGAAGTGAGGGAGGTAGTGCTGGCGGTTTTGGCTGGAGTGGTTGGTAAATAGGTGATAATAACTGTCTGTTGTGTCGACAGGTCTTGGGGGAAGGTGTTGGGGAAAGGTGTTGGGGAAAGGTCGACAGATGATGAGAGGGTAGACATGAGCAGTGGAGGTAGACATGAGAGGGTGGTGGAGGAAAAAGCTGCTATGTCTGGGCTGGACAGGTGAGGATGAGAGCTAAGGAAGAGCGATTTTGTTAATTTTTTTGTCAGCTGATATGGGAGGTTTCACAAGAGTGCCACGTCACAGTGTGCCTACCCCTGCAGTGCAGTTGGGGGCTGTTCTTGGTTTTTGAGTGTCTTCTTGGTGTATAGGTGCTGTTGTTCCTGGTTCTTGTGGTTTCTCTTCGTGGGCGTATGGTTTGGTTGATGAAGAGCTTGATGCGAAGGTTGCTGTGTTGACGTTAAGGTGCAGATGGCGGGTGGTGGTTGGCGGTTTGTTGAAGAGGGAAGCTGTGACGGAAGTCAGACCAGTTGATGCTGTAGCGGTGTGGCTGCTGTGTGTCTCTGCTCGTGTCCTGCTGCATTGCTGCTGTTCCTGCTGCTGCGAGGCTTGTGCTGGTGGCTGGTGCTGGTTGCTCCCTTTTCCCATACTTCAAACTACAGGAGCTGATGGAATTGGCCGGGGATTGATTGTGTGGTGGGCCGATTCAAGACAGCAGAGAAGTCAGGCAAGCTGACGAGTGGTGCTGTGTAGCTGCTGTTCGCCTCTGCTTGTGTGTTGCTGCCTTGGTGCTGTTCTTTCTTCTGCTGGGTGGTAGTGTTTAGTCACTGGTGCTGGTGGTTCGTGGTTCTGCATCCTCTTTTCAACACCACAGGAGCTGATGCAACGTCCGGGTGAATGCTTGGTGGTGGATTCATGGAAGACAAAGCAAGGCAAGATGATAAGTGACCCTGTGTAGCTGCTGTACGTTCTGAGGTGCTGCTCCTGCTTCTGCTTATTGGGTTGTAGTGGCTGGTGCTGGTGGCTCGTGGCTGGTGCGGTGCTGGTGGTTCGTGGTCCCGTGTTTTCTTTGAACACCACAGGAGCGTGCGTATGCAACATACGGATCAATGCTTGGTGGTGGGTTTAATCAAGAGCAAGCCAGGCAAGCTGATGAGTGACCCTGTGTAGCTGCTGTGCGTTTTGAGGTGCTGCTCCTGCTTCTGCTGGGTTGCTGGTGGCTGTTGGCTGGTCCTGGTGCTCGTGGCTGGTGGCTGGTCGTCCCGTATCCTCCGTTTTACCACAGGAGCTGATGCAACATCTGGACTAATTATGCTGGGCAATTCATTCTTCACAATTACACCAGGCAAGCTGATGAGTGATGCTGTTCACATGCTGCTCTGATGGCTGTCTGTAGCTGCTCTGCTTTGGCACCTGCTGTCCCTGTCTGCTACTGCAGCGTCTTTGGCATCTGTTTTACCCGAAACCCTTCAACGTCTTTGGCGCGCATGTTACCCCGAACCCTGCAACGTCTTTAGCCCGTGTTATCCAAAGCCTTTCTATGTCTTTGGCCCCTGTGTAACCCTAAACCCTTCAACATCTTTGCCCCCTATGTTACCCCAAACCCTGCAACGTATTTAGCCCCTGTGTTTCCCTAAACCTTTTGATGTCTTTGGACCCTGTGTTATCAAAAGCCTTTCAACTGTTTCGGCCCTTAAATAAAACCCATCAACGCCTTTGGCCCTCGTGTTACCCTAAGCCCTTGCACCTTTTTTGCTCCTGTTGCTTTCTCCCATCTGCTGGACCTCTGACTGCTGATTTTGGTGCTGAAACTCTTCCATTTTATTTCCGTAAATCCATCCACATCTGCACGTCTCAACTGCAATTCTCTCATCCGCCATGCGGCCAGCCGCGCCAGTGTCCCGCTCCCACGCGTCCCACCAGCTTATCTCTTCAACATGCAAGGATTGTTGGCGAGTGTCAAAACCAGTGCAGCCTGTGGTTGTCCCAGCAGACGTGCAGACTTGGTAGACACACTCACGCTAGTCCCGAATCCCGTGATCACCCATGATACACCCGTGATGCCCCTGCCATGCGCCCATCCAACGTGCGCCCATCCAACGTGCGCCCATCCAACGTGCGCCCATCCAACGTGCGCCCATCCAACGTGCGCCCATCCAACGTGCGCCCATCCAACGTGCGCCCATCCAACGTGCGCCCATCCAACGTGTGCCCAACCGCACCGTGCGCCCAACCGCGCCGTGCGCCCAACCGCGCCGTGCGCCCACCCGCGCCGTGCGCCCATCTGCGCCGTGCGCCCATCCGCGCTTGCGCCCATCCGCCCATTCCCACCGCGAGTGTTGCCCCCTCCACGCCCTTGTCTGTCTCAGCAGACGCGTGCAGCTGCAGCACACACTCTCCCCCGCTCGTGCACTCCCGTCCAAGCCCGCCACACGCCCGGACACACACCCGGCCACCGAACACGCGTCCACCACACCCCACAGTGCACCCACCCGCGCCCGTACCATTGTGGCTGTAAAACTGAAGTTGCCCCAGTAGCCCAGCAGACACGCAGACAAGCCAACGAGTTGCCAAGCAGACGCTGGAAACAAGAACCTGCAAGTGCAACGGGGCTGGCGCATGTCTCCCTGCAGCAGACGTGCCAATAGCAGACCATTCCGTCCGCGTTCCCCCGCACCAGCCGACCGCAAACCATCCCACCAGTCGCCATACGTCCACCAGAGCGACCTCATTCCACCTGCGCGCTAGCCCGCGCGCTCGCCACTGGAGCCCGCGGTAGTGCAGCAGACCAGACGCCACATGTCAACCACGTCCGCCCCGCACCAGACCATCCCACCGGTCGCCATGCGCCCACCGAGCGCAGAACCTCCCGTGCGCCCGCCACTGGAGCCCGCAGTAGTGCAACAAACCAGACACCAATCCGTGCGTCCTGCACATGCAGACAACAGCAGACCATCCCGTCCGCGTTCGCCCCGCACCAGCCGCCACCCACCAGTCGCCACTGCAGCCTGCGGTGTTGCAGCAGACCAAATGCCAAGACATGCAGCCATGCAGATGTGCAGACGCCACGCCATGCAGACGAGCATATGGCACTGCAACCCACACCCAGCGGGCCTCACTCTTCAAAAACCTGCAATGGGAAGGGGATTGGGTGGGTGTCTTCCGTTGCCGCCCGCGGTTGTCCCAGCAGACGTGCAGACAGCAGCCACTCGCCACTCGATCCCACACCCGTTCGCACTCGCCCGCGTTTCCAGTTCGCACAACTGCTTGTCGCTCGCACGCGTGCGTCCTCACAAATGCACGCGTTTCCATTACGGCAGCACGCTTGGTGCACCAATGCAGACAGCAGACACGCGCGTCCCTCACGCCGCTCGCCCTCCAGCAACCGTCAACTTTCGTCCCTACTTCCTTCTTACTTCTTACTTCCTTCTTACTTCCTTCTCACGACCTGCAAGGGAAGGGGATTGGGTGGTGGGTGTCTCCCGTTGCAGCCCGCGGTTGCAGACGTGCAGACAGCAGCCACTCGCCACTCCCTCCCACCGTGTTCGCGTCCGTCCAAATTTCCAGAAGTCGCTCGCCACCCGCACGCCCCCGCGCGTGCATCCTCACGCGTCTTCCCACGCGCCCCCGCGTTCGCATTCGCCCTATTCTCCATCCGCGCACCCGCTCATCTCGTTGTCCGTACACCCCTGCCTGCGCGTGCATCCTCGTGGGTCTTCCCATTGCAGCCGTGCAGACGGCAGGCAGACACACGCGCGCGTCCCTCTCTCACGTCGCTCGCCCTCCACCCTGCATCACCTCCACCAACCGCACTTCACACTGCCTTCGTACTTCCTTCTCACGACCTGCAAGGGAAAAGGGGTTCGGTGGGTGTCTCCCGCTGCCGCCTGCGGTTGTTCCAGCAGACGTGTAGAGAGCAGACACACACGCACAGCCCCCACCAGCCTTCCTGCTCACGTTCCGCTCGCTCGCGCCCCATGCTCTGAACCTCCGTGCGTCTTCCCATCAGCGCCCGCGGTTGTCCCAGCAGACGTGCAGACGGCAGACGCGCGCCACTCGTTCGTTCCTTGTGCCCGTGTGTCTTTTTGAAGCCGTCTCTGTGTGTTTTTTCATCCTGCAAGACAAGGGATGGTTCGTTGGTGCCTCCGATGCAGCCTGCGCTGGTCCCAGCAGACGTGCAGACACGCGTCATTCGTTCCCGCCTCACTCGCTTGTCACTCGTGCCAATATCTCTTCAAAAGCGCCTCCGAATGTCCTTAACCTGCAAACGGGGAAATTGGTGGGTGTCTCTAGAAGCAGGCCTGTGGTTGTCCCAGCAGACGTGCAGACAGCAGACACACACGCGTGTTCATCACCCTGGCCTCGCCCCCTTCAATTGTCCCTGCACGCATCTTCCAATCAGCGCCCGTGGTTCTCCCAGCAGACGTGCAGACGGCAGACGCGCGCCACTTAATACCGTTCCTTGCTCCACTCGTTCGCCTCTCATGCATGTGTATTTCCCATCTGTGTGTTTGGTCGCGGAGTGTCTCTCGTTGCAGCCAGCAGACGCGCCATTCCTCGCCACTCACTCGCTTCACTTTAGACCTGCAAAAGGGGGGGATTGGTGGGTGTCTTCCGTTGCAGCCTGCAGTTGTCCCAGCAGATGTGCAGACAGCAGACACACACGTGCGCGCTCCCTTTACCCGCCCGCGTCTTCTGGTTGTCCTACTCGCTCGTTTCCCTTCTTCATGTTCACTCGCGTCTTCCCATCAGCACCTGCGGTTGTCCCAGCAGACGTGCAGACAGCAGATGCGCAACACCCGCTACGACCGACCCTCGCCCCACGCGCGTTCACGCCTCAAGCCCGCACTCCTGTGTCTTCCTATCAGCACCCACGCTTGTTCAACGGACGTCCAGACAGCAGACACAACCACCGACTCCCATCCAACGAGTTTGCTTCTTTGCTTCTCAACCTGCAAGGGGGATGGCGAGTGTCTCCCGTCACCGCCTGCGGTTGTCCCAGCAGACGAGCAGCCAGCAGACACACACAACTTGTCACGGCCGTCGCCTGCGCGTTCACCCCTCGAGCCCACACCCGCGCCCTCGTGTCTTCCCATCAGCACCCGCGGCTGTTCAACGGACGTGCAGACAGCAGGCACGCAGCCTCACATCCAACGCGTTTGCTTCTCGACCTGCACGGAAAAAGGGTTGGCGAGTGTCTCCTGTCGCCGCCTGCGGTTGTTCCAACAGACGTGCAGCCAGCAGACGCGCCAATCAATACCGTTCCTCGCCCCACCCTCGTTGGTCACTCGTGCTCGCTCGGCCCGTGCACCTTCTCAAATGCCCCTCTGGTGGTGCTTCAAGATCCTGCAACAAAGAAGGGGGTGTGGTTCTCCTGCAGCCTGTGGTTATCCCAGCAGACGTGCAGCCAGCAGACACGCGCCACTCGATCCCGCTCGCGTTCGCCCACACCCGTTCTTCTCTCCCTCGCGTTCGCCTGGAAACGTTTTAGCACAGCCGCCACAGAGCCACCGGTTTTAACCTGCAAACACAAGCGCATCCCGTGCGTCTTCCCGTCTCAGCCGGTGGTTCTTCACTCGGCCGTGCAGACAGCAGACACATGGCGTCCATTCGTTGTGTGTGTTCAAGCCCCGATCAGCACCCCGCCCTTTGCGCCTCAACGGTCGCTCGCCCACAGTGCTTCCTAGACCCGCCACACCCGGTCGACTTGCACGCGTTCGTTTCAGCAGAAGCAGCTGCCCCAACGAATACGCCGACAGCAAAAAGTTTGTCTCAGCAGTGCAGGCTACCCTCTCCCCAGCACGCTCTCTCCCTGCCCTGGACGCACAGAAAAGCAGCACACACAGCAACAGCAATACCAAGCAACAACCACCTCCCTATCCCATTAACAGCTACAGTTCGCGAGGAAATATGCACGAGGACTAGAACGTTGCAGCAACTATAATCTGATCTATGCGCAACAAACACTTCAAACACACCAGCTTCGGTTGGGCGGACTCTACGCGTAATTACAGGCGATGATGACCAATGGCAAACAACACGAACAGCAGGATGAACGCAACGATGCAGACACGAGGACGCGGTGGTAGACGCGTAGATGGAAGCAGAGGAGTGGACGAGTAGACAGTGGACGGCAGAGCAGAAGCAGAGACGTGCAGACAGCAGGCGGAGAGACGCAGGAGTTCAGCAGGAGCAGCAGACAGCAGCGCGAGGAGAGGCACAAAGCAGGCGCAGGTAGAGATGGCGCAGGGGGGGCGCGGAAGGGAAGCGCGGCAGAGAGGCGCGGCAGAGCTCGCAGCCTGGACGGGGGACGGGGGGAATATGGCTGGCGGGGCGAGAGACGCGGAGAGAACACAGGTTATGGGGCCAGGGGGGCCCGGGGGAGGGGGGGGGCGGGGAGGGAGCGGAGGGGAGGGAACGGAGGGGAGTGCAAACCAGGAGAGAGCCAACAAGGCAAGAGAGGCCAGAAGCACGGACGTCTAGAGCACTGCATGATGGTCAAAGGAGGCAGCAGCGAAGAATCAAAGAACTAGAGAGTCACACTGCATTAGAACACAAGAGTCACACTGCATTGGGAACCTGACGAGTGCCAAAACGCGGCTGAACGGGAAGGGACGCCAAAGGGAGAGATGAGGGAACGCGGCCTGTGGGGACGAGAGCGGTGTGGCTTGGAGAGGAAGGGAAACAGACACAGGTTATGGGGCCAGGGGGCCCAGGGGAGGGGGAACGGGGGGAGAGAGGGGAGGGGAGGAGAGGAGGGAGGAACGCCAACAGGGAGGCCAGGAGAACTCGAAGCTACAAGACAGCCAAAGAGCACCGACGTCTGACACACTGAACGATGGACGGAGGGAGCTGCGATGGTCAAAAGGTGTACTGAAGAGCACAGGAGACCTAATGAGGAGCACGGAACACCTGACCGGCTGGAACCAAGCACCCGACACATCCGAGGACGGTTAGACGACCAACGAGAGGCCGTAGAACGCACCCTGTGGGAACTACGCGGTGTGGCCACAGAAGGGAGGAAGGAGACAGAAGGTTACAGGGCCAGGGGGCCCCAGGGAGGGGAGGGGGAACGCCAACCAGCACTCGTGTAACGCATGGAACGGACTAGGGTCGAGGTCACAGCTTGAACAGACTGATATAGACTGGGCGCGGCACGTTGTGAATAGGAGAGACTGATAGTCCAGGTGCGGAACGAGTGTGGCGAACATGGTTCAATCACCTATCATTATAATCTGGCGCATCTGCAGCTGACGCGTGGTTACAACCGAAACGGTCAGAGGATCTACGACAGGCGGCAGTAGGCGGCCTGTGGGGACGAACGCAGTGTGGCTAGAGGGAGGAAGGAAGGAGACAAGGTTACGGGGCCAGGGGGCCCCAGGGGGGAGGGAGGGGAAGGGGAACGCCAACCAGGAAAAGTGCACGCACAACAGAATGCGACTGACTAGAGCTGTAACGGATGGAGCTATACTGGACGCAGCAGGGTTAGGAGAGAACTGCGTTTGAAATATACAGTTCAGCGAGGCTGAATCATTCAGTCACCGAGAGCTTGACGCATCTGTGGCTATGCTTGAACCCGAAGGACCCGAAACACCTCGACAGTTAGACGATCGACGATAAGCGGAAAACGAGCCCTGTGGGAATGACGCAGCGTGGCTAGACGAGGAAGGAAAGAGACACAGGTTACGGGGCCAGGGGGCCCCGGGGGGGAGGGAAGGACAGGGAAACGCCAACCAGAAAAAGCGCACGTGTAACGGAATGGAACCGAAGCTACAGCTGAAATGGATGGAGCTAGACGCAGCGGGATATGTAGAGGAACGGCATATTTCAGGTATAAAACTTCGAGTTCGTTCAGTCACCGATTGCTTGGCGCCTCTGCGGCTGTGCTCGAAACCGAAAAAAACCCGAAACGCCTAGACGTTCGACCTCAGGTGCCGGAGCAGGCTGTTAGGATGCACGCAGTGTGGCTACACGAGGGAGGAAAGAGACACAGGTTACGGGACCAGGGGGCCCCGGGAAGAGGGGGGGGGAGGGAAAAGGAACGCCAACCAAGAAAAGCGCACGTGTAACGGAATGCAACCGAAACTATGGCTGAAAGGGAAGGAACTACACTGAGGCAGCGGGGTATGAAGAAAAAAAGCAGGCTTCGGCATTTCAGATTGAATAATCGTTCTGTCACCGATTGCTTGACGCATCTGCGGCTGTGCTTGAAACCGAAAGTCCCGAAACACCTAGACGTTAGACGTTCGACCTCACGTGCCAGGGCGCAGCCTGTAGGGACGAACGCAGTGCGGCTACACGAGGAAGGAAGAGGACACAGGTTACAGGGCGAGGGGGCCCCAGGGGAGGGGGGGGGACAGAGACAGGGGAACGCCAACCAGGAAAAGCGCGCATGTAACGGAATGCGATCGAGGCTACAGCTGAAACGGATGGAGCTACATTGGCGCAGCAGGGTATGGAGAAATGAAAGGCTCGGGTTTTTCAGGCAGAGGAATCGTTCAGTCACCGAATGCTTGACGCATCTGCGGCTGCGCTTGAAACCAAAAGACCCGGAACACCTAAACGGTAAATCGTTCGACCTCACGTGCCAGAGCGCAGCCTATGGGAAGAGTGACGCAGCAGGGTAAGGAGAGGAAAGGCTTGTATAACTTCCGTGGAAACGCTCAAGGCATTCAGTCACCGATTGCTTGGCGAGTCTACGGCTGCCACGTGCTTCATACCGAAAGACCCAAAACACCTCGAAGGTTAGACGATCGACCACAGGTGCCAAAGCACAGCCTGTGTGGGTGAACGCAGTGTGGCTACACGAGGGAGGAAGGAGAGAGACACAGGTTACAGGGCCAGGGTGCCCCAGAGGAGGGGGGGGGGGGGTGAAGGGGGGGGGGGGGGGGGGGGGGGGGGGGGGGGGTTGCAGAGACGGGAACGCCAACCAGAAAAAGCGCGCATGTAACAGAATGCGACCGAGGCTACAGCTGAAACGGATGGAGTTACAGCAACGCAGCAGGGTAAGGAGAGGAAAGGCTTGTAATCTTCCGTAAAAAGGCTCAATCACTCAAGCAAGTCACCAATTGCTAGGCGAATCTGCGGCTGCCATGTGCTTGACACCGAAAGATCCAAACCACCTAGACCGTACCGATCGACCACAGGTGCCAGCGCACAGCCTGTGGGGATGAACGCAGTGTGGCTACACGAGGGAGGAAGGAGAAATGCACAGGTTATGGGGCCAGGGGGGCCCCAGGGGGGAGGGGACGGGAACGGGAACGCCAACCAGGGAGAACGCACGTGTAACGCAACGAGGGAATCGAGACCGCGGCTACAGCCTAGACGGGAGGAGCTATGTTGGACGCATCAGGGCAAGGAAAGAACACGGCTTTCTTTAAAAACTGCAAGTTCAGAAGCTATATCACTCCATCACCGACTGCTTGGAGAATCTGCAGCAGACACGTGCTTGCGAGCGACACACTGAACATGAATCCTCTGCTGTGCTGCTGGCAGGGCAATCACAGCAAACAAGGGACTGCGGAGGAGAGAAAAGCACCTTAGACCCCAGAGCCCCCAACGGGGATGGGGGAAGGGGGAAAAGGGGAAGGGAGGGAGATACACAAGGAGACACGCCTACGCCAAAGCGAGGCACGCGAAGCTGAACGAGACGTAAGGTAAGAAAAGGCTGAACGAACACAACGATGGTGTCTACAATCGACCACACCGTTCGGCGTCCGCAGAGCGCAGTCCGAACTCGAGCGGAGGCGGGCGATTGGGCGAAACGAACTGGTCGCAGGCACCCTGGTGTGCTGCCGGCAGGGACCCGACGGAACGGAGGGGCGAAGAAAGGGAAACTCAAACCCCAGAGCCCCAGAAGGGGATGGGGAAGGGAGGGGCACGAGGCAAGAAAGCCTAACATCTAACGCGGCAACGAACGACAGTGTAATCCGATGGTCAGTCCATTAACGAAACGTGGAATCCACAAAAGTAAACGGCAGAACAGGGCTCGGACTACCCGATCGTTCCATTAGCACATTGTGGTGCCATGCTTCCCCCCAGTCCAGACACCTGTCCGCATGTCTGCTGGCATGACAAGAACTACGGGAACAAAGGAGGAAAGGTGAAACCCCAGAGCCCCATAAGGGGATGGGGACGAAAGGGATGCAAGACAGCAGGTCCGACACCTACGAGCAGCGACGGAAAAATTAGAGATAGTAACACGGTGAAGGCCGACCAACTGAAAAGTTGAAACTGCGATGATTCGTAGCACTAGCTACCCAATAGTTCCACAAATTGCTGGCTGAATTCCGAAGAAGACGACACCAGCCAGGACGAACGCAGGTGAAGTACTCTAGCCATGACCGTTGAAGGAACTCTCGAAAGTACTGAATTAACCGGGTGGAATGACGCGAGTTAACGCCGAGGCCGTGAGTACTGTTAGTGGGGCAACCGCACCCAAGCACCAAGAAAAGAAAAGAAAAAAAAAAGTGAAAGCCCCAGAGCCCCCTCGGGGGGATAGGGTGGGAGGGAGAAGCACCCAGGCCGGAACCGACTGGTAACCATGGTAGGAACACCACCTGTTAGCGAAGTGCGTGGAAACAAAAAAAAAACACCGCACCACGCCTTCCCTTCGCCTGTTTCACGAGACCTGCGGGTGCAGAACGCGTATCCAAGCATAGGCGAACGAACTGCCACAACATTTCTAACCATCCGCTCTAATCCCAGCGAGCACAAGCAAAACCATAACCAGCGACAACCTGCGCGAGAGGAAACATGTCATCGCTATACGTTATCATATTATATACATATACATCGACGTACATCACAAGGTTAACTGACGCTCCACAAGCGATTACTCTATATAAACAAAATATCAACACAAGTTAGATAAGCGCAACGTACGGCCCACAGGCACTTAGCACGGAACCTTCGCTCTTCACGACGCTCAAGACGGAATCACGACTGAGAGTCGACTCTTCGACGGCAACACCCAAAGTGCTCAACTCGCTTTATAGAATCGTTATCACGCTTCAATAGCTCAACGTGGCGAAACATCTGGGACATAGCGACCCTAGGGCGAACTGGTGACGAGCCCTTCGTATCTTAAGCGTCGAAAGGCCAAACCGAATTCGACTAGGCATTTGTAACCAGCTGACTTCGAAGAAGAAGCCTCAAAAGGGATGGGAACTGACGCGACGTCAAATTCACAAATCAACTTCGACAGTAAACTCAACCTAAAGAATAGGACGACCGAACGGTCCAACCAGTACTGAAACGACAGAACTCGGGAGAAAGAAACTCAGACGCCATCAACAAATCACGGACACCTAACCAAGAGATCATCACGGCGCATTTCTCACAGCCAGATGGACCCAAGGTAGCGCGTCACGAGACGTCCCTCCCAAGCCACGGAACTACGGAGAAGAAAAATCAAGAAACCGAAACTGTGCAGGAAGAAATGAAGCTGCAAGAAAGGGATGTAGGTGAATGAAACCCCAAGAAAGGGATGGAAGGGAAGGAGGATGGATGGGATGGGAGGGTGAATAATTTCGGGACTTCCCTGCGACATTGCTTAGCGACACCGGCGACCCGAAATCACGGTTCTTGCTTCCAGACCACGGAAGCCTTATCTCGAGCCTTCGGTGATGGAAACAGCCACCATCGATTGGTCAGAATAGAACCGGCAGATGCACAGCTGGCCTCGGACCCCGCTGCTCTGGGAATGGGACAACCCGTCGCGACGCGGCCCAAGCGAAGCTTACCAAGCGCTGGAATCGCCGAGCCAGTCCCATCAAGCGAAACGCGTTGAGCGGTGCAGAAACAGACTGGCACCGCCAACCTGACAAACTTGGTGCGACAAGGAACTATGTCGCAGGTTCGCGAATTCTCGTGTAGGTGATGGAAATGGAAAACGCGTTGAGCGCCCAGCGGGTACCATGCAGCACCATCACCATCATACATGCACAGCTCATGTTGATGGTGACACCATCTTTCCCATATGTGCTGATACTGTAGATGCGCATGAAAACTTTACCTGGAAACGAATGCGGATGGGATGTGATGGCAGCAGAGCAGAGTTGGGACATATGGTGAGTCAGCAGCGTGATATTTTGCGTGGCTACTTCCCGGTTGACTCACTTCACCAGCTGTTCACGTGCTCCCTACACTCTCTCGATTTACAATGCTCCAGGTTCTGATCAAGATGAGGTGCGTAATGAATCATATAAACTGCAAATTGTGGAGTTTTGCATATGCTAGATTGAAGTGGGTATTGTCTCCCACCTCCCCCCCATCCCCCACCTCCTCCCACACGCAACCGGGTGCTGCGTTATCACTGCCATGATCCGGGCAACCGATGACTCTGTTTTGACTTAAAACTCAGTCTAACGAACGGCCGCGCACTGTAGAGCGATGACGAACCTTGATAACGGTTCAATGTCGTTCGCTTGGGACGATTATGGTATTTTATATGATATAATGATGTCTCATGCTGGTGAAATTCGTGCATTGTTAACATTGTACGTATATTTTTGGTGTTTGATATGTGATGTGTACTCTTGCCTTTCTTTTCCTAAAAAGAGTAATGATAAGGAGCACATTTGATGTTTCTCGTACTCGGAATGAATATATATATATATATATATATCGAGATTCGAGCTTCAAAGGGGTTGCTGGAGATTCATCCAGCAGAGGCTTGTGTGCCAGGTCACAATCTTTTCTTCATCGTCAGCATTCCGGATATTTGGGAAGTTGGCCGTAGTGGCACAACATTCGAATTTGCCTGTATAGTCGAAAAAAAACATCATCATGTCTCTGGTGGGTCTTTAATTACAAGTAAAACCTTACTGCATAAACCTTTTGTTCGAGTCGAGCAACTTCCATGGCAGCGAAGTAAGTTTTTGCTCCAGCAAATATGTGGTCCCAAAGATGAGCAAAATCTGCAATTGCCAACGCAGTAATGACGTCAGTCTGGCTGACTTTCTGTCAACCAGCTTCAAGGCGCTTCAATCCGCAAAACCAATCACCAACGACTGACTGCAGCTGGTAACCGTCAGTAACTTCGCATGCCAATCGTTGGATGCAATTCGTTCTTCTGGCACTGACAAGCCAGCTTTCCAAGTCTCCACCTCCATTCCATGACGCAGCTCCCTGTGACAATCGCAAATTCCAGTTTGCTTTTCAGGTCCTGGCGTGACGGCTCGTGCTGCGTGCCGTTCATCACATCGTTGCCTTGCAGCCGTCCCGCTCCGCTCAACTTATTTACTACACATTCGCTTCTCGTTGCTTCTCGCTCCGACTCCCTCGTCCGCTTTCTACCGCGTTCAACGGTAGTTTTCAGCACCGTCCCCCGTTATCCACAAATTCGCGCTTCATCTTCCGATTTGCAAGAACCAGCTCACGCCATCCTATTTATTACCGCTACCACCCAGTATCGCGCAAGCAGCTCATATCGCCGTTATTTTATGAGTTGACGTAACATCGCATTACATTTCCGTATCGCCAGTTCCTGTTGGCGCTTCGAATTCTGGCGAGCTTTCGTAGTCGGAGCCCCTGCATTGTCACCAGAAGCACCTCGCTGCCTCTCCTCATCCTTCGTTAGGCTTCACGACCATTCGTTACCGTTCGAGATAGCATTTCGTCATGGCGAGTGCCGCTTTGATCCGGACAGCCGTCAGAAGGACTCGAGATATGATGCGGTGTGGGCCAGCAACCGCATTGTTGAATGCCTATCAAGACAATCTTGGCCGTTCATCGCGGTGCTTTCACCATGGCCGCGCTGTCATTGTGAATAAACGGGGAGCCGACCTCCTTCACGACCCGTGGTTCAACAAAGTAAGTCATTCTTAGCCAGACTCACAAAGTAAGCCATTTCTAACCAGACCTAATAAAGAAGCACGGAGAGAGTTTCAAAGAAATCCAACGCCTGAACATTTTGATGCCTCGCTTCTCAGTGGGCTGAAAACTTGTCTCCTACAACATCTCTGGGTCAACATTGTTAGTACCGAATATGTCAGAACACAGTAATATACACCCGAAACCCGTCTCGCGGTTCGTATGGTGTTGCTCTCGTCGTTCGCTGCTCCGACGCGTAGCAGTACACTACCATCCATCGTCTCTCGTGAGAGAAAGCATTCGTAACTGATCATATTTCCCACTCTTTGCCCTCCCTCGTCTCCCCGCAGCACACGGCATTCGAGGCGCCAGAGCGTGATCGCTTGGGGCTGAGAGGCCTTCTTCCGCCGGGTTACCAGACCATGGAGGAGCAAATGCAGCAGTTCAGTAAGTACACCCTCGTACGCGTTATAGAGTGACTTTTGAAGCGCTTCAAATGAGGGCCCTTCTTCCGCCGGGTTACCAGACCATGGAGGAGCAAATGCAGCAGTTCAGTAAGTACACCCTCGTACGCGTTATAGAGTGACTTTTGAGGCCCTTCAAATGAGGGACCTTCTCCCACCGGGTTACCAGATTATGGAGGAACAAATGCAGTAGTTCAGCGAGTACACCCTCGTACGTATAGGATGCTTTGAAGCACCATTCTTTCCACGGTGTTGAGCATAAAGGATCTGCTCACACCACCTCGCTGCACCGCAATCATAGAATGAACCTACAGTCACTTCTCGACCTTGTCTACGTTCCCTTCCACTTCCATTCCTTTCCACTCTCCCCCTCTCCCCTCTTCAGTGCGGCAGTACGAGGCGATTGAACGCAAGCCCAGGTCGTCTGACGACCCTGTGGACCTGCAGAAGTGGCGCATCCTGAACCGCCTGCACGACCGCAACGAGACTCTGTATTACCGGGTGAGAGAAGAGATCCCCATGCCCTTGTGGTGGTGGACGAGTAGTGCGGAGGGTGTGTGGTGGGACCTCTGCCCCACCAGCATGCCGGACGACCCCGTGGACCTGAGTGGCGCATCCTCAACCGCCTGCACGACCGCAACGAGACTCTCTACTACAGGGTAAGAGCGAGAGGATTTGTCGCGCATAGGCTACACGCCCACTGTGGGCATGGTGTGCCAGCAGCTCGTATCTTTCCTCCCATCATACTCCCTGCCACGCTGTTCCATGTCATTCATACTCCCCCTCCTCCCCCTTCTCCCCCCCTCTCCCCCCCTTCTCGCCCACATCAGATCCTGATGGACAACATAGAGGAGATGTCGCGCATCGTGTACACGCCCACGGTGGGCATGGTGTGCCAGCGCTATGCCTCCCTCTTCCGCCGCCCCCGGGGCATGTACTTCAGCGCCAATGACCAGGGCGAGATGGCCTCCATGGTGCACAACTGGCCTTCTGACCATGTGAGTGCGCCCGTGTGCATACGATTGCGGCAAAGGACCATGTATGTAGGCGAATGAATGTACTGTAGGAACAGGTACATACAGTGCCACCCGCGAGGCATGTGCTTCAGTGCCAACGACCAGGGCGAGATGGCATTGATGGTGCACAACTGGCCCTCGGATCACGTAAGTGCACACACGGCGTGTTACGGATATTCATACAATACATATGTTAATCATCACTGTACGCGCATGCATAGTGCCACCCGCGAGGCATGTACTTCAGAGCCAATGAACGACCAGGGAGAGATGGCCTCCATGGTGCACAACTGGCGATGTGAGCAGAGATGGTGTGCTTGATCTGAAACAATGCTGAAAGATGTAGATGAATTTCACTGTAGGAACAGGACCAGTGGCACCACTCTCACCAACTCACCCCTACCTGCTCTCCTCTACCCACTCTCGCAGGTGGATATCATAGTGATCACGGATGGCTGCAGGTTGCTGGGAGTGGGTGACTGCGGTGTGCATGAGCTCGCTGCTATTCCCGCACCTAACCACCCTCCCCCAGTGACTCTTCCCCCAGTCATTCTCCCAGGTGGACATCATAGTGATCACGGATGGCAGCAGGGTGCTGGGAGTGGGTGACTGTGACGTGCAGGGAGCTTGTCGCACCGCCACACTCCTGCTCTCCCCTACCCACCCCTTACCCATTCTCTTCTACCCGCCCTCACTCTTTCAGGTGGACATCATAGTGATCACGGATGGCAGCAGGGTGCTGGGAGTGGGTGACTGTGACGTGCAGGGAGCTTGTCGCACCGCCACACTCCTGCTCTCCCCTACCCACCCCTTACCCATTCTCTTCTACCCGCCCTCACTCTTTCAGGTGGACATCATAGTGATCACGGATGGCAGCAGGGTACTGGGCGTGGGGGACTGCGGCGTGCAGGCCGTGTCAGCGCCGGTGGGGAAGCTGGACGTGTACGTGGCTGCTGCTGGCATCAACCCCAACCGGGTGAGTGGAGGGGGAGACATGGAGGGACGAGCAGAGGAAAAGAGACCAGGGAAGGGGGGCGACCAGAGGAGAGAGTGACGGTTTGGAAGCGTGGGAGCGAGAATATGAGCTGAATTCAGTACATGTGGGGATGCTGGACGTGTACGTGGCTGCTGCTGGCATCAACCCCAACCGGGTGAGTGGGAGAGACAAAGAAAGGGAGGGACGAGCAGAGGATATGGGGACGATTAGAAGAAGAAATGGCTGAGGAGGGGGACGAGCAGAGGAAATGGCTTGTGATGGTTCCACTTTTTGTTGATTCAGATGGCCATTATGAGAGAAACATGGCCGATGGGCTATCTACAGACTGTTTGTTTCATCTCCCCCATTGTTGTCCTTCTCCTCCCACCCTCCGCCCCCAGGTGCTGCCTGTAGTCTTCGATGTGGGCACCAACAACAGCGAGCTCATGAAGGACCCACTCTGTGGTGATAACATGACCATTCTTTCCTCCTTTTCTTCCTTCCTTCTCGCCTCACCCACCCACTGCCCCCAGGTTCTGCCTGTAGTCTTCGATGTGGGCACCAACAACAGCGAGCTCATGAAGGACCCACTCTGTACGCCCTCATACCCCTTGATGTACCCATCGCACCCCTCAGAATCCTCCTCCACTTCATTACTTGTGAGTCAACTTCAAATTCCCCTCCCCCCTCCTTCGCATCACCTTTCTCCCCTCCCCCGTGTTGCCCTCCTCCTCTCAACCCCCTTGTCCCCCGTTTTCCTCCTCTCCTCCTGTCCCCCCCTCATCCCCCCTCATCCCCGTTGCCTTCACCTGAATGTCCCCCTTGTGACCCCCCTTGTTACACCCTCCCCCTCACTGGCGTGCAGACCTGGGCCTGCGCCATCCGCGCATAGACGGGGAGGACTATCTGGAGCTCATAGACGAGTTCATGGAGGCCGTCACCGCCCGCTGGCCCAATGTCATCGTTCAGGTGCGTCATTGTTCGGTGCGTGCGGTTACCAGCCAGACAGTGCTGGTGCCAGGCGTGTGTTGAGGCGCCTCAATAGGCAGACGGCGAGGGCGGGGAGGGAAGGTGCCTCCATCCGCGCATAGACGGCAAGGACTACCTGGAGCTCATAGACGAGTTCATGGAGGCTGTTACCGCCCGCTGGCCAAACGTTATTGTCCAGGTGCGTGCGGTTACCAGGATGTGCTGGTGCCAAGCAGTGCAGGTGCAAGGCGTGTGGTGAGGTGAGGCACCTCAATAGACGGAGAGGTCTATCTGGAGCTCAATAGACGAGTTCGTTCATGCAGGCCGTTACCGCCCGCTGGCCCAACGTTATCGTCACCAGTACCGCGTCTCATTCACACCTGCCCTCTGCCTCTGCCCCTGCTTCCATCCACCCAACCATCTGTGCCTCATTCCCATGCGCCCCGCCTAAAACGCCATGCCAGCTTGAGGACATGGAGCGCAAGTGGGTGCGTATATTGTTGGATATTGATGGACCGCTACAGGCACCAGTACCGCCTTTCACACCTCTGCCCTGCTTCCATCCACCCAACCGTCTGTGTCCCATACCCATTCACAGGCGCCCACATCGCCATGCCAGTTTGAGGACATGGAGGGCAAGTGGGTGTACGTGCTCATGGACCGGTAGGATGCAGTACCGCACAGCTCATCACCACCACTGACCCTCTGCCACTGCCCCCCTCTATCTCCGCCCCTCCACCCCCAGTTCGAGGACATGGAGCGCAAGTGGGCGCATGTGCTCATGGACCGCTACAGGCACCAGTACCGCACGTTCAACGACGACATCCAGGGCACGGGTAGAGGCTGGCTGTTGGTGTCAGTGCAGTGTGCTTCCCTATCCATCTCTCTGCCACTCCACCTAACCCACTACCCATCCAGTTCGAGGACATGGAGCGCAAGTGGGCGCACGTGCTCATGGACCGCTACAGGCACCAGTATCGCACGTTCAATGACGACATCCAGGGCACGGGGGGGCTGGCTGTGGCGGCGGTGACCAACGTGCTGAGGGCGCAGGAGCTGCCTCCTAGTGAACTGGCGAATTGCAAAATGGTTGTGACCGGTGCAGGCAGGTGTGTGTGGGTTGGGAGGGGCACAAAGAGAATTTGTTCTTCTCAAAAGAAAAACAGTGGGGGCTGGCTGTGGCGGCGGTGACCAACGTGCTGAGGGCGCAGGAGCTGCCTCCCAGTGAATTGGCGAACTGCAAAATGGTTGTGACCGGTGCAGGCAGGTGCGTGCAGCTTGGGAGGGGCTGAAGGGGTGCGTCTGCTCTTTTGGACACAACAACAACAGCAAAAGTGGGGCCCGGCTGTGGCTACGGTGACCAGCGTGCTGAGGGCGCAGGAGCTGCCTCCCGATGAACTGGCCAACTGCAGAATGGTTGTCACTGACGCTGGCAGGTGCGTGTGGGTCAGGCTGGTGCATGTGGGTTGGGAGGGGCAGAAAGGGGAGAGCACGTAGCTCTGGGCACTCCCGGCGAGCTGTCCAACTGCAGAATGGTTGTCACGGGCGCTGGCAGGTGCGTGTGGCTTGGGTTGGGAGACAGGCAGGCAGGTGAGCGTGTGGCTCTGAGCACAACAACAGTGGGCTGAATATATAGGTTTTTTTTCACGAATGCTCACAATTGATGTTGTTGTTTGTTGTTTTTCTTTTTGTTGCTGTTTCCACATTACTCCCTACCATGTACTGTGGTGCAGGGTATGCTGGTAGTGCTACAGATGGTGATGGTATCACAAGGTGACTTTTGAGTCGACTCAAAATCCATGCTGGTAGTGCTACAGATGGTGATACTGTCACATGTGATGTGGTATTTGACATGTGAAATCAACTACCGTTTCTGTCTCTTCCCACGGTGCAGTGCGGTGCAGGGCATGCTGACAGCACTTCAAAAGGCGATGGTGGCGCATTTGGGAGAGAGCAAGCACAGCTACATGCTGGCTGCTCGCAACTTCTGGATCGTGGATAACAAGGTGCGTGGGAGTGAGATGCGGTGGAATGCGGTGACAAGAGGTGGTAAGAGGTGACGTTGGGGGCAGGAAGGTGATAAGAGAGCACATGTATATGGCAGCATCTGGGAGAGAGCAAGCACAGCTACGTGCAGGCTGCTCGCAACTTCTGGATCGTGGATAACAAGGTGTGTGAGAGTGATGTGCGGTGGAATGCGGTGACATGAGGTGGTAAGATGTGGTAAGAGGTGGCGAAGGGTAAAATCGGGGATATGAGGTGATAAGAGGGCACATGTATGACAGCATATGGGGGAAGCCAGAGGCGTGGCACCCAACCAACCGAGAACCGTTGTTCCCCACTCCCCTGTTCGTCCCCTCCCCTGTTGCATCCCCCCCTCCCCCCCATCACTCTTCCGCACCATATTTCCCCCTCATCCAATCTTTACCCCCCTTCCCCTCAGGGCCTCATGACCGAAGCCAGGGGCGCAGTACCCAACCTGCTGCGGCCCTTTCTGCGGCCGGCAGCAGAGGGAGGGGGGAGGGGGGGGGGAAGGGGGGGCTGCAGGAGGGGGCGCTGGTCTGTCAGGGAAGCACCTCATTCTCCCACTTCCCCCCCTTCTCCCCTCTTCGCCCCCTTCTCTTCTCTCAGGGCATGATGACGGAAGCCAGGGGCGCAGTACCCAACCAGCTGCGGCCCTTCCTGAGGCCGGCAGCAGAGGCGTGGGAGGAGGGGGGACTGCAGGAGGGCGCCCATTTAGCCGCGGTGATCAAGGCAGTGCAGCCGCACGTGCTGTTTGGGCTGTCGGGCAAGCACCACCTGTTCCATCTCTCTCCCAGCCCCAACCCAGGGCCTCATGACTGAAGCGCGGGGCGCCGTACCAAACCAGCTGAGGAACGTTGTTCTTTCGTTTCCTTCTCCTCTCTCCCCCTCTCAGGGCCTCATGACCGAAGCCAGGGGCGCAGTACCCAACCAGCTGCGGCCCTTGCTGCGGCCGGCAGCAGAAGCACGGGAGGAGGGCGGGCTGCAGGAGGGGGCTTTGGGGTGTCAGGAAAGCACCAGACTTCCCCACACTCCCCTGCACTCCCCTCTTTCCCCCCCTCAGGGCCTCATGACTGAAGCGCGGGGAGCCGTACCCAACCAGCTGCGGCCCTTCCTGAGGCCGGCAGCAGAAGCGCGGGAGGAGGGCGGGCTGCAGGAGGGGGCGCACCTGGCAGCGGTGATCAAGGCGGTGCAGCCGCACGTGCTGTTTGGGCTGTCGGGCAAGCACCACCTGTTTGACAAGGATGTGCTGCGAGCTGTGAAGAACAGTGGCGTGCCCCGCCCTGCCATCCTGCCCCTCTCCTGCCCTGCCAACCACTGTGAGTTGCCCTTGAGTTGTTTTGGTTGCCAGTCATGGTAATGCACGGCTGTGCTGTTTGGGCTGTCGGGCAAGCACCATCTGTTTGACAAGGATGTGCTGCGAGCTGTGAAGAACAGTGGAGTGCCGCGGCCTGCTATCCTGCCGCTCTCCTGTCCTGCCAACCACTGTGAGTTGTTCTCAAACCAACCCTTTTGACCTGTAAGCCCAGTCACGGTAATGCACGGCTGTGCTGTTTGGGCTGTCGGGCAAGCACCATCTATTTGACAAGGACGACCTGAGGGCTGTCGAGAACACTCATCTCCCTGTGAGTGCAAAACGGTGCTGTGCGGTGGGAAATGGTTGGCCAAGCACCATCTGTTTGACAAGGACGTCCTGAGAGCTGTGAAGAACAGTGGAGTGCCCCGCCCCGCCATCCTGCCGCTCTCCTGTCCTGCCAACCACTGTGAGTTCCTTTGGTTGCCAGTCAGTCACGGTGATGCACGGCTGTGCTCTGTGGGCTATCGGGGAAGCACCATCTGTTTGACAAGGAACGTGCTGCGAGCTGTCACGAACACTCATCTCCCTGTGAGTTCAAAACGGTGCTGTGCGGTGGGAAATGGTTGGCCAAGCACCACCTGTTTGACAAGGACGTGCTGCGTGCTGTCAAGAACTCTGGCGTGCCCCGTCCTGCCATCCTGCCCCTCTCCTTTCCTGCCAACCACTGTGAGTTCCTTGGTTGCCAGTCAGTCACAGTGATGCACAGCTGTGCTGTTTGGGCTGTCGGGCAAGCACCACCTGTTTGACAAGGGCGTGCTGCGGCCTGCTATCCGGCCTCTCTCCTGCCCTGCCAGCCACTGTGAGTTGTTCAAGGGCCTTAGGAACCGTGTCAGAAGGTGATACTTCTTGAGACTCCTGCCTTTGCCCTGTCTTGCCAGCCACAGTGCGTTGCAGCAGGCACTGTAAGCGCTTGAAGCTGTAGGTCTCACAACGCCCTCCAACACCCTCCCTCTTTCTTTCAGAGTAAAGAAGGATTCGAACCGCAGCAAGCCGTGCGGTCCTCTCAATATTACAACTCTCTGTCCCTCTCCTCCATTTCCTCCCCTAACCAGCGGAGTGCACGGCACAGCAGGCGTTTGAAGCAGTGGGTCCCAACGCCCTCTTCCTCTCCGGAGTCAGCTACCCCTCAGTGCGCTTCCGTAAGTGCCTCTCCTTACTCAGGACTTTAGAGTCGACTCATAAGTGCCTCTCCTTACTCAGGACTTTAGAGTCGACTCATAAGTGCCTCTCCTTACTCATCATATCCCCTCCTCCTTCACATCCCCTCGTATTGTATATCCACCCCTATAACCCTTGCCCGTGCCACTCCACCCAATGGTGATTGTCACCAGATGTCATGTCGAATGCCCCTGTTCTTCCTTTTGCAAGCTTCTCGCCATCTCTCAGCTTCTATTGCCACAGACTTGGCTAATCCACCTTTGGCCTTCATGTCGTCTCCCCTTCACACGCACCTTCTCCGAACCTGCGACCCACAAACGTCTCCCTCCTAATCGTCTCCCACGCACCTTCTCCCAACCTGCGCCCCACAAATTCTCCCCCCTACACATCTCCCCTTCACACGCACCTTCTCCCAACATGCGCCCCCCAAATGTCTCCCCCCTGAACATCTCCCCTTCACACGCACCTTCTCGGTTCCTTTCGTGCCATGTGCTGTTTTCTGTGTGCTTGCTGTGCTGTGTTGCCACACCAGCGGATGGCAAGATTGGCCATTCCACCCAGGGCAACCACATCTTCCTCTTTCCAGGGTAAGCCATCTCACCTTACCCTCCTCTGACTACTGCTAAAAGGAATCCCCCTTGCTGCTCGTCCCCATGGGTGAGAATCCCTGGTACCTCATGTGCAAGATCGGCCATTCCACCCAGGGGAACCACATCTTCCTCTTCCCAGGGTAGGCCGCCTCTCCCTTGCACCACCACCTCCACCGTCACCACCACCACCACCACCACCACCACCACCACCACCACCACCACCACCACCACCACCGCCACCACCACCACCACCGCCACCACCACCACCACCACCACCACCACCACCACCACCACCACCACCACCACCTCCACCGTCACCACCACCACCACCACCACCACCACCACCACCACCACCACCTCCACCGTCACCACCACCACCACCATCACCACCACCACCACCACCACCACCACCACCTCCACCGTCACCACCACCACCACCACCACCACCACCACCACCACCACCACCACCACCACCACCACCTCCACCGTCACCACCACCACCACCACCACCACCACCACCACCACCACCACCACCACCACCACCACCACCACCACCACCACCACCACCACCACCACCACCACCACCACCTCCACCGCCAAACCACCCATGGAAAACCACATCTTCCTCTTCCCAGAGCATGTCACCTCGCACTGCAACCCCCTGCACCCCAACCTCATGACACTCATACCCATCGCCACCCTGCCCCCTCCTCTCCAACACACACACGCAGACACACACACACTTTTACGCCCCCCTCCCCCTCGTGTGTTCCCCCTCCCTCATCCCATCCCATCCGATCCCACTGCTCCCCATACCGCTCCCCATCCCATCCCACCGCTTCGCATCCCCAGCATTGCGGCCGGGGCACTGCTATCAGGCGCGCGCCTGGTGTCTGAAGGGATGATCCACGCGGCAGCCAACGAGTGAGTCTGAGTCGACTTACATGTGCGCATCGGGTGCCTCATTAAAAGATCCCACGAGTGCAGTTGTGCTGTGCAGCCAACATTTGAGCTGGATTCGAAAGAAGGAAGTCCAGGGTTCAGGCAGCAAGTGAAATGCTGTCATATGAACTTCATATCATGAAGCAACCACCTCATCAGTAACCCCGACTCTGCCTGCCTTGAAAGATCGCTTGTGCGTGGAATGGAATGATAGCGGAATGATCGACACCTTTAGCCACACTTTGCCTGCCAAGAAGGATGAGCGGGCGCATGAGGCTGCGCTCTGCTCTTGTACTTTCTGTCTCGTCCTACTCTCGCCTTTCCCATTTCCTGCCTCTAGCCCGCCCCTCTTGCCGCCTCCTCCCCTTGCCCCTCTCTCCCATTTTCCCCCGGCTCCACTGCCCTCCCAGGGTGGCGCACTATATTTCAGACGATGACGTCAAGAAAGGCATTCTATTCCCGTCACTATCCAGGTATGTCGATTAGTGAGCCCATTCCATTTCAACGTACCCTTTGAGCTTGGCCTATCTGCCTTCCCATCGCTATACGAGAATGGAAAGGTTACCACTGCTCTCCACTGATCCAGCGAGGTGACATCCTGCCACCCTTCCTCTCCATCCCCCAGCATTCGTGACATCACATCACACGTCGCAGTGGCCGTGGCTCGCAAGGCAGCAGAGGAGGGATTAGCTGAGGGCATTCCCAGCCTGCATGCCGATCAGCTGCTGACGCTCTCCAAGGTATGTACATGCTGATCCGACCCATGCACACCTTATGACACCATGTTACCACATTCACTTCATATGCTCATGGTGTTTTGCATTGTGAATCTTGGGTGGAAATTGCATCTTGAGCAGGAGGGTTTAAGGAAGCAGGTGGAGAAGCGCACATGGGTACCTGCATACTCTCCACTCATTTATGGGGCGGATTTGGCAAGATAGTCGTGATTCAGTCAAGGACGTTTAGTACGTCAACAAGCATTGATATGCTCGTATCAGTGCAGAATAATGTGAAACCGCATGCTCTTATATATGGCATTCTCGCTTAAAATCAACTTAAAACCCGCAGCCTGAATTACAAAAGCGAGTCAACGCTAGGTTTGGGTTGGGTTGGGGGTCAAGCAAACTGAGGTTCGGAAGTTTAACGAAAGTTGCACCCTAGCGAAAACGAAGTGCGACAACCTGGTGTCGCACCAAGCACATGACTCGGGAGGGGAATGTGCCTGCATTTGTTATATGAGAGTGAACAAAAGCACCTCGACATACCTTACACCAGGTTAGAAGCTAATAGTTAGACTTCAAGTAGGAAAACGTCACCATGCGACCAAAACGACGGCATACCATCCGCGTTTCCCCTATACATCGCACGCAAGTTCAAGCCCCGTCGCCCACAATTTTAGGGTTACAGCGCGTGCAGTTCCGATACCCGGCGACGCCCGCATTTAGAATTCCCGTCGCCCGCATTTAGCATTTTCGTCGCGTGAGCGTGCCATTCCCGTAGCGCTAATATCCTCTACCCGTCACACGCAGGTCCCGTTCGACCCGCCCGCATTTCCCCTTCAATTCGCGGGCCGCATTTCCCTCACACTCATCCCATTTCCAGGTAACGACCCATCCCCAGCGCCCTCCCATTCTCTACCCCAGCGCCCTCACTCTCCCGTCCACAGCGCCATCACAATCCCCTCCAGATTGCCCCAAGCCCATCGCGGAGCCTACCCCATCCCTCACCTCCCCATCCGTCACCTCCCCATCCCTCATCTTCCCTCGCACACTTGTCACGCCCCCTTTCCAACCCGCACATACACCCTTCCCTGTTTCCCCGTATCCCCTGCGCTGCTTCCCCCCATCCTCCGACTTGCTTCCCCCCATTTCCTTCCCTGCTTCCCCCCGTCCCCTCCCCTGCCTCCCCCCATGCCCGTCCCTGCTTGCCCCCATCCCTTCCCTGCTCCCCCCCATCCCCTAACCTGCTTCCCCCCATCCCCTTCCCTGCTTCCCTCCGTCCTCTTCCCTCCTTCCCCCCGTCCCCCTCCCACCATCCCCCCATCTCCTTCCCTGCTTCCCCCCATCCCCTTCCCTTCTTCCCTCCACCCCCTTCCCTCCTTTCCCGCGTCCCCCTCCTAGCATCCCCCCCCGTCCCCCTCCCACCATCCCCCCATCCCCTTCCCTGCTTCCCCCCATCTCCTTCCCTGCTTCCCCCATCTCCTTCCCTGCTTCCCCCCATCCCCTTCCCTGCTTCCCCCCATCCCCTTCCCAAGTTCCCCCCATCCCCTTCCCTGCTTCCCCCCATCTCCTTCCCTGCTTCCCCCCATCCCCTTCCCTGCTTCCCCCCATCCCCTTCCCTTCTTCCCTCCGCCCCCTTCCCTCCTTTCCCCCGTCCCCCTCCTAGCATCCCCACCCTTCCCCCTCCCACCATCCCCCCATCCCCTTCCCTGCTTCCCCCCATCTCCTTCCCTGCTTCCCCCATCTCCTTCCCTGCTTCCCCCCATCCCCTTCCCTGCTTCCCCCCATCCCCTTCCCTGCTCCCCCCCATCCCCTTCCCTGCTTCCCCCCCGCCCCCTTCCCTCCTTTCCCCCGTCCCCCTCCTAGCATCCCCCCATCCCCTTCCCTGCTTCCCCCCATCCCCGTCCCTGCTTGCCCCCATCCCCTTCCCTCCTTCCCCCCGTCACCCTCCCTTCACCCTTGCTCCCTAGGTTTCACCCTTGCTCCCTCTGTTTCACCCTTGCTCCCTCTGTTTCACCCTTGCTCCCTCTGTTTCACCCTTGCTCCCTCTGTTTCACCCTTGCTCCCTCTGTTTCACCCTTGCTCCCTCTGTTTCACCCTTGCTCCCTCTGTTTCACCCTTGCTCCTTCTGTTTCACCCTTGCTCCCTCTGTTTCACCCTTGCTCACTCCCCTTCTCCTCTTCTCACTCTCTTCCCCCTTGCTCACTCTCTTCACTTCTGCTCACTCTGATCCCCCCTGCTTCCTCTCTTCCCCTCTGCTCAATCTGTCCCGTGCTGCTTCTTCTCTTCCCTTCTGCTCATTCCATTTACTGTCTTTCCCCATTCACTCACCCCCATATCCCCCAATGCAGTTACAGGTGTTTAGCACCAGATGTGGCTTTACCACGGCCTGGTTTATTGCTTGCAGTGTAGCAGACAAAACCGGGAAGCAACATTACACACACACCCCCTAGCTTTGTTCTTTTCTCGAGTAGAGTGATTCCCCTTGCTTTACAGATACGGTAATATATTATTTGTTGAACTCCTTGGTATTGGTCATGTGTATGACTGCTCTGAGGCTCATAATGCTGTATATTGAGAAAGCTTGCTTTCTGTTCTTGCAAAGGCAACTGGCTTCATTACAATTGCAGTAATACAACATTCTCGTCCAACTATGGATCATACAAATATTGGTACAACTAGGGTGGGTGGGTGGGGAGTGAAACTGCAAAGTTCTGAAATGAAGTCGTGGGTGGAGGCCGAATGGCCTCCAACCCTCGTTATGTACTCGGCGAATTGTAATTCGCCGTTGCTTTGCTTCGTTACAGGCAGCTGCGCTTTCACAATACGCATTTTTAGAAAGTGTTACACACTTTCGAAAAAAATCATTATATAAAAAAAGGTCCAATACATGGCATGGCTATATGTCGTGTTACTATCAGTCAGCCAGGCCATCACAACCAGATGCAAAGCGGACCTATCCAAACACAAACCAAGAAGTCAGATGTGACGTGGATGAAGTATAAGGGAAGCAAGCATGCAAAAGAATGACAATTGGCGAATGAGGAAGGGAGGATCGAAGGGAGGAAGTGAGGAATGCAGGAATGAAGGAAGGGAGGAAGTGATGATGGGAGGAAGGGAGGTAAGGAGGACGTTTGGGGGAGAAGCAAATGGGAGGGGAGGAAGAGAGGCTGGGGAGGAAGGTGGGGAGCCCCAGAGCAGCGCAGAGCACCGCATCTCGCGTAGCTCTGCACAGCACTGCAGAGCAGAACAGAGCACAGAACCGCACCGCACACAACTGCACAGCAGAGCATGTTGTGTTGCGGCTCACCTGTAGCACGAGCACAGCAGCAGCTGTAGCACGTGCTTCCAGTTGTCCCTGCAGAAGAGAGTGAAGGGGCGGGAATGGGGGAAACAGGGGAGAGGGGGCTGGGGAAAAATAGGATTGAGGCTATGGAGGGAAATAATGGAGAGGGCGATCGGGAGGGGAAACAGGGGGAACTTGTTGAGACGGAATGGAGTGAGGAGGAAAGGGGTGAGGAGGAGATGGGGTGGGGCGGACTGGGGTGGGGCGGCAATGGTGCCTCCCACGGTGTCGCGGCGCCCCCGACTCAGCACGACGACTCGCCCCCACTCCTCCACCTCGCGTCCACCCCATCCCTGAGGGCAGGGGATGGGATGGGGTTGACGGGGGAGAGGCGGGGATGGTGACGCGGGGAGGGGCACACAGGGCGGGTTTCCGCATCATTTACAGCAACAGCAGCAAGGATGGGGAGGTGAGGGATGGGGAGGTGAGGGCTGGGGAGGTGAGGGATGGGGAGGTGAGGGATGGGGAGGTGAGGGATGGGGAGGTGAGGGCTGGGGAGGTGAGGGATGGGGAGGTGAGGGATGGCGCTGCAGCAGGAAATAAACCGCTGCCTTGTCGTACGCTGCATGCGCTGACTCTAACTCTAGCCTGAGGGGAGAAAGGGTGGAGATGAGAAGGGAGAAAGGGGACGGGAGAGAGTGAGCGAAGGCGACGGGAGGGGGGTAAGCGTGGGCGACGGAAGGGAGTGAGAGTGTGCGACGTACGGGCAGTGAGCGTGGGCGACGAATGGGGAGAGAGCGTGCGCGACGGGGAGGAGTGAGCGTGGGCGACGGATGGGGAGAGAGTGTGCGCGACGGGGAGGAGTGAGTGTGGGCGACGGATGGGGAGAAAGCGTGCGCGACTGGGAGGAGTGAGCGTGGGCGACGAGAGGGAGAGGGAATGGGCGAGGGAGGGGAGTGAGCATGTGCGACGGAGGGGACCGTCGCGGCGGGAGGGAGTGAGCGTGGGTGACGGGAAGGGAGTGAGTGCGGGCGACGGAAGTGATTGAGAGAGGGCGACGGAAAGATTGCGCGAAGGCGATGGGAAGGGAGTGAGCGTGGGCGACGGGAAGGTCTTGAGCGTGGGCAACGGAAGGGAGTGCGAGTGGGCGGCGGGAACGGAGTGCGCGTGGGCGACGGAAGGGAGCGTGCGTGCTCGGTCTTGGGGAGTGCGCGTGGGAGACGAGAAGGAATTTGTTATCCGCGACGGAGGGAAGCGAGCGTGCGAGGCAATGGGGATTGCGCGAAGGAGACGGGAGGGGAAAGAGCGTGCTCGTTCGAGCGAGGAAGCGTGAGCGATGGAGGGGAGAGCGTGTGTGGGACGGAAGGGGACCGAGTGTTCTCGTCGGGGAGAAGAAGCGAATGCGACGAAGTAGTTGGATAAAATCTTAGAAACGCGGACAAAGAGGACGCCGCTGGCTATGGACAGGGGCGACATCGATGCGGTGGGCGATGGGGAGGTGTAACCAGGGCGACGATGGGCATATGTGCATCCATGGGCACGGCTAGCTATGTCGAGTGAAAGCGTGACCTAGAATCGCGGAGCTTTATCTACGGATTGGACTGAATGGAGTAATAGCCCTAAGGAGTAAGGCAGAAATAAGAGGCCTGGCGCTGGAATGGGGTTGGAGCCTAGCTGTTCTAGGCTATGGCTGCTGCTCTAGCTGATCAGACTAGGCATTTTTGAACGACCTGAGTTACAGGTTTCTAGTTTGGTGTGCACACCTCCGGCCAGAGTGGTTGCGCAGGGACCGAGCGACACTTCCCTGAGCTACCTGCAACTTCATCACGTTTTGCAGGTGAACTGGTAACCACCCTGGTTCGGGAGGGAAAGTGTTAACACCTCCCAACCTTTTTTGTAATTCAGGCTGCGGGTTTTAAATGAACCATGTAGCATGTGCGCATGTTTGTATGAATACATAAGGCTGTAACAAAATAGATCTTAGAAGCAACCCAGCAACTCAGAAACATACATGTACATGATCCTTGGGTGAAATTCACAGAACAGCTTCGTACAGTAACGGGTTTGACTGGCAGGGGAACACGTGAAGTATGGTCAGCATCATGTGGGCTGAGGCAATTGGGGCAGATGCCACGTAGTCCAGCACGCTTCTGACTCATGGCATGCTCGATTTCGTAATGCTGTCATGCCAGTGACACAAAAGGAGTGGTTCGTCACGTCACATAGTCATGTTCAAACGTTACCGGTGACTCGATTCATGTGCATTCGATGTACCATCACCTCGAGGGAAGGTCCTCCCTATCAGCATGCACTGTGCATGTATGATGGAACCAACCACTCGAACGCGTTCTCTGTTTTCCATCACGTGCACGACAGTTCGCGAACATACCACCGCCACCGTCCTCTTCGCATACCGCTTCGTCAGATTGGTGGTGCCAGTCTGTCTTGCACCGCTCAGCGCGTTTCGCCTGATGGGATTGGCTCAGCGACACAAGCACCATGAAGGTTTCGCTAGTGACGCAACGGGACTGGTTCCACAATTACCAGAGCAGCAAATCCCGAGGCCAGCGGTGCGTTATCCACATCAATTTCGACCAATCGGGGCTGCTCTTTCCAATCACGAATGTTCGAGATAAGGCTTGAGTGGTCTGGAAGCAAGAACCGTGGTCGCCGGCGTCGCCAAGTAAGCATCGCAAGAAAGTCCCCCCACCCAAGATTATTCAACCCCCATCTACACCCTCCTTCCCTCCCATCCCGTTCTTGGGAATCCCACAGCTCCATTTCTTGAGCAAGGTGGCCTCATTTCTTCCTGTACAGTTTTGGTTTCTTGATTTCGTTTCACAGCACTGCCGTGGTTCGGATGGACGGCATCAGAGCGGACTGCCAGGCCAACGTCTCGTGACGCGCTACCTTGGGTTCATCTGGCTGTGAGCAATACGCCGTGATGATGATCTCTTGGTTAGGTGTCCGTGATTTGTTGATGGCGTCTGAGTTACTTGGTACAGAGTCCCGTGGTTCCAGTACTCTATGGGCCGTGTGGTCGTCCTATTCGTTCGGTTGAGGTTACTGTGTTACTGTTGAACTTGGTGGCAAATTTGACGTCGTCATGAGGCTGGATACTTACACGTCCTCGAATCCCGCAAGGGCTGTCGACGCTTTAGAGAACACGAAGGGCTTGTCACCGTTCGCCCTAGGTTCGCTATGTCCGCGATATTTTGGCACAGTTTGAGCGTATCGTATTTGCCGTGGAAGAGTTTTACTCTCGGTCGTGATACCGTCGTGAGCGTCTTGAAGAGCGAAGGGTCCGTGCGAAGCGCGTGATTTATTCAGCATACGAGTTGGATGGTCGAGACTTCTGAACTATTCGAATGAGTGGGCCGTCCGTTGCCCGTCTTTGTATTCTGAAATATATACGTGAGATGGAAGGTTATATTGGTTATATAAGATGTATCCGCTTGTGGAGAGTCAGGTTAAAATTGTGATGTATGTCTATATGTGCGTATGTAAAGACGACTACGCTTTTAGGATTGTGACATGTTTCTACTCTTACGCAGGCTGTGAAGGGGTGGGGCTGTGTGCGCGCACTTCGCGGGGTCAAAATGTTTGTGTTTGTTATTTTGCTGTCAGCAGCTAAGAGGGATGAAGCAGGACTTCGGAGAGTTTTGAAACGAATCTGGTAGTCTTGGGGGGATCAGCTTCTGCTTGTCTGTAATTGTTTTGTAGTCTGCAGGTCTCAAGGCAAAGGCGAAACGAAGTCGTAGGGTGGGATTGCCTTGCTGGCTCTATCCGTCGCATCCCTCTCTCTGCTTGACAGGATTCGTCTCCAGACATCATTCAACTCGCGAACTAGCAGTAACCCGTTATGAGCTCCTTATTGGGACAGCAGCTGCAGCCCTCCCAGACAGCGCAGACATGACTATGGAGATATCACTTGCAGAAGGTTCTGTTTCTTACGCACTCCGGTAACAGGTGGTGTTTCTACCACGGTTCCGTCCAGTTCCTGCCCGGGTGCTCCTCCCTCCACCCCATCCCCCCAAGGGGGCTCTGGGGCTTTCACCTTTTTTCTGCTGCCTTTTGCTGTGTGGCTGTTGTTTCCCTACAAGCAGCACAGTATGACGGACGCGTGAATTTATTTCCTTTACAACCGACTCGTCGCAGTTGCTTCGAGAGGTCGTGCACAGCCGTCGCTTCTGTCTACCGTCAAATCTAGGCCAGCTCCCCCGCGTTCGGTCACCTTACCTGCGTTTTTCGTCTTTGACTGGTCCCGTGTCGATACTGCGTCTTCCCGCGCTCTTGCGTGCGTTTCCGCTAGCTGGTCTTACTTCGTCTGCCCCCCACCCCACCCCACCCCATCCCCTCCGGGGGCTCTGGGGCTTCAAAACATCTCGTGTTCTTCTTGGTCTTGCTCCGTTGCCCTGCCAGCAGCACAGCAGGCTGAGTGACACGCTTGACATCGAGCACCACGCGCCACACACCACGTGACACGCTTGAAATTCATCCAGCCATTGATGGGCCGATCGGGTAGCTAGTGCTGTGACTTGTTACGTTTCGATGGCCGTTGCGATTTCTTCGAGAGTCCTTACCGCGTCGTTGACCTTGCGTTGCTGCTCGTATGTGTCAGGCTCGCTGGTGTCAGGCTTGCTGCTTCTCGCACCCCTCCCCCCCCTCCCCATCCCCTTCGGGGGCTCTGGGGTTTCAGTTTTCCTCCTCCCTCCGTCCCCATAGTCCGTTCCATGCCAGCAGGCTGGCGGACAGACGCCGTCCGAGTTAGCCTTCGGTACGAGCGGCCCTTCGCAGCACGTGACGGAGATTTGCTCATGAAAGACCGGGTAGCTGTAGCTCTGTGCTGGTGTGCGTTTTTTACGTCTACGTTTAACTGATGACTTCGTTCCGTCACAGTCTCGGAAGTTTTCTTGGTTGCTCCGTCAGTGCCAGGCTTGTTGCCTCTCGGTCCCCTCCCCCCCTCCCCATCCCCTTCGGGGGCCCTGGGGTTTGAGTTTTCCTCTTCTGCCCCCATCCGGTCTGTTAGTCCCTACCAGCAGCACATCAGGTGTCTGCGACTAGTTCTCCTCGCTTATTGGCCCATAAACTTCTCAAGAACAGACAGCCCACTGCGGACGCTGAACGGTCGGTGTGGTTGATTGTAGTAACCACCTTCGCGTTTCTTTTGTTTTTAGTATGCCCCTCGCCATTAGCTGCGTCCTTTCCCTGTGACCCTTCGTCTAGGCTGTAGGCGCGGTCTCGTTTCACTCGTTCCGTTACACGTGCGCTCTTCCTGGTTGGCGTCCCCCCTCCCTCCCCCCTGGGCCCCCCTGGCCCCGTAACCTGTGTCTCGTTTCTCTTTCCCTCGTGTAGCCACACTGCGCGTGTCCCCACAGGCCGCCTTCCCCTGCGGTCGGTTGTCCCTAAGCCTTCAGGTGTTCCGCTCTTCCTCGCCAGGTTTCTCGCTTTCCTCCGTGCTCTGCCGACCCGTTATTGTCTCGCTCCATTGCAGCTCCGTCCATCGTCTTGTTGCGTCGAGTCCTCCTAGCCTCCTCGTTGGCGTTCCCCGCTCCTGTCCCCCCCTCCCCCCCCCCGGGCCCCCTGGCCCCATAACCTGTGTCTGTTTCCCTTCCTCTCCAAGCCACACCGCTCTCGCCCCCACAGGCCGCGTTCCTCCATCTCTCCCTTGGTCCCTTGGCCGTCCCTTCTCGTTCAGCCTCGTTGCTACTCCTAAGGTTCCCCAACCGTTGTGACTCTTGAGTGTTCCAGTCCTCGTCAATGCTCTAGACGTCGGTGCTCTTGGCTTGTCTTCCTTGCCTTGGTCCCTCTCCTGGTTGGCGCTCCCCTCTCTCCCCCTTCCCCCTCCCTGGGCCCCCCTGGGCCCATAACTTGTTCTCTCTTCCTTCCTCCTGTAGCCTCCCCTCGTTGCTTTCCCGCAGGTTGTGCTCCTAAGTTTTCTTCTCTTCTTCCGCCGCCTCTGCTCGCGCTCCTGGTTTGCTAAAGCTTCCTGCGTCGCGTTAGCTACTGCCACGTGTTTCCCAACCGTTGCTTCATCCCTGCGCGCCTCTGCGGTCTCGTACGCTCCCCCTGCCACCTCTGCTCTCGCTTTCTCTCCACCAAGGTTCCTGGGCTAGTGGTTCGATCCAGCAGTGCGTTTCTCCTTTTTCTTCCCTTCCCTCTTAGGCGTTCCTTGACTGTTGTGGTTGGTGCTCCTCCTCCCCGTCCCCTCCCCCCCCCCCCTCCCCTCCCCCGGGCCTCCCTGGCCCCATAACCTGCGTTCTCTCCGCGTCTCTTCCCCTGCCAGTCAACCCCCCCGTCCAGGCTGCGTGATGTGCCGCTCTTCTTGCGCTCGCTCTCCCTGCGTCATCCCTACCCGCCCTGCGCCATCTCTACCTGCGTCTTCTCCCCGCCCGCGCTCTTCGTGTGTTTGCTACTAACACCTCCGTCACCTCGGTCTGCACGTGTCTACTTCCCTCTGCTCGTCTTCTTCTGCTTACGTGTCTTCTTCCGTCTACGTGTCTACCTCCGTCTACTCGTCCATCCACTCGTCTACTGCCGTTTACGTGTTTACTACTGTCTACGCGTCTACTACTGTCTACACGTCTACTGCCGTCTACAGGTCTGCTGTCGTCTACACGTCTACTGCCGTCTACACGTCTACTGCCGTCTACACGTCTACTGCCGTCTACACGTCTACTGCCGTCTATACGTCTACTGCCGTCTACACGTCTACTGCCGTCTACACGTCTACTGCCTGTCGCCCTTCGTTCCGAGTAGACTCCGCCTGTCCTGTAACGGTGTGTCTGGAGGTTTGTGTTTGTGTGCCCTGAAGTTCTAGTTTGTTGCGCACATACCAGGTAGTGAGTTTTATGTCGGTGTGCTATTCCAGGCCGTAGCGTATATATCAGACAATGAGTTTTGCAGAGTTCTAGTCCGCTTTCCTCTTGCTTGTGCTTTCTCAAACTGTAGGTGCTAATGGGATAGGGAGGAGACTAGGCAGGTGGTTGTTGTTGGCTTTTGCCGTTGCTGTGTGTTGCTCCGTGCTATTCTGTGCGTCCAGGGCAGGGAGAGAGCGTGCTGGGAAGAGGGTAGGCTGCACTGCTGAGACAAGCCTTCTGCTGTCGGGGTGCGTCTGTCGGGTCAACAATTTCTGCTGAACGAACGCAAGCGAGTCGACAAGGGGTGGTTAGCGCGGGGTGCTGAACGGACGGAACAACACAAGCAATCGGCGCGCCATGTGTCTGCTGTCTGCACGGCTGCGTAAAGAACCACCGGCCGCGAAGGGAAGACACATGAAAGGCGTTCGTGTTTGCAGGTTAAACTTTTGGGCGCAAGTGCGGGGTGTTGGACGGGGCATGAACAACTATTGGCGCGCCATGTGTCTGCTGTCTGCACGGCTGCGTGAAGAACCACCGGCTGTGGCGGGACGACACATGAGGAGGCAGAAACTGGCGGTTGTGTGGCTGCTGGGAAGAACGGATGGTTGCAACACGGGTGTGCGGGCGAACGCGAACGCGAACGCGAGCGGGAGCGAGTGCCGCGTGTGTCTGCTGGCTGCACGTCTGCTGGGGCAACCACAGGCGACGACAGGAGACACTCGCGATTCCCCTTTCGTTTGCAGGTTGAGAAGCGAACGCTCTGCATGGGAGGCCGCGTGTCTGCTGTCTGCACGTCCGTTGGACAACCGCGGGCGCTGATGGGAAGACACGAGGGTTCGGGCTCGAGTGGTGAACGCGTGAGGGGCGTGTACGGCGTTACGGAGTGGCGTGCGTCTGCTGTCTGCACGTCTGCTGGGACAACCGCGGGCCCTGATGGGAAGACGCGTGCGGAGGTGGAGCGAAGTTCATGGCGAGAAACGAGCGAGCGGGAGAATCAGAAACGACGCGTGTGTCTGCTGTCTGCACGTCTGCTGGGACAACTTCAGGCTGCAACACGAGACACCCGCACCCCCCCTTTCTTGCAGGATGAAGAAACAAACACGCAAAGACGTTTCGAAAGAACACTCAGGGACGATGAACGAACGAGTGGGGCGAGGAACGGTATTGAGTGGCGCGCGTCTGCCTTCTGCACGTCTGCTGGGTCAACCGTGGGCGTTGGTGGGAGGACGCGGGCGTTGGCGGGAGGACGCGAGCGGAGACGGAAGTGGTGAAAGGCGGTGCAGGGCACGAGCGAGCGAGACGTCAGCGGGGGGAGGTTGGCGCAGGGCAACGCGCGCGCGTGTGTGTCTGCTGTCTGCACGTCTGCCGGGACAACCGCCGGCTGCAGCGAGAGACACCCACCATACCCCCTTTTTCTTGCAGGTCGTGAGAAGGAAGTACGAAGGAAGTATGAAGCGCGATCCATGGAGGTCCAGCGATGTGAGAGAGGGACGCGCGTGTGTCTGCCGTTTGCTTGACTGCAATGGGAAGACACACGAGGATGAACGCGCAAGGGTGTGGGGCGACGTTACGAGCGGTTGCGCGGATGGTGAACTGGGCGAATGCAAACGCGGGCGCGGGCGAGTGCGAACGCGGGCGGATGGGGATACGCGTGAGGATGCACGCGGGGGGCGTGCGGGCGGCGAGCGGGCATGCGGACGGGAAACCGTGAACGCGAACGCGAACGGGAGCGGAATCGAGTGGCGTGTGTCTGCTGTCTGCACGTCTGCTGGATAACCGCGGGCTGCAACGGGAGACACCCACCAACCCCTTTTTTCTTGCAGGTCGTCCTTTGAGAAGGCAGTAGAAGTGACAGTGCGGTCGGTGGAGGGCGAGCGACGTGAGAGAGGGACGCACGTATGTCTGCCGTCTTCTCGACTGCAACGGGAAGACGCTTGAGGGTGCACGCGCGGGGGCGTGCGGGTCGCGAGCGGGTGCGCGGATGGACAAGCAGTTGGATGTGAACGCGAGCGGATGGGAAGATGCGTGAGGATGCACGTGTTGGGGCGTGCGGGCGACGAGTGGGTGTGGACGGAAAATCGGTCGGACGCGAGCGCGAGTGGGATGGAGTGGCGAGTGGCTGCTGTCTGCACGTCTGCTGGGACAACCGCGGGCTGCAACGGGAGACACCCACCCAATCCCCTTTTCTTTGCAGGTCGTGAGAAGGAAGTATGAAAGCGACAAGTGTGAGAGGCGCGGGTTTCTGCTGTCGCCACGGCTTCAGGATAAAGTGTGCTGCTACAATGGGAAGACACGCGAGGGTGCACGCGGGGGGGCGTGCGGGTGACGAGCGCAGTTGTGCGGACTGGAAACGCGGGCGAGAACGAACGCGAGCGGGATTGACGAGTGGCGAGTGGCTGCTGTCTGCACGTCTGCTGGGACAACAGGGCTGCAACGGGAGACACCCACCCAATCCCCTTTTCTTTGCAGGTCGTGAGAAGGAAGTATGAAAGCGACAAGTGTGAGACGCGGGTTTCTGCTGTCGCCACGGCTTCAGGATAAAGTGTGCTGCTACAATGGGAAGACACGCGAGGGTGCACGCGGGGGGGCGTGCGGGTGACGAGCGCAGTTGTGCGGACTGGAAACGCGGGCGAGAACGAACGCGAGCGGGATTGACGAGTGGCGAGTGGCTGCTGTCTGCACGTCTGCTGGGACAACAGGGCTGCAACGGGAGACACCCACCCAATCCCCTTGTCTTTGCAGGTTTTTGAAGAGAAACTCGCTGGATGTGGGCTGGAGTGGTACGCACGACTTCGTCTGCGCTTTTGCTGTTGGCACAGGGGCACTTCGCACTTTGGCAGGACGTAGTCACGTTGGTACTTCTGCACTTCGGCACCTCTGCACGTGGGCACCTCTGCACGTGGGCACCTCTGCACGTGGGCACCTCTGCACGGGGGCACTTCGGCACGGGGGCATTTCGGCACGTGGGTCTCCTGCAGTCTCCTGCACGGGGGCACTTCGGCACGTGGGTCTTCTGCACGGGGGTACTTCGGCACGTGGGTCTTCTGCACGGGGGTACTTCGGCACGTGGGTCTTCTGCACGGGGGCACTTTGGCACGTGGGTCTTCTGCACGGGGGCACTTCGACACGTGGGTCTTCTGCACGGGGGCACTTCGGCACGTGGGCCTTCTGCACGGGGTAACTTCGGCACGTGGGTCTTCTGCACGGGGGCACTTCGGCACGTGGGTCTTCTGCACGGGGGCACTTCGGCACGTGGGTCTTCTGCACGGGGGCACTTCGGCACGTGGGTCTTCTGCACGGGGGAACTTCGGCACGTGGGCACTTCGGCACGGGGGCACTTTTGTACTTCTGCTGGGTCACCATTATCTGCGTTGGCGAGCGCGCGGGTGGGGCGAGGTACTTCGGTGGGCGGGTGGCTAACAGCGGGTGGTGAGAGACTTGTGGCGAACACGGTTGAGATGGAGCGACGCGCGTGTGTCTGGTATCTGCACGTCTGCTGGGACAACCTTGGGTCTGTTACGGCAAGACACAGCGCAGTTCGTTTTGCAGATTATCGAGAGGCTAGTGCGTTTGTCTGCAGCGTTTATCTTCTCGGCTGCTGGGACAACCACCACAACGGTACGGGCGCGGATGGGTGTATGGTGGACGGGCGTTCAGTGAACGGGTAATTCGGGAACTGGGACGGGATTGTGCGAGCGACAGCGAGGATCTGCTGGGACGACTACATCGGTGTGGGCGCGGGTGGGTGCACGGTGACGGGCGTTCGGTTGGTGGACAATTGGCGAGCGGGGACGGGATTGAGCGGGCGAGGGCGAATGTGTGCTGCAACTGCGCGTGTTTTGTGAGACAGACAGGAATGCAGAATGAACGACACTCGCGGTGGAAAAATGTGCTGAGCTCGGTGATGGGACGGGACTCGCAGTGGTGATGGGCGCGGTGGTGACGGGACGTGTGCGCGGCGGACGGGTGCGCGCGGCGTATGGGCGGAAGGCGGTCGGGCGCAAGGCGGAAGGATGCGCGGCGTATGGGCGCATGGCGGTTGGGCGCAGGACGGACGGGGTTGGGGCGCGTGTGTCTGCTGCGTCTGCACGTCTGCTGGGACAACCTCAGGCTGCAACGCCAAACCCCATTGTCGTGCAGATTGAAGTGATGATGGGACGGATGGGAAACGAGTACGGGAACAAGACTGGTACGGGGGCGACTGGCGCATGGTGCGGAGGCGAATGGCGCATGGTGTGGGGGCAACTGGCGCATGGTGCGGAGGCGAATGGCGCATGGTGTGGGGGCAACTGGCGCATGGTGCGGAGGCGAGTGGCGCACGGCGGATGAGTGCGCGGCGGACGGGTGTGGGGCGTCCGGGGACGGGTGGCTGCCGCGTCTGCACGTCTGCTGGGACAACCACAGGCTGCAGTGGAGAAACCCGCTTCCATTCTTCACAGGTTTTGAGTGTCGGACGCTGTGGGTGCATTGGCGTTTGAATAGGGGCAACCACGGGCTGTGATTGGGATGAGAACGACAGGAGGACGGACGGTGCGGCTGAAAGGATGTCTAATAGACAGACACCACACTGTGGGACACACTGCAAGCAAGCGACGGTGTCGGCTGAGAGTCACGCAGAGCTTGCGGGCACAGAACGAGCGGGGCAGAGTCGAGCATTGCGCGCGTCTTCTGTTGCGGGTTGGGGGTTACGAGTTGAAGGCGATTGGGAGTGTCAAAAGTGTGAAAGAGAGCGGTTAGAGGCGGTTGTGTGTAGTGACAGGTGGACAGGCTGAGTCAGGTGGAGAGCCTGATAGTGGGCTAGCGTCTGTTGTGGGAGTTTGAGATGGGATGGAGTACACGGAGTGGAGGAGGTGCAGATGAACGATTCATGTGAGGAATGAGGTAGACATAGGGAGCTGTAGGTCAGGCCTTGGCTATTGGTATATTCTGATTTTGGTCTGGAACGTTCTGTGAGAGGTGACAGAAGTGGTTGTGGAGGGTGGTGGAGTAGAGAGGTTTTTGTGAGAATCTACATCTTGCAGTGTGAAGTGTAGCGGTTTCAGGAGGTGGCAGAGGAAGGGAGGATAGGATTTGTTGAAGCGGCTGAGTTAGATGGTGCTGGTTGTGAGAAATCAGAAGTGTGCTGTGACAGGTCAAGAGGATGGTTTGGTTAAGGGTGCCTGGTAGAATAGTCTGGAGCGAACGAGTGAGGGTGATACTGAAGTGTCAACGTTATGGCAGCTGATATGGGAGGGGTACCTGAAGACGTGAAGAGTGCTGCGTCATGGTGTGTGTTCCTGCTTTGCAATCCAGGTCTGTTTCTGCTTCTGCTGGGATTACATGGGCTGCTGTTCGGTGCTGTTGTCTTCGGTTCTGTGGGTGCTGTTGCTCGTGGGAACATGGTTGGGTTGGTGAAGCTGTGATCGTGGAGGGTTGCTGTGTTGGCGGTAGAGGTAGATGATAGGCGGTGGTGGGCGGGGTGGTGGTGACGTGTTCTCTCTCCCTGATGGGGTCTGCTGAAGAGGGAACCTGTGATCGCGGAAGGTTGCTGTGCTGGCGGTAGAGGTGGATGATATGCGGTGTCGGGCGGCGTGGTGGTGGCAGTTACTGCGTTTTGTCTCTTCCTGGTGGTGTACGGGTCGTGTTGGGGTCTGCTGAAGAGGGAAGCTGTGATGAAACCAGGCAAGCTGATGTTGAAGCTGTGTGGCTGCTGGGTGTCTCTGCTTGTGTATCTGCTGAATGTCAGCTGGTGTTCCTACTTCTGCTAGGCTGTTGGTGGCTGGTGGCTGTTGGTGGAGGCTCCCTGTCTCGTCTTCTTTTCTTACTTACTCACAGGAGCTAATGCAACAGGAGGCCTCGGGTCGATTGCTCGGTGGATTGAATTCATTCAAGACAGGAAAAGACAGGCAAGCTGATGAGAGATGCTGTGTAGCTGTAGCTGCTGCTCTGGTGGCTGGATATCCATTGCCCTTCTGTTTTGGCATCTGCTGGCCTTTCTGCTACTGAAACGTCTTCAGCCTCTAGCCTCTAACCATATTCACCATCTGCATACTGCTCTTCCGGCCAAATCATGTCATGTCGTGCTTTTCAATCAAACCTCATCACACCAGTTCACCTGCATACTCGTCAGTCAGTCAATATCACTTCGTCTCCATACTTTTCACCTCATCTGCATGGCATACTCTTACCTCAACTGAAACCCTTTCTGAGTGCCAAACTGTTTTGACTGTCAACCTGCCATTGTTGCTTACCTTAACTACTCTGCCATGTCAGCCGAAAACCTTCTTATTCCAGCCAATAATCCTGCTAAACGGATTATCACATTCAACCGAGCGCACCATCCAGATGAGCCTTTCATCTCTCAATATGACCAGATTTTCAACTTAACTTGACACCTTTCAGCTTGATGACACTGTTTTCGATTGATCTAGAGGACACTGTTTAACTGATACGACTCCTCAGCTCAACTCCTCAGCCACTTAGTTCTTCCACCCTTCTCATTCTCCTTGTTCTTAGTTGAATATACCTCTTTTCAATCCTCAAACGTCCCTGCAATACTCATTGACTGTCTGTAGTCCAGTCGTCTCAGATAGCACCAGTTTTTTTAGCCAAGAGGCTCCGTTGGTTGTTTTTTTATAGGTTCCAGCTGTCTACATAGCGGTTTCCTAGGTGGCAGCCGTAGCAGTTTTCTACTGGCAGTTTTCCTCTTAGTACCGTGCTACTTTGTGTGGACGGGAGGGAGAGGAGAGGCGGGGGACGCCGGGGCATTGGGGGCTCGCGGCAACGAGGGGGGGTGGACGACTTGATCAGCCGGCGGTCAGGTGTTGTGCTTCTTGCAACATTTCGTTTGTTGTTGGTTGTACACGGTGCTGTGTGGTGGAGTGTGGTGCTGTGTGGAGGGTTGATATGCAGGGAAGGGAGAGGAGAGGCAGAGGACGCAGAGGATGTTGTGGGTTCGTGGCAATGAGGGATGGACGACTGTATTAGCTGCTGGTCAGGTGTGGGGCTTCGTCGAGCATTTCGTTCTTCCGTTGTTGGTTGTATACGGTGCTGTGTGGTGGAGTGTGGTGCTGCGCTGTTGGGCAGGAGTGGCTGAAGCGACTAGAAAGGATGCAGGGGATATAGCACCTTTGTTGCAACGAGAGGGATGCAGAGTTCATCAGCCGGTGGTCAGGTGTGGTGCTTCTTGCAGCATTTCGTTTCCTGTTGTTGGCTGTACACGGTGCTGTGTGGTGGAGTGTGGTTGGGCAGGAGCAGCTGAAGCGTTCTGTTGTCAAGCAAGAGCAGTGACTCGGATTGTCCAAGCGACCAGTGGTAGTCAGGTGTGGTGCTTCTTGCAGCATTTCGTTTTCGTTGTTGGCTATACGCGGTGCTGTGTGGAGTGTGGTTGGGCAGAAGCAGCTGAAGCAATTAGCGGTAAAGCAAGAGCGGTGACTAAGACTATCCAAGCAATTAGTGGTTAGGAGTGGGCTGTTTTCCTCTGCAGTTTTTTCTGTCGGTCGTAGGTGGTGTTGTGTGGTGCTGCGTGGTTTGCGGTGGTTCTGGGTGGTTGGCAGAAGAAGAGGACGCGGTTATCCGTAGTGTCCGCAATTATGAAGCGAAGAGTGCGAAGCAGCAGAAGTTCAGGTGGTAGAGCCCCGGTTTTTTGGAAGTTTTCTTTCTGTTGCATTCGACCTCTGTGGCTGTGTGGTGCTGCGTGGTGGGGCAGAGCTTTTTCCAAGCTGTAGGGTGTTTTGAGCAACGGCAGTCAGTGGGTCTTCTCAACCTGTTACCGGTCAGTGTGGGCGTTTTTGCGCTTCCTACATTTCTCCAAGGTGCTGTGCAGTGCAGCGTGGTGGATTAGAAGCAGGGTGTTCTGAGCAACGGCAGTCAGCGGGTCTTCTCAACCGGTTACTGGTCAGTGCGGGCGTTTTGGTGCTTCCAACGTCTCTGGGGTGCTCTGCGGTGCTGTGTGGTGGGGCGGAAGTGGCAAGGTGTTTCAAGCAACGACAGCAAGCGGGTCTTCTCAACCGGCTAGCGGTCAGTGAGGGCGTTTTGGTGCTTCCAGCATTTCGTTCTGGTGCTGTTTGGTGCTGTGTGGTGGGGCAAGGTGGGGAGCAACCAGAGGAGTGACAGTAGCAGTTTGCAGCTAACAGTGGGCGACGGGAAAACGCGTTGAAGTCTGAAGCAAGCAACTCGATTGGAGGAAGCAACTCGATTCGCATCATCAATGATAAAGATAAGAGAATCCACAGTGAGGGTTGAGGTCTTCAACATTTCACAGTGAGCTGTGTGAGGTCATAAGCACTTGAACATGGAGAGGAGGCACTGAGTGTGGTGACACTGAGCTAGCTTGACACAGCCAAGGAGTTTAGGAGAAGTGCTTTTGAGTCTCAAAAAGAGTACCTGAGAGAGCCACGAAGAGCACTTGAGAGTCCCTCCACTGTAAATATTTGAGAGTGTTGCAAGCAGCAGAGTGTTGTAAAGGTTGATAGGAGCGGTGGTCTGAAGAAACATATTAAAAAACTCAGTGAGTGTAGCAGTGTAAAGGCAGATCAGAGGAAAAAGAAGGGAAAGAGCGGATGGACGGAAGCATGTGTAGGTAGCGCAACCACCTGACAACCCCTCCACACAGTAACACCACCTAAACCAGTCCTGCCAACCATACCTGTCCCCCTTATTATCCTTGTCCGACCCAGCAGTCCTTTGTCGTGTTGCGTTTTCCCTGTGTCCTGTCCCCCATTGTTAAACCCTCCACATAGTGAAGCCACCAGTCGTCTATCCTTGTCATCCTATACCCACTTCAGCAGTCCTTGTTCTCAGGTGTTCACCTTGTGTCCTGTCCACCATCTGACAAGCCCTCAATACAGCAAACCACCAGCTATACCAACCAAACCCTTCTCGATTATTATCTGTATCTGCCCCTGACCAACCGATTCCCTGGAGTTCCCTAGAGTCCTCAGTCCCAAGGCCGCCCACACAGTAAGCCACCAGTTTAAGATATGACATAAGTGCTCCTAAATATTCCCCGCCTGCCTCTTGTGGCCTTCCCTGCTGTCACTCTGTCGAACATACTCCCTTCTCCCAACAACCCCAGAGTGTAATTCCCTAAACCTGCAGAAATACATCTTACACACTCCCTCTCCTATATACCCTTAGTTCTCCCAGTTACCCTTAGTACTAACTATCATCTACCTATCCCTCAACTCAGCTTACCTTATCCTTCTAAAATACTGTCTTCCCCTTAACTCACCCTAACCTCTCCACATAACCCCTCTCTCGTGGTCTATGATGAGGCAGCTGCCTCTTGGGATGTGACCCATGTGCGCAATTCACCTGCTTTTAAGCGGATAATTGCTGGGAGCACCCTCTCATGAGGGCATCTCCCCTAGGCACATGGATGCACAGAACGCCACACTGTTGTCAACCCCTCTGGAGGAAGGAGCTTTGGCTTGTAGTCTCTACAGCCTTGGCTTTTGTCCCAGCAGGCTGATGTGGTATCCCAAGGCAGCACCCTGAGTCCATATTCACCAACCTATCGTTACATACTTAGATTCTCTTGTTCTTGTGCTTATGTTTTGTGTGTGTCTGCTCTTTTGTCTGATCTTGTTTTTCTCCTTTAGTTTGTAATTTTGTTTGCCTATTAGTTCTGCTATGTATAATAGTTTTTGCTAGAGTGGTTGGTGAATGGTGTTCAGTTTTGTTAGTTGGTCGGAGCGGTCATTAGTGCTGGTTGCTGGTGGGAGTGGTGCGCGCTTCGGCTGCTTCTGCAAGGGGTGTTGTTGTTGCTACAAGGGGGAGTGTTGCTACAAGGGGGAGTGCTGCTGCAAGGGGGAGTGCTGCTGCAAGGGGGAGTGCTGCTGCAAGGGGGAGTGCTGCTGCAAGGGGGAGTGCTGCTACAAGGGGGAGTGCTGCTACAGGGGGGAGTGCTGCTACAAGGGGGAGTGCTGCTATAAGGGGGGGTGCTGGTTCTATGAGGGGTGGTGCTGCTGTAAGGGGGGGTGCTGCTAAGAGGGGTGCTGCTGCTAGAAGGGGGATTGCTGCTGCTAGAAGGGGGAGTGCTGCTGGTAAGAGGGGTGGTGCTGCTGGTAAGAGGGGTGGTGCTGCTGGTAAGAGGGGTGGTGCTGCTGGTAAGAGGGGTGGTGCTGTTGGTAAGAAGGGTGGTGCTGCTATTATGAGGGGTGGTGCTGCTATTATGAGGGGTGGTGCTGCTATTATGAGGGGTGGTGCTGTTACAGGGGGTGGTGCTGCTGCTATGAGGGGGGTGGGGGGGATGCTACAACGGGCTGCTGATATAAGGAACAGCATGCAGGATGGGATGCTGTGGATGGTATGCGGTATGACTGGAGGAGAGTGGAGAGGGGAGCAGGGGCGGAGGAGAGGGGAGCAAGAGTGAAGGAGAGTGGTGAGGGGGGAGCAGGGGCGAGGGGGAGTGGGGAGTAGGGTGCAACAAGGGACGGTGTAACTATGTAACTATGGGAGTTGGCCGAGTGCAGAGCGGAGTGGGCAGCAGAGGTGAGGCAGAGTGAAGTGGGGCAAGGGTGTGGGAGAGGCGAGGGGGAACGGGAGAGCAGAGGTGGCCTGGTACTTAGTGGGAGGGGAAGCAGGGAGAGCAGGAGGGGGAGCGGGGAGAGCAGGGGCGAGGGGGAGTGGAAGGAGAGTGGAGGGGAGTGGATGCGATCTGCAACATGCTGCAACCTGGTGTTTCCTGGTGGCAATGGTGAGTAGATTTGTAAATACTGTGATTTGTTGTTTCTCTACTGAAATCGCAGCTGCTCATGTTTCATTCTGCTTCTTGTCCTTGCTGTTCTGCAGAGGAATGAAGAGAAGCTGGCAAGACTGCTACATGTGTTGGAAGTGTGTGGTGGTAGCATGTGTGGTCTGTTCATGTGTGTGTGTGGTGGTGATGTGCATGTGTGTGTGTGTGGTGGTGATGTGCATGTGTGTGTGTGGTGGTGATGTGCATGTGTGTGTGTGTGGTGGTGATGTGCATGTGTGTGTGTGGTGGTGATGTGCATGTGTGTGTGTGTATGGTGATGTGTTTGTGTCTGCGAGCATGTGGGTGTGTGGGTGCTGTGTTTGTGGCAGCATGTGTGGGTGGGTGCATGTGGGGGGTGTGGGCATGATTGTGATATGGGGGTGCATCTGTGCCATCTGCATCAACCCTCCCATCTGCATCTACATCAACCCATCTGTATCTGTATCAACCACTCTGCATCTGCATCAACCCTCTATCTACATCAACCTTCCATCTGCATCAACTTCCGTCTGCATCAACTTCCGTCTGCATCAACTTCCGTCTGCATCAACTTCCGTCTGCATCAACTTCCGTCTGCATCAACTTCCGTCTGCATCAACTTCCGTCTGCATCAACTTCCGTCTGCATCAACTTCCGTCTGCATCAACTTCCGTCTGCATCAACTTCCGTCTGCATCAACTTCAACTTCCGTCTGCATCAACTTCCGTCTGCATCAACTTCCGTCTGCATCAACTTCCGTCTGCATCAACTTCAACTTCCGTCTGCATCAACTTCCGTCTGCATCAACTTCCGTCTGCATCAACTTCCGTCTGCATCAACTTCCGTCTGCATCAACTTCCGTCTGCATCAACTTCCGTCTGCATCAACTTCCGTCTGCATCAACTTCAACTTCCGTCTGCATCAACTTCAACTTCCGTCTGCATCAACTTCAACTTCCGTCTGCATCAACTTCCGTCTGCATCAACTTCAACTTCCGTCTGCATCAACTTCAACTTCCGTCTGCATCAACTTCAACTTCCGTCTGCATCAACTTCCGTCTGCATCAACTTCCGTCTGCATCAACTTCCGTCTGCATCAACTTCCGTCTGCATCAACTTCCGTCTGCATCAACTTCCGTCTGCATCAACTTCCGTCTGCATCAACTTCCGTCTGCATCAACTTCCGTCTGCATCAACTTCCGTCTGCATCAACTTCCGTCTGCATCAACTTCCGTCTGCATCAACTTCCGTCTGCATCAACTTCCGTCTGCATCAACTTCCGTCTGCATCAACTTCCGTCTGCATCAACTTCCGTCTGCATCAACTTCCGTCTGCATCAACTTCCGTCTGCATCAACTTCCGTCTGCATCAACTTCCGTCTGCATCAACTTCCGTCTGCATCAACTTCCGTCTGCATCAACTTCCGTCTGCATCAACTTCCGTCTGCATCAACTTCCGTCTGCATCAACTTCCGTCTGCATCAACTTCCGTCTGCATCAACTTCCGTCTGCATCAACTTCCGTCTGCATCAACTTCCGTCTGCATCAACTTCCGTCTGCATCAACTTCCGTCTGCATCAACCGTCCAACTGCATCAACCGTCCAACTGCATCAACCGTCCAACTGCATCAACCGTCCAACTGCATCAACCGTCCAACTGCATCAACCGTCCAACTGCATCAACCGTCCAACTGCATCAACCGTCCAACTGCATCAACCGTCCAACTGCATCAACCGTCCAACTGCATCAACCGTCCAACTGCATCAACCGTCCATCTGCATCAACCGTCCATCTGCATCAATATTATGTAGCTCAACTCTCTGCATCAATGATCAATTTGTCATATTGTGTGACAGTTATTGCACAGTCCACCGTACTGTATTTACATAGATACCGTTTTAGAATTTCCAGTCAAAATAGAGACACAATGTGTGGGTGACGTGGCACTGCACAAAACTCCCCTTTCGAAGGGTTGCTACTGTAAACCCCCGTATGTAGGACCCCCTCCAGTTGTGGACCCCCGGGTCTATTTGATCCGTTTTAGTTATACCCCCCTTTTCTAGTGCAATCATTATAAGACCCCCCTATCCTTCGGAAGAATGTAGCATTTGCATATTTTTTTTGTATTGAAATCGAAGCGATTTCAGAGAGAACAAATTTTCTCCTCTTCCGATGACTGCGCGTGGGTATCGCACAGTCAACCTGGTCAAATGTTGTATTTTTCGCCACTGCCAATGTGGTGATAACTAATCTGTCCAGAGGCGAGAGTGATGCCACCTGGCAAAAACCTGAGGGTGGTGACATTCACGCCTTCACGCACATTCGCTGCCAAGCTGCGAAGTACAACTGACGCAAATATACACAACACACATGAATTCACTTTATAGATACTAAAAACAAATACCATGTATTAAGACCCGGGTCTTATAAAATATATACGATATAATTATACCCCCCAACTTTTTTAGGCCAGATTATCATAATACCCTAGGGTCTTATGTACGGGGGTTTACGGTACTAAGGTCTTGAGTCTTGACAAATCACAAATGATCGAAACGTGCGCTTGGTAGCTGAAAAAATTTTGGTTGCTTCATACCCGACAAAACGGTGTTCCTTCTCGTGTGTGAGTAGAATCTAGTTCTCACGCGTGAGAAATATCTTCGCGCGATTGACTGGCCCTGTTTCGCCAAAACAACGCGTGCTATAGGTTTCGCATGTTCAATTCATTGCGCAACAGCGTTCGTTTTGATGTCTGAAAAGCGGCAGTGTTCGTTTTGATGTCTGAAAAGCGGTGTTAATAATGAAATCGCTCGAATGACCAATTCTGACAAGAGACCAGCCTGACTAGAGGCCGTAGGAACACGCTCTCACATGCACTCCACCACAAGCGAACACACACATGCACACACACCTACACAGACCACACAAGCGTCCAACACATTTAGTCATCTCAAACTGCGTCTTGATTCATCTGCAGAAACAGCACAGCCAACAGATACCGTATTCTCCCGGACATAACACCCTAGGGTATAGCTAAAAATACAGGGAAAAAATGGGGGGGGTCTCCTCATAGGAAAAAAATACATAATACCCGGGTCCTTACATATGGCATATCTTAGTGTTAGTGTTTTTTTAATTAGTCAATGTGGGTGTTTTGCTGGTCGTTTTAGCATCACTGCCTGAGGCGCGAATGTGAGTTTCGGCCTCGAACTTCATCGCCCCCACGAAAATGGCATGTGGCACCTCTCTTGCCACTTGCAACGGAAGATTCACCTGCACGTGGCGACAGAGAAATAGTGGGAGGGGGCAAATCTCGGCAGATTGCCTTTGAATGTACCGCGAAATTTCATTGAGGGAGAAATTCACACGACATTCTTCCGTATTGCAGCTACTCGTTAACGACTATAATAATGAATCCGTAAGAAAAGGGGGGGTGTTATAGAAAATCAGCCAAAAAGGGGGGTATAGTAGAAACGAGGTCTATCATAACACCCACCCCGCACAAGCTACCCGGGGGTGTACAATTATGGGGGGGTGTTTTGTCCGGGAGTATACGGTAGATTTAGAAACAGAAATCTAGCTGCATTTACAGAAGAGAAACAACAAATCACAATCAGAAACTCCACACTCACCAACTTCACCGGCAAACCACCAGACTGCATGTCCTCTCCTCATTTTTTAGTCGACTCAAAAATCAGCATGCGCTCTCCTCATGACTACTCGCCCCTACTCCCCTTCCTCTCGCCCCTACTCCTCCCCTCTCTCTCGCCCCTACTCCTCCCCTCCCTCTCGCCCCTACTCCTCCCCTACCTCTCGCCCCTGCTCCTCCCCTCCCTCTCGCCCCTGCTCCCCCCCTCCCTCTCGTCCCTGCTCCCCCCCTCGCCGCTGCTTCCCCCTTCCCCACTCCCCCTCAACCTAAACCCCTTGTAGCAGCATCACCCATTTTAGCAGCAGCACAACAGAGGACCAGCTGTGCCCACTAGCAGAAACCACCACTCCCACCAGCAGAAACCATCACCCCCACGAGCAGAAACCACCACCCACACCAGCAGAAACCACATGTATGAAGAAGGGTTTTGAGACGTTCAAAACCCTTCTTCATACAGGTAACCACCACCCCCACCAGCAAAAACCACCAGGCGCTCCCAGCAAGTCAGGCGCTCTCAGCATGACAGCTGCTCTCAGCATGACCCCCAAGCCCCATGGCTGCTCCAACGGCCAGAGAATGCATTCTCAGCTCAGCCACCGTTGGGCACGAGCAGTCCCAGCAGCATGATAAACAGCAGCTGCACCAACGCGTCCACAGGGGACTGTGGGAAGGAGAACGCGAATGGGGTGAACTATGAAAATGAGGTGAGTACAAATATGAAACCCTAATTGGTTGTACCCCCTATGGGATACCCCACTATAGCCTACACAACAGCATAAGCTATAATGTTCTGACACACCTCCATAGGCAAAGTGGGGGAGAACAAGGGGTCACAAGACCAGTCAAGCAAAGCAAAGCAAAGCAAGCTCAGGGTGGATCACAAAGTCACCACACAGTCCGAGCACAGGGTCAAGGCCACACGGCCAGTTCACATGCAAGAGTACACACATATATATAAAGCTAGACAAGCAAGAGCAGGTATATATATATGTGAGAGTACAAGCAAGGTCAAGAGGAGAGCAAGTGAGGCAAGACAGGCACAAGACCCAGCTGAGTGCAGAAGCGCTGATGATCACAAGGCGGAAGTGCCTTGGTGAAGACATCAGCAGTGTTGGCCTCAGAGGCCACGTACGCAAGCCGCAACTGTCCACGTTGCTGTAGCTCACGAGCAAGGAAGTAGCGGAGAGCAATGTGCTTTGTTCTGTGCTCCAGTCTCTGCTCTCGACACAAGGCCAGCATGGCCTTGTTGTCTACGTACAGGACTGGAGGAGAACGAGGCGGCTCTCCAAGGTCGGTCAGCAGGTAGGTGAGCCAGCGAAGCTCCTGTGCAGCCATGGCCCCGGCGTAGATCTCAGCCTCACAACTCGAGCCAAGAACAGAAGACGAGCGAGTAGCCCGCCACGAAACAGAGCCGGAACCAAGGCTGAAGGTGTAACCCTGTGACGACCGCTGCGTAGCCTGGTCGTCAGCCCAAGAAGCGTCCGCGTGCCCAGTGAGGACCACTGGACTCCGCCCTCCAAGCACTAGCCCCATGCCCGACGTACTGCACAAGTAGCGCAACACCCTCTTCGCTGCAGCCATGTGCTCTGGTCTGTGTCTCCCAGGAGCAACATAGCGTGCAAGAATGCTAAGAGGGTATGCGAGGTCAGGTCGTGTGCAGGTCATCAGGTACATGAGGCAGCCAACAAGCTCTGGGTACGGGCCACTCGGCTCTACGGACTCATCCGAAGGCAGAGCTGAGAGCGAGTGGCGAGTAGACAGAGGAGTGGCCTGAGGCGAGGAGTACGTGAAGCCGAAGCGCTGAAGGACCTGCTGCACCATGTGTGACTGAGTCAGGGTAATGGTGCGGCGTGCTCTGTCCCGGGTGATCTGCAAGCCAAGGTAGCTGCGCAGTTCACCCAGGTCTGTGCACGTGTGTCTCTTCTGCAGCTCGGACTTCACGTAGGCGAGTCCAGCAGTGTCAGCTGTGGCAAAGACCAAGTCGTCGACGTACACGAGGATGTAGAACGGCGGCAGAGAGGTGTCGGTGCGTAGAAACAGCGACGGGTCGGCAGTAGAAGGAGCAAACCCAAGAGCCGCAAGCGTAGTCCTCAGTGTGTCGTGCCACTCACGTGGCGCCTGGCGGAGACCGTAGACTGGACGCCGGAGACTCCACTGGGTACCAGGAGGGAAAGACCCAGTGAAGCCAGGTGGGCGACGCAGCCAGATCTCCTCGTGCAGGCTGCCCTGCAAGAAAGCTGTGCTGAAGTCAAGAGAGTGCAGCTCGTAGTCACGGTGAGCAGCAACGTGCAGCAGTACCCGAAGAGTGGTCATCTTCGGGGTGGGGGAGAAGGTCTGAAAGTAGTCAACTCCCTGCCGCTGACTGAAGCCACGAGCCACGTAACGCGCCTTGAAGACAGGCGGAGAACCCGGCGGCCGCTTCACCCTGAAGATCCACATGCCACTGACGATGTTCGCCCCAAGAGGGGGGACAACGTCAACGTAGGTGCCTGTGGACTTCCAGGAAGCCATCTCTGCATCCATAGCTGCCTGCCACTGAGAGGAGTAGGGACCCTCTATCGCCTCCGCGTAAGAGCGCGGAGTCGGGATGTCAAGTGCATCCGGGTCTCCCTCAGGGGTAAGCAGTACGGACACGAGATGAGGTGAGGCAGCTGCCAGACACTGGAACTCCTCCTGCCTGTCCTCAAGGACGTCCGTGCCAGGGGCACACTCACCCCCGACAGACGGAGGACAGACAGACTCAGACTCAGCGACAAGACTAGCAGCGTAGTCTAAGCGACAGCGAGCAGCAAAGTCGACGAGCTCAGTAACGAGAGCAGACGCAGCAGTAGACTCGAAAGAAGGGTCAGTGACAACAGTAGCAAGGAGACGCGTGACAGTAGGACTGGCAGCACGAAGAGAGTCCGACTCCGGGTCGGCAAGAGCAGGAAGAGAGGACTCAGGAGGAGAAGGCAAAGGGGCACGCAGAGGAGCAGTGGACGGACGCAGAGACATCCGGTGCGTGCCAGGGACAGGAGGAGGACGCTGACGCGAACCGCGACCACTAGTGCGAGCAGCACGGACAGGCGACGCAGGGCGAGACGCAGGCTCACGACGCTCAGCCAGACCTCCAGTAGGACCAGTGTAGGGAGAAGGAGCAGGCAAAGGGGAGGTAGGCTGCAACTGTAGCTGGGACGAGACAGGCTGTGGACACTCTAAGGGAGGAGGAGGACCAGTAGAAGGTGGAAGACCAAGAACCTGCTGCAGGAGTGGAACGAAGTACGGTCGAGGCCGCGCGGCGACGCTAGAAGCAGCAGGGACAGCACCAGAACCCTCAGCAGGAGCACCCGCTCCAGCAGCACCACCAGTAGCTCCAGAACCTCCAGCAGCACCAGGAGCACCCCCAGCAGGACTGCCAGCGGTAGTCTCAGCGCCAACACCCTCAGCAGCACCAGCTCCAGTAGACCCCGCAGGTCCAGCAGCTCCAGTGCACCCAGGACGAGCACCTCCAGGACCCGCGACCGCAGCACCCTCAGCAGCCGAAGGACCTCCAGCACCAGCAGCACGCCTCCAGCGCCGGGCAAACCACTCACGCAGCTCCTGTGGAGAAAGTGGCTCCCGGCGAGACGAAGCACTCGGAGAACCTCCAGGCGGAGCACCTCCAGGCTCAGCACCCCCAGGCGTAGCACCCCTAGGCTCAGCACCCCCAGGCTCAGCACCCCTAGGCTCAGCACCCCCAGGCTCAGCACCCCCAGGCTCAGCACCCCCAGGCTCAGCACCCCTAGGCTCAGCACCCCTAGGCTCAGCACCCCCAGACGTAGCACCCCCAGGCCCAGCACCCCTAGGCTCCGCACCCCCAGGTACAGCACCCCCAGCCTCAGCACCCTCAGCAGCACCAGAGTCACCAGTGACCTCGACAGGCTCGACTGCGTCTACCTGGGACACACCTGAAGGGGCAGGACCCTGAGGGGGGAGGGGGTCTACCTGGGGGGGACCTGGTACCAGGAAGAGTGGGGGTGGGGGGAGGGACGGAGTGCGGTAGGGGAAGAGGCGGTAGTAGGGGACCGACTCGTCAAACGTGACGTCCTGGGAGGACAGAACACGGCGAGAGGTGGGGTGGTAAAACTGCCACCCAGGCGCGTCAGGGGGGAACCCCAGGAAGACGCAAGGAGCAGCACGAGGGGATAGTTTGTCCGCAGACAGGTCGCGGACAAACGCCCGAGATCCCCAGACCCGGAACGCCGACGCATCGCCAACCTTCCCCGTCCACAGCAAGGCTGGGGAGGTCTCCGGCCTGGAGACCCTGGGGTGGAGGTTGATCTGATGCGCCGCGTACCTCACCGCAAACGGCCACAGAAAATGGGGGGCAGCCGCATGCATCATAGACGTACGAGCGACGTCCATGACCATGCCAATGCGGCGCTCAGCAATCCCATTTTGCTGCGGTGAGTCCGGAAGCGTGAAGGTCTGACGGATGCCCCGTGCACGACAGTAGGCACGCAGAAGGCCAGAGGAGAACTCTCCGCCTCTGTCCGAGTGCAGACGCAGAACAGGAAAGTCCGAGCCGAAGCTCTGCCTGAGCTGGAGACGAGCTGCGCGGATCCAGTCGATCAGCACCTCAGTGACATCACCCTTGCTGCGCAAGGGGAAGACTGTGGTGTAACGCGAGTAGTCGTCAACAACGAGCAGGAAGTAGCGCTCGTGACCCTGTCCACGGACGCGGGCTGGGCCCCACACGTCCATGTGAAGTGTCTGCAACGGGGCCTCTGTCGAAGGAAACTGGGAGGAGTGAGGGGCAGCACGCTGGCGCCCCTCGACACAGGGGACACAGGCAGGGCCAGGGCCCTGAGGAAGGGGAGGGAGGGACCGGGGGAGACCGGACACAAGAAGACGGGAGGCCATACCTCTGAGCCGAAGCAGAGAGGGGTGGCCAAGGCGGTGGTGCCAGAGGAGAGTCTCGTGAGACAGGAGACGACACGAACAGGGGGCAGACTCAGGACCAGACCTGGACGCCGCAGCAAACACCTGACCCGACGTAACTACCCTACCAGGCCCAGCAACTGGAGGAGACGCAGTGGTCAGAGTGTACAGGCTCGACCCCGGCTGACGGGTGAACGTAGCCAGGTGTCGGCCTGTGCCAGCCTCTGTACAGTGGGTCACTCGCTGACGTGCAGGAGTGAACTGGTGGACACCCGCATCCTGTAGGTCAGCACCACTCACCAGGTTCGTCGAGAACGAGGGGAGGTAGAGACCAGACAGGGTGCCAGAGGGAGCCGCCGGACACGGGAGGACTGTGGAGAAACGAGACAGGACCGGACCCCCAGAGGGGTCAGCCAGAGACACCGCAACCGGCCGACTAAGCGGCGTGAGTGTGGTGCGGTCCCGAAAGAAGGAGCGAGACGCCCCAGAGTCAAGAGTGAAGGTGAGGGAGGCCGAAGCCGACGCGGTACCTGAGAGAGCAGACTCACCAGTACCTGAGGACGCAGACACACCAGCACCTAGAGCAGCAGCCTCACCAGTACCTAGAGCAGCAGTCTCAATGCCCGGATCAGGCTGGAAACACCGGCAACAGTCACCCTCATCACTAATAGACACAGCATACATGGCAGAGAGAATAGCATCAAAGTCCAGATCAAAGATGGCAACCCCCGCCCTAGACAGCTCGTCCCAGCGAGGGATCTCGGAGGCCTCCGGGAACTGGTGACGCCATGCGTCCGTCAGGCGGCCAAAGCAGCGCGGAGTGGGGTGCGCACCCCCACACTGCTCACCCGCACGGTCGCCGGTGCGCAGGACGTAGGTACACGGACCAAAACCCCCACCCCGCTGGCGTGCAGTGTACCACTCACGGAGCTGCTGAGGGGACAGGGTCGCACGACCACGCTGCTGCTGCTGGCGCGAGCCACCACCGGAGCCACTCCTCTGCAAAGACCCGCGACCAGCTCCACCGCCACCCCCACCGCCTCCACCGCCTCCGCTGCCTCCACTGCCGCCGCCGCCTCCACCGCCTCCTCCACCGCCGCCTCCTCCGCCACCTCCGCTACCACCGCCACCGCCGCCGCGGCCTCCGCCTCCACTGCCGCCACCGAACCCCCCACCCCCACCTCCACCTCCACCGCTACCCCCACTCCCCGCACTGCCTCCACCTCCACCTCCACCGCCCGCTCCTCCAGCTCCCTTGCCCCCCTTGCCCTTGCCAGGGCGGCGTCTCCCGCTAGGGGCAGACACCGCACCGACCGACTCAAGACCAAGGAGGTCGGCCGAAGCAGCAGAGGCAACAGAGGGCAGCAGGGGGGAGGGAGAACACCCCTCAAAGATGGGGGTGCGCGGGTCACCTCGAGAGGCTCCTACAGCGACTATGCTCTTTTCTATCGCGAGGAGGGCCTTCTCGAGGAGGTCTACAGTGAGTGTGGTGGGACAGACTGAGAGAAAGTGGTCCCTGACTACTCGAAGGGAGTCAGGGAGGCGAGTGACTAGGAAGTACAGAGTGATGTACATGGGGGGGGGGTTCGCGGTGCAGAAGTCAGCAGGAAGTGCAGCGCGGTAGCGAGTGTCACTAGTGCGGAGGTGCGTAATGAGGTCAGCAACGGTGGGAAAAGAAGCAAGGTCAGGGAAGAGGTACGGCAGCATGAGACGGCTCAGTGCAGCAGTGGAAGGGGAGGAGTAGCGCGCGACTACAGCGGCGTACAAGGTCTGAGCACTCTTGTACTGACTAAAGTGCGCACGCTCGGAGGTAGGGAGGTGGCGACGCACAGCAAGACGTGCAGCAGCATCGCGCGTGGCCCACTGGGAGCGAACAGTGGCGTCAGCATCAGCAGCAGGGGCAGGGGAAGCGCCAGAGGTGAGGTCAAAGAGAGAGAGGCCGTCCGCCCTATCGCACTGTAAGAACAGCTGTAGGTCATCTACCCAGACCTCAAAGTCAATGGCTCGACCCTCAGCGTCAAAAGTGAGGACACTAGGGGTAGCCATGACGACGACAGTGTAGTAGTGCAAGCAGTAGGGGAAGGGCACGCAGTAACAGTGGTGCTGTGCTCACCAGGCAGGGCAGGTCGGGCGGCTCGGCAGTAGGGCGGCCCGGCGGCTGGGCGGCTCGGCGGCTCGGCTGCTGGGCGGCTCGGCTCCCGGGCGGCTCGGCGGCAGGGCGGCTCGGCGGCAGGGCGGCTCGGCGGCAGGGCGGCTCGGCGGCAGGGCGGCTCGGCGGCTCGGCTCCCGGGCGGCTCGGCGGCAGGGCGGCTCGGCGGCAGGGCGGCTCGGCTCCCGGGCGGCTCGGCTGCTGGGCGGCTCGGCGGCAGGGCGGCTCGGCGGTCGTAGGCGGCGGGGCCGGTGAGGATAGGCGGCGGGGCCGGTACCGTAGGCGGCGGGGCCGCGAAGTGGGGCGGCGGGGCCGCGTAGGTGAGGGCGGCGGGGCCGCAAAGTGAGGGCGGCGGGGCCGCGACGTGAGGGCGGCGGGGCCGCGAAGGTGAGGGCGGCAGGGCCGCGTAGGCAAGGGCGGCGAGGCCGCGACGTGAGGGCGGCGGGGCCGCGACGTGAGGGCGGCGGGGCCGCGTAGGTGAGGGCGGCGGGGCCGCGTAGGCAAGGGCGGTGGGGCCGCGACGTGAGGGCGGCGGGGCCGCGACTTATGGGCGGCGGGGCCGCGTAGGTGAGGGCGACGGGGCCGCGACGTGAGGGCGGCGGGGCCGCGACTTAAGGGCGGCGGGGCCGCGTAGGTGAGGGCGGCGGGGCCGCGACGTGAGGGCGGCTGGGCCGCGACGTAAGGGCGGCGGGCTCGCGTAGGTAAGGGCGGCGCAACGGGCCGCTAGGGGCGACACGGAGGGTCGCTAAAAAAAAAAAGGAAAGCGCGCCTCGGGGCGCGCTTCGGTGGGCCCTAGAAACAGTCCCTAGGAGGGGACCTGCTCTGATTCCATGTGGGAAGGAGAACGCGAATGGGGTGAACTATGAAAATGAGGTGAGTACAAATATGAAACCCTAATTGGTTGTACCCCCTATGGGATACCCCACTATAGCCTACACAACAGCATAAGCTATAATGTTCTGACAGGGACCTCTGCTATCCCGTCCGTTTCTTGTTCGTCAGGGATTACTACCTCAACTCTACAGAAGACGAGAACGACTTCCTGGTGGATACGAACATCGGAGAGTCCTAGTTGGATGAGCTACTGCCAATGAACTCGCCGGGGCAGTCACTATTATCAACCGAGGGGCTCACTACAGACCCGACGACAGCTTCAAGCGGCAAATGCTCTCGACTGGCGGAGGGTGTGAGAGGGGTGTACATGGATCTGAATGCGTCGCCGGTGTGGCGGGCTTAGGGCGTAGGAGGGTTGCGAGCCTCATCGGTCATCGACGCTCGCGAAAGAACAGCGCCCGCTGGATTTCCTGCACATGTGCGGATCCTTCTGCGTTTTGGGGCTGGAAGCGCTCGTTTCGAGCAATTTTCTTCTGCCGGGTCACGTGTCTGCGCTTGTGTGGGCCTATTACCAAGCCAACATGGGCGTGGGAGGGTTGCAAGCATCATCGGTCATCGGCGCTCGCAAACGAAGAGCGCCGGCTGCACTTCCTTGCACAAGTGCAGATCCTTCCGCGTTTTGGGGCTGGAAGCGCTCGTTACGAGCGATTTTCCTCCACCGGGTCACGTGGATGCGCTTGTCTGGGCCTATTACCAAGCCAGCAAGTGCGTGGGAGGGTTGCAAGCATCATCGGTCATCGGCGCTCGCGAATGAAGAGCGCCTACTGCACTTCCTGCACATGTGCGGATCATTCCGCGTTTTGGGGTTGAAAGCGCTTGTTCTGAGCGTTTTTCTTTCGCCGTGTCATGTGGCTGTGCTTCTCTGGGCCTATTACCAAGCCAGCAAGGGCGTGGGAGGGTTGCGAGCATCATCGGTCATTGGCGCACGCGAAAAAAGAGCGCCCGCTGCACTTCCTGCACTTGTGCGAATCCTTCCGCGTTTTGGGGCTGGAAGCGCTCGTTCCGAGTATTTTTCTTCCGCCGGATCGCGTGGCTGAGCTTCTCTTGGCCTATTACTAAGCCCGCAAGGGCATGGGAGGGTTGCGAGCATCATCGGTCATCGGCGTTTGCGAATGCAGAGCGCCCGCTGCACTTCCTGCACACGTGCGGATCCTTCCGCGTTTTGGGGCTGGAAGTGCTCGTTCCGAGCGTTTTTCTTCCGCCAGGTCACGTGGTTGCGCTTGTCTGGGCCTATTACCAAGCCAGCATGAGCGTGGGAGGGCTGCAAGCATCATCGGTCATCGACGCTCGCAAACGAATAGCACCCGCTGCACGTTCTTGCACATGTGCGGATCATTCCGCGTTTTGGGGCTGGAAGCGCTCGTTACGAGCGTTTTTCTTGCGCCGGGTCACGTGGCTGCGCTTGTCAGGGCCTATTACCAAGCCAGCATGGGCGTGGGAGGGTTGGAAGCATCATCGGTCATCGGCGCTCGCGAACGAAGAGCGCCCGCTGCAATTCTGACACATGTACGGATCCTTCTGCGTTCTGGGGCTGGAAGCGCTAGTTCCGAGCGTTTTTCTTCCGCCGGATCATGTGGCTGCGCTTGTCTGGGCCTATTACCAAGCCAGCATGGGCGTGGGAGAGTTGCAAGCTCCATCGGTCATCGGCGCTCGCGAACGAAGAGCGCCTGCTGCACTTTCTTGCACATGTGCGGATCCTTCTGCGTTTTGGGGCTGGAAGCGCTCGTTCCGAGCGTTTTTCTTGCGCAGGGTTACGTGGCTGCACTTGTTTGAGCCAATTACCAAGTCAGCAAGGGCGTGGGAGGGTTGCGAGCATCATCGGTCATCGGCACTCGCGAATGAAGAGCGCCCGCTGCACTTCCTGGACTTGTGCGGATCCTTCCGCATTTTGGGGCTGGAAGTGCTCGCTCCGAGTATTTTTCTTCCGCCGGGTCACGTGGCTGAGCTTCTCTTGGCCAATTACCAAGCCAGCAAGGGAATGGGAGGCTTGCGAGCATCATCGGTCATCGGCGCTCGCAAATGAAGAGCGCCCGCTGGATTTCTTGCACATGTGCGGATCCTTCTGCGTTTTGGGGCTGGAAGCGCTTGTTCCGAGCGTTTTTCTTCCGCCAGGTCACGTGGTTGCGCTTGTTTGGGCCTATTACCAAGCCAGCATGGGCGTGGGAGGGTTGCGAGCATCATCGGTCATCGGCGCTCGCAAACGAAGAGCGCCCGCTTCACTTCCTTGCACATGTGCAGATCCTTCCGCGTTTTGGGGCTGGAAGCGCTCGTTCCGAGCGTTTTTCTTCCGCCGGGTCACGTGGCTGCGCTTGTTTTGGGCCTATTACCAAGCCAACATGGGCGTGGGAGGATTTGGAGCATCATCGCTCCTCGGCGCTCGCGAATGAAGAGCGCCCGCTGCACAACCTGCACACGTGCGGATCCTTCCGCGTTTTGGGGCTGGAAGCGCTCGTTCCGAGCGTTTTTCTTCCGCCGGGTCACGTGGCTACGCTTTTCTGGGCCTTTTACCAAGCAAGGAAGAGCGTGGGAGGGTTGCAAGCATCATTAGTCATCGGCGCTCGCAAATGAAGAGCGCCCGCTGCAATTCCTGCACATGTGCAGATCCTTCCGCGTTTTGGGGCTGGAAGCGCTCGTTCCGAGCGTTTTTCTTCCACCGGATCACATGGCTACGCTTTTCTGGGCCTATTACCAATCCAGCAAGGGCGTGGGAGGGTTGCGAGCATCCTCGATCATCGGCGCTCGCGAATGAAGAGCGCCCGCTGCACTTCCTGCACATGTGCGGATCCTTCCGCGTTTTGGGACTGGAAGCGCTTGCTCCGAGCGTTTTTCTTCCCCCGTGTCACGTGGATGCGCTTCTCAAGGCCTATTACCAAGCCAGCAAGGGCGTGGGAGGGTTGCGAACATCGTCGGTCATTGGCGCTCGCGAATGAAGAGCGCCCGCTGCACTTCCTGCACATGTGCGAATCCTTCCGCGTTTTGGGGCTGGAGGCGCTCGTCTCGAGCGTTTTTCTTCCGCCGGGTCACGTGGCTGCGCTTCTCTGGGCCTATTACCAAGCCAGCAAGGGCGTGGGAGGGTTGCGAGCATCGTCAGTCATCGGCGCTCGTGAATGAAGAGCGTCCGCTGCACGTGCTTCCGTGTTTTGGGGCTGGAAGCGCTCGTTCCGAGCGTTTTTCTTCCGCCGGGTCACGTGGATGCGTTTATCTGGACCTACTACCAAGCCAGCAAGGGCGTGGGAGGGTTGCGAGCATCGTCGGTTATCGGCGCTCGCGAATGAAGAGTGCCCGCTGCACTTCCTGCACATGTGCAGATCCTTCCGCGTTTTGGGGCTGGAAGCGCTCGTTTCGAGCGTTTTTCTTCCGCTTGGTGTGGCGGCTACACTTTCCTGGGCCTATTACTAAGCCAGCAAGGGTGTGGGAGGGTTGCGAGCATCGTCGGTCATCAGCGCTTGCGAATGACGAGCGCACGCTGCACTTCCTGCACGTGTGCAGATCCTTACGAGTTTTGGGGGTGGAAGCGCTCGTTCCGGGCGTTTTTCTTCCGCCGGGTCACGTGGCTGCGCTGGTCTGGGCCTATTACCAAGCCAGCAAGGGCGTGGGAGGGATGCGAGCATCGTCGGTCATCGGTGCTCGCGAATGAAGAGCGCCCGCTGCACTTCCTGCACATGTGCGGATCCTTACGCGTTTTGGGGGTGGAAGCGCCCGTTCCGAGCGTTTTTCTTCCGCCGAATCACGTGGCTGCGCTTGTCTGGGCCTATTACCAAGCCAGCAAGGGCGTGGGAGGGTTGTGAGCATCGTCGGTCATCGGCGGTCGCGAATGAAGAGCGCCCGCTGCATTTCCTGCACATGTGCGGATCCTTCTGCGTTTTGGGGCTGGAAGCGCTCGTTTCGGGCGTTTTTCTTCCACCGGGTTACGTGGCTGCGCTTGTGTGGACCTATTACCAAGCCAGCAAGGGCGTGGGAGGGTTGCAAGCATCGTCGGTCATCGGCACTCGCGAATGAAGAGCGCCCGCTGCACTTCCTGCACATGTGCAGATCCTTCAGCGTTTTGGGGCTAGAAGCGGTCGTTCCGAGCGTTTTTCTTCCGCCGGGTCACGTGACTGCGCTTTTCTGGGCCTATTACCAAGCCAGCAAGGGCGTAGGAGGGTTGCAAGCATCCTCGGTCATCGGCGCTCGCGAATGAAGAGCGGCCGCTGCACATCCTGCACATGTGCGGACCCTTACGCGTTTTGGGGCTGGAAGCGCTCGTTCTGAGTGTTTTTCTTCGGACGGGTTACATGGCAGCGCTAGTCTGGAACTATTACCAAGCCAGCAACGGCGTGGGAGGGTTGCGAGCATCGTCGGTCATCGGCGCTCGCGAATGTAGAGCGCCCGCTGCACTTCCTGCACATGTGCAGAACCTTACGCGTTTGGGGGGTCGAAGCGCTCGTTTCGGGCGTTTTTTCTTCCTCCGGGTCACGTGGCTGCGCTTGTCTGGGCCTATGACCAAGCCAGCAAGGGCGTGGGAGGGTTGCGAGCATTATCGATCATCGGCGCTCGCGAATGAAGAGCGCCCGCTGCACTTCCTACACATGTGCGAATCCTTACGCGTTATGGGGGTGGAAGCGCTCGTTGCGTGCGTTTTTCTTCCGCTGGGTCACGTGGCTGCGCTTATCTGGACCTATTACCAAGCCAGCAAGGGCGTGGGAGGGTTGCGAGCATCCTCGATCATCGGCGCTCTCGAATGAAGAGCGCCCGCTGCACTTCCTGCACATGTGCGGATCCTTCCCCGTTTTGGGACTGGAAGCGCTCGTTCCGAGCGTTTTTCTTCCGCCGGGTCACATGGCTGCGCTTCTCTGGGCCTATTACCAAGCCAGCAAGAGCGTGGGAGGGTTGCGAGCATGTGCGGATGAAGAGCGCCCGCTGCACTTCCTGCACATGTGCGGATCATTCCGCGTTTTGGGGCTGGAAGCGCTCGTTTCGAGCGTTTTTCTTGCGCCGGGTAACGTGGCTACGCTTTCCTTGGCATATTACTAAGCAAGCAAGGGTGTGGGAGGGTTGCGAGCATCGTCCGTTATCGGCGCTCGCGAATGACGAGCGCCCGCTGCACTTCCTGCATATGTGCAGATCCTTACGCGTTTTGGTGGTGGAAGCGCTCGTTACGGGCGTTTTTCTTCCGCCGGGTCACGTGGCTGCGCTTGTCTGGGCCTATTACCAAGCCAGCAAGGGCATGGGAGGGTTGCGAGCATCCTCGGTCATCGGCGCTCGCGAATGAAGAGCGCCCGCTGCACTTCCTGCACATGTGCGGATCCTTCCGCGTTTTGGGGCTGGAAGCGCTCGTTCCAGGAGTTTTTCTTCCGCCGGGTCTCGTGGCTGCGCTTGTCTGGGCCTATTACCATGCCAGCAAGGGCGTGGGAGGGTTGCAAGCATCGTGGTTCATTGGCGCTCGTGAATGAAGAGCGCCCGCTGCACTTACTGCACATGTGCGGATCCTTTCGCATTTTGGGGCTGCAAGCGCTCGTTTCAGACGTTTTTCTTCCGCCGGATCATGTGGCTGCTACGCTTGTCTGGGCCTATTACCAAGCCAGCAAGGGCGTGGGAGGGTTGCGAGCATCGTCGGTCATTGGCGCTCGTGAATGAAGAGCGCCCGCTGCACTTCCTGCACATGTGCGGATCCTTCTTCGTTTTGAGGCTGGAAGCGCTCGTTCCGAGCGTTTTTCTTCCGCCAGGTCACGTGGCTGCGCTTGTTTGGGCCTATTACCAAGCCAGCAAGGACGTGGGAGGGTTGCGAGCATCCTCTATTATCGGGGCTCGCGAATGAAGAGCGTCCGCTGCACGTCCTCCCGTGTTTTGGGGCTGGAAGCGCTCGTTCCGATCGTTTTTCTTCCGCCGGGTCACGTGGATGCTCTTATCTGGACCTATTACCAAGCAAGCAAGGGCGTGGAAGGGTTGCGAGCATCGTCGGTCATCGGCGCTCGCGAATGAAGAGCGGCCGCTGCACTTCCTGCACATGTGCAGATCCTTCCCCGTTTTGGGCCTGGAAGCGCTCGCTCGAGCGTTTTTCTTCCGCCGGGTAACGTGGCTACGCTTTCCTGGGCCTATTACTAAGCCAGCAAGGGTGTGGGAGGGTTGCGAGCATCCTCGGTCATCGGCGCTCGCGAATGAAGAGCGCCCGCTGCACTTCCTGCACATGTGCGGATCCTTCCGCGTTTTGGGGCTGGAAGCGCTCGTTCCGGGCGTTTTTCTTCCGCCAGGTCACATGGCTGCGCTTGTTTGGGCCTATTACCAAGCCAGCAAGGACGTGGGAGGATTGCGAGCATCCTCGGTCATCGTCGCTCGCGAATGAAGAGCGTCCGCTGCACGTCCTTCCGTGTTTTGTGGCTGGAAGCGCTCGTTCCGAGCGTTTTTCTTCTGCCGGGTCACGTGGATGCGCTTATCTGGACCTATTTCCAAACAAGCAAGGGCGTGGGAGGGTTGCGAGCATGTGCGGATGAAGAGCGCCCGCTGCACTTCCTGCACATGTGCGGATCCTTCCGCGTTTTGGGGCTGGAAGCGCTCGTTTCGATCGTTTTTCTTCCGCCGAGTAACGTGGCTACGCTTTCCTGGGCCTATTACTAAGCCAGCAAGGGTGTGGGAGGGTTGCGATGTCAAACTCATATGCTATAGTGTATCTAGGCTGTAGTGGGGTAGACACTATAGGGTACAACACTTATAGGTTTCCTACTTGTACCCATCTCTTTCCTTAGTCATTCATTCCTCTTTCTTCACATGGTATCAGAGCGGGTTCCCTAATGGGACCGTTTCTTCCTAAGGGCCCACCATTAAAACTTTTTTTTCCTAACCTGCCCGAAGCGCGCTTCGCGCTCTGACCTGCCCTACCCTTTCGCGGCCCCTTAGCGGCCTGCCCTGCTCCTGAGGCCCGTCGCGGCCCCCCTTTGCGGCCCCTTCGCGGCCCCTTCACGACCCCTTAGCGGCCCCTTCGTGGCCCCTTAGCGGCCCCCCTTCGCGACCCCTTAGCGGCCCCTTCGCGGCCCCTTCGCGGCCCCTTAGCGGCCCCTTCGCGGCCCCTTCGCGGCCCCTTAGCGGCCCCTTCGCGGCCCCTTCGCGGCCCCTTCGCGGCCCCTTAGCGGCCCCTTCGCGGCCCCTTCGCGGCCCTTCGCGGCCCCTTAGCGGCCCCCCTTCGCGGCCCCTTCGCGGCCCCGCCCCGCTGCCCGTAGCGACCTTGCCCCGTCGCCAGTCGCGGCCCCGCCCCATCGCCACCTGGGTATCGCCCCTGCCTCGTCGCGACGCCTCAGCGGGACCCGCGCGTCGCCCCCGCCTCGTCGCGACGCCCCTGCGGGACCCGCGAGGCACGACTCCTGCGCGTCGCGACGCCCCCAACGGGACCCGGGCGTCGCCCCCGCTCGTCGCGACGCCCCTGCGGGACCCGCGCGGCGTCGCCCCTGCCCACCGCGGCGCCCTGCCCTAACCCGCGCCCGACCTTCGGACGGCCGCCCCTGCCCCCCCACCTGCAGCAGCCGCCCCTAGCCCCTGGAGCAGCCGCCCTTGCAGCAGCTGCCCCTGCAGCAGCCGCCCCTGGCCCCTGGAGCAGCCGCCCCTACAGCAGCCGCCCCTGACCCTTGGAGCAGCCGCCCCTGCAGCAGCCGCCCCTGGCCACTGGAGCAGCCGCCCCTGCAGCAGCCGCCCTTGGCCCCTCGAGCAGCCGCCCCTGCAGCAGCCGCCCCTAGCCCCTGGGGCAGCCGCCCCTGCAGCAGCCGCCCCTGGCCCCTGGAGCAGCCGCCCCTGGCCCCTGGAGCAGCCGCCCCTGCAGTAGCCGCCCCTGGCCCCTGGAGCAGCCGCCCCTGCAGCAGCCGCCCCTGGCCCCTGGAGCAGCCGCCCCTGCAGCAGCCGCCCCTGGCCCCTGGAGCAGCCGCCCTTGCAGTAGCCGCCCCTGGCCCCTGGAGCAGCCGCCCCTTCAGCAGCCGCCCCTGGCCCCTGGAGCAGCCGCCCCTGGCCCTGGAGCAGCCGCCCTTGGAGCATCCGCCCCTGCAGCTGCCGCGGAGCCTTCGCCTTGCAGTGGTAGCGGCCTCGCCGTTGCCGCCGTCGTACGCCTGCCCTTCTCGCCACTGGTGAGCACTGCCCTGCCCGTACTGCTGTTACTGCTGCTCTTGCTGCCACTGCTCTTTCTACTGCTACTGCTGCTCTTGGCGTGGCCAGATGCAGCTCCAGCGCCGTCCGCGTGAGTCCCTCACGCCCCAATAGCTTCATGAGTGGTACACTAGTTGGGGTTGTAGGGGTGGCCGCGCTGCTACTACTGCTACTGCTACTACTGCTGCTACTGCTGCTACTGCGGCTACTACTGCTACTGCTGCTCCTGGCCGTGGCCAGATGCAGCTCCAGCGATGTCCGCGTGAGTCCCTCACGCCCCAGCAACTTTGTGAGTGGTACGCTAGTTGGGGTTGTCGGGGTGGCCGTAGTGGGAGTCGTCCTGGAGTGAGTAGTTCGGGAGCTTCTTGTAGTGGCCAGGTGCAGCTGCAGCGTCGTCCGCGCGCGGTCCTTTCGCCCCAGCAGCTTCGTGAGTGGTACGCTCAGCGTGGAGGGTCACGGAGTACTGCTCGCTGCCCGTACGTTATTCGCACAGGTGCTAGGACTGGTCAGCCTTGCGGGACATTTGGTCACACAGAGTCCCGCTGCTTCGCCCGTCTGAGCGACGCCTGACGTACAGAGTTTGGCGACGCGGCTGAGCTCCTCGACTGGGTGGAGCTGCTTGGGCAGAGGGTAGATATCTATGCTCTTGACTATGATGCTATCCTCACTGCCATGTATGCATTGCCTACTAGTGCTGCGGGTGCCTGTTACCTGTGTGTGCCGCCTGACCCCGGTATCCAGTTTGCTGCTCTAGGTACTGGTGAGGCTGCTGCTCTAGGTGCTCGTGCGTCTCCTGCTCCAGGTGTCGGTGAGGCTACTGCTCTAGGCGCTGGTGAGTCTCCTGCTCCAGGTGCTGGTGCGTCTGCTCTCTCTGGTGCCACTCCTGCTGCGGTCTTACACACCTTCACTCTTGACTCAGGGGCCTCCCGCTCCTTCTTTCGAGACCGCACCACACTCACGCCGCTTAGTCGGCCGGTTGCAGTCTCCCTGGCAGACCCCTCAGGGGGTCCTGTCCTTGCCCACTACTCCACTGTCCTACCGTGTCCGGCGGCCCCTTCTGGCTCCCTATCAGGTCTTTACCTCCCCTCGTTCTCCACGAACTTGGTGAGTGGTGCTGACCTACAGGATGGGGGGGTTGACCAGTTCACTCCTGCGAGTCAGCGAGTGACCCACTGCACGTGTGCTCGGACGGGCCGACACTTGGCCACGTTTGCCCGTCAGCCGGGGTCGAGCCTGTACACACTGACTACCGAGTCTCCTCCGGTTCCTGCGGCTGGCCAGGTAGCTGCGTCGGTTCAGGTGTTTGCTGCAGCGTCCAGGTCTGGTCCTGAGTCTGCTCCCTGCTCGTGTCGTCTCCTGTCTCACCAGACTCTCCTCTGGCACCACCGCCTTGGTCACCCCTCCCTGCCTCGTCTCCGAGGCATGGCCTCCCGTGTCCTTGTCTCTGGTCTCCCCCGGTCCCTCCCTCCCCTTCCCCCGGGGCCTGCCCCTACCTGCGTTCCCTGCGTCGAGGGGCGGCAGCGCGCCGCTCCTCACTCCTCCGAGTTTCCTCCGACAGAGGCTCCGCTGCAGACTCTCCACATGGACGTGTGGGGCCCAGCCCGCGTCCGTGGACAGGGTCACGAGCGTTACTTCCTGCTGGTGGTTGACGACTACTCGCGTTACACCACAGTCTTCCCCTTGCGCCGCAAGGGTGAGGTCACTGAGGTGTTGATCGACTGGATCCGCGCTGCCCGTCTCCAGCTCAGAGAGAGTTTCGGCTCGGACTTTCCTGTTCTGCGTCTGCACTCCGACAGGGGTGGAGAGTTTTCCTCCGACTTCCTGCGAGCCTTCTATCGTGCGGAGGGCATCCGCCAGACGTTCACGCTTCTGGCCTCTCCACAGCAAAATGGGATTGCTGAGCGCCGCATTGGCATGGTCATGGACGTCGCTCGTACGTCCATGATCCATGCGGCTGCTCCCCATTTTCTGTGGCCGTTCGCGGTTCAGTACGCGGCGCATCAGATCAACCTTCAGCCCCGGGTCTCAGTGCCGGAGACCTCCCCTACTCTGCGGTGGACGGGGAAGGTTGGCGATGCGTCTGCGTTCCGTGTCTGGGGATCTCGAGCTTTCGTCCGCGACTTGTCTGCGGACAAGCTGTCCTCCCGTGCTGTTCCCTGCGTCATCCTTGGATTCCCCCCTGACGCGCCTGGTTGGCAGTTTTACCACCCCACCTCGCGCCGTGTTCTGTCCTCTCAGAACGTCACGTTTGACGAGTCGGTTCCTTACTACCCTCTCTTCCCCTACCGCACTGCTCCCCTCCCCCCCCCGCCGCTCTTCCTCGCGCCAGGTCCCCCCCCGGTAGACCCCCTTCCCCCCCAGGGTCCTGCCCCCTCAGGTGTGTCCCAGGTAGACGCGGTCGAGCCTGTCGAGGTGGCTGTTGACTCTGGTGCTGCTAGGGGTGCTGAGCCTGCGGGTGCCGGGTCTGGGGGTGCTGAGCCTGCGCGTGCGGAGCCTGGGGGTGCTGGGTCTGGGGGTGCTGAGCCTGAGCGTGCGGAGCTTGGGGGTGCTGGGTCTGGGGGTGCTGAGCCTGAGCGTGCGGAGCCTTGGGGTGCTGGGTCTGGGGGTGCTGAGCCTGGGGTTCCTGAGTCTGGGGGTGCGGAGCCTGACGGAGCTGGGCCTGGAGGTCCTTCGGGTGCCTCGTCCCGGCGGGAGCTACCCTCCCCACAGTAGCTGCGCGAGTGGTTTGCTCGGCGCTGGAGCCGTGCTGCTGGAGCTGGTGGTGCTGCCGGTGCTGGAGGTTCTACTGCTACTGGGGGTGCTGGAGCCACGGGTCCCGGAGGTGCTCGTACTGGAGGTACTGGAGCTGCTGGGCCTGGTGGTACTACTGGTGCTGGAGCTGCTGGCGGAGCTGGAGCTGGCGGTGCTGCTGGAGTCGGTGCTGCTGGAGGTACTGGAGCCGGAGCTGCTGCGTCTTCCGGTGGTCCTGCTGGAGCTGGAGCTGCTGGAGGTACTGGTGCTGGAGTTGGCGCTACTGGAGCTGCTGGAGTTGGAGCTGACACTGGGGGTGCTGGTGCTGTCCCTGCTGGTTCTGGAGGCGCTGCGCGGCCGCGGCCGTACTTCGTTCCGCTTCTCTAGTAGGTTCTTGGTCTTCCGCCTTCTTCTGGTCCTGCTCCTTCCTTAGAGTGTCCACCTCCTGTCCAGTCCGAGTCACAGTTACCGCTGGCCTCCCCACTGCCTGCTCCTTCTCCCTACACTGGACCTACTGGAGATCTTGCTGAGCGTCGTGAGCCTGAGTCGCGTCCTGCGTCGCCTGTTCGAGCTGCTCGCACTGGTCGTCGTGTTCCACGTCAGCGTCCTCCTCCGGTCCCGGGCACGCACCAGATGGCACTGCGTCCTTCCACTGCTCCTCTGCGTGTCCCTTTGCCGTCTCCTCCTGAGTCCTCTCTTCCTGCTCTTGCTGACCCGGCGTCTGACTCCCTTCGTGCTGCCAGTCCTACTGTCACGCGTCTCCTGGCTACAGTTGTCACTGACCCTTCCTTTGAGTCCACTGCTGCGTCTGCCTTAGTTGCTGAGCTTGTCGACTTCGCTGCTCACTGTCGTCTAGACTACGCCGCTAGTCTTGTTGCTGAGTCTGAGTCTGTCTGTTCTCCGTCCGTCGGGGGTGAGTGTGCTCTTAGCACGGACGTCCTTGAGGACAGGCAGGAGGAGTTCCAGTGCTTTGCTGCTGCTTTACCTCATCTCGTGTCCATGCTAGTTGCCCCTGAGGGAGACCCGGATGCACCAGACATCCCGACCCCGCGCTCTTACGCAGAGGCAATAGAGGATCCCTACTCCTCTCAGTGGCAGTCAGCTATGGACACAGAGATGGCTTCATGGAAGTCCACAGGCACCTACGTCGACGAGGTTCCCCCACCTGGGGCGAACATCGTCAGTGGCATGTGGATTTTCAGGGTGAAGCGGCCGCCGGGTTCTCCGCCTGTCTTCAAGGCGCGTTACGTGGCTCGAGGCTTCAGTCAGCGGCAGGGAGTTGACTACTTTCAGACCTTCTCTCCCACCCCGAAGATGACCACTCTTCGGGTGCTGCTGCACATAGCCGCTCAGCGCGACTACGAGCCTCACTCTCTTGACTTCAGCACTGCTTTCCTACAGGGCACCCTGCACGAGGAGATCTGGCTGCGCCGCCCACCTGGCTTCACTGGGTCGTTTCCTCTTGGTACCCAGTGGAGCCTCCGGCGGCCAGTCTACGGTCTCCTCCAGGCGCCCCGTGAGTGGCACGACACACTGAGGACTACACTTGCGGCACTTGGGTTTGCTCCTTCTACTGCCGACCCGTCGCTGTTTCTACGCACCGACACCTCTTTGCCGCCGTTCTACATCCTCGTGTACGTCGACGACTTGGTCTTTGCTACTGCTGACACTGCTGGACTCGCCCACGTGAAGTCCGAGCTGCAGAAGAGACACACATGCACAGACCTGGGTGAACTGCGCAGCTATCTTGGCTTGCAGATCACCCGCGACAGAGCACGGCGCACCATTACCCTGACTCAGTCACACATGGTGCAGCAGGTCCTTCAGCGTTTCGACTTCACGTACTCCTCGCCTCAGGCCACTCCTCTGTCTACTCGCCACTCGCTCTCAGCTCTGCCTTCGGATGAGTCCGTAGAGCCGAGTGGCCCGTACCCAGAGCTTGTTGGTTGCCTCATGTACCTGATGACCTGCACTCGACCTGACCTGGCATACCCTCTTAGCATCTTGGCACGCTATGTTGCTCCTGGGAGACACCGACTAGAGCACATGGCAGCAGCGAAGAGGGTGTTGCGCTACTTGTGCAGTACGTCGGGCATGGGGCTTGTGCTTGGAGGGCGGAGTTCAGTGGTCCTCACTGGTCACGCAGACGCGTCTTGGGTTGACGACCTGGCTACGCAGCGGTCGTCACAGGGTTACACCTTCAGCCTTGGTTCCGGCTCTGTTTCGTGGCGGTCTACCCGCTCGTCTTCTGTTCTCAGCTCCAGCTGTGAGGCTGAGATCTACGCAGGGGCCTGCGGAGATAACTTGTGCAACGGGAGATAGACTACGGGCAAGGCACGGATGCTCGTGTGATCTCTGCGTTCGTTGGTTCCTTAGTCGTTTCCAAGTGCTAATACTGCTTGCTAGTTCACGGGGAAAATTGGCAAGAGTTTCACTAGGAAAACATTACAACAAAGGTCCAGAATGATTAGCATCAACATTGGCAACACCAGACCTAGCAAGGCTGCTGGTCGACTGCCAGCGCAGCACGGTCGACCGCGTGCCAGCACGACTTGGTCGACCGTGCTCCAGCAGAGCAGAGTCGAGGCTTGCCAACGTTGCAAGTCCGCGGTGCGCCAACGCTGCAGTATGTCGGCTGTACAGCGTCGCATCCGCTCCACAACGGTGCACCAGCTTCGCACGTGCATGCTGCTGGTTGGCGCCCAACTCCCTGTCACACGCCCAGCGCAGACCCTTCACCCGTGACGACGCCCACCAGCCACGTCGACCTCGGGATACCACCCCCGAAATCGTACTTGCAGAAACACCCCTGACGACATTCGCGCGCGTCGCCCGGGTATCCTGGTTGACCGGGTATTTCGTGGTCCTCCCACGATTTCTCGGCCACCGCGGTCCTCCCGCGGTTTCGTGGCTCCACGTTCCCCCGTGATTTCGTGGCTCCCACGTACCACCACGATTTCGTGGCTCCCACGGACCACCACGATTTCGTGGCTCCCACGGACCACCACGATTTCGTGGCTCCCACGGACCACCACGATTTCGTGGCTCCCATGGTCGGCTCCGCCCAAGCGAGGACGGGGCCAAACACAACTCCCGTTGACAGGGCCATGGCTGCACAGGAGTTATGCTGGCTCACCTACCTGCTGACTGACCTGGGAGAGCCGCCTCGTTCTCCTCCAGTTATGTACGTAGACAACAAGGCCATGCTGGCCTTGTGTCGGGAGCACAGACTGGAGCACAGAACGAAGCACATTGCTCTTCGCTACTTCCTTGCTCGTGAGCTGCAGCAGCGTGGTCAGCTGCGCCTTGCTTACGTGGCCTCTCAGGCCAACACTGCTGATATATTCACCAAGGCACTTCAACCTTGTGATCATCAGCGCTTCTGTACCATGCTAGGTCTTGTGCCTACTTGGCCTCACTTGCTTAGCTCTTGACTTTGCTTGTACTGTGATCTATATATACCTGCACCTGCATGTTTACCTTTATAAATAATCCTGCATGTGAACTGGCCTTGTGGCCTTTGAACCTGTGCTCGGAATGTGTGGTGACGTTGTGATCCACCCTGAGCTTGCTTTGCTTTGCTTTGCTTGACTGGTCTTGTGACCCCTTGTTCTCCCCCACTTTGCCTATGGGGGTGTGTCAAACTCATATGCTATAGTCTATCTAGGCTGTAGTGGGGTAGACACTATAGGGTACAACACTTCTAGGTTTCCTACTTGTACCCATCTCTTTCCTTAGTCATTCATTCCTCTTTCTTCACATGCGAGCATCGTCGGTCATCGGCGCTCGCGAATGACGAGCGCCCGCTACACTTCCTGCACATGTGCAGATCCTTACGCGTTTTGGTGATGGAAGCGCTCGTTCCAGGCGTTTTTCTTCCGCCGGGTCATGTGGCTGCGCATTTCTGGGCCTATTACCAAGCCAGCAAGGGCGTGGGAGGGTTGCGAGCATCCTCGATCATCGGCGCTCGCGAATGAAGAGCGCCCAGCTGCACTTCCTGCACATGTGCGGATCCTTCCGCGTTTTGGGGCTGGAAGCGCTCCTTCCGGGAGTTTTTCTTCTGCCGGGTCACGTGGCTGCGCTTGTCTGGGCCTATTACCAAGCCAGCAAGAGCGTGGGAGGGTTGCGAGCATTGTCGGTCATCAGCGCTCGCGAATGAAAAGCGCCCGCTGCACTTCCTGCACATGTGCGGATCCTTCCGCGTTTTGGGGCTGGAAGCGTTCGTTCCGGGCGTTTTTCTTCCACCGGGTCACGTGGCTGCGCTTGTGTGGACCTATTACCAAGCCAGCAAGGGCGTGGGAGGGTTGCGAGCATCGTCGGTCATCGGCGCTCGCGAATGAAGAGCGCCCGCTGCACTTCCTGCACATGTGTAGATCCTTCCGCGTTTTGGAGCTAGAAGCGCTCATTCCGGGCGTTTATTCTTCCTTCGGGTCACGTGGCTGTGCTTGTCTGGGCCTATGACCAAGCCAGCAAGGGCGTGGGAGGGTTGCGAGCATCATCGGTCATCGGCGCTTGCGAATGAAGAGCGCCCGCTGCAGTTCCTACACATGTGCGAATCCTTACGCGTTTTTGGGGTGGAAGCGCTCGTTGCGTGCGTTCTTCTTCATCTAGGTCACGTGGCTGCGCTTATCTGGACCTATTACCAAGCCAGCAAGGGCGTGAAAGGGTTGCGAGCATCGTCGGTCATCGGCGCTCGCGAATGAAGAGCGCCCGCTGCACTTCCTACACATGTGCAGAACCTTACGCGTTTGGGGGGTCGAAGTGCTCGTTCCGGGCGTATATTCTTCCTCCGGGTCACGTGGCTGCGCTTGTCTGGGCCTATGACCAAGCCAGCAAGGGCGTGGGAGGGTTGCGAGCATCATCGGTCATCGGCGCTCGCGAATGAAGAGCGCCCGCTGCAGTTCCCACACATGTGCGAATCCTTACGGGTTTTGGGGGTGGAAGCGCTCGTTGCGTGCGTTCTTCTTCCGCTAGGTCACGTGGCTACGCTTATCTGGACCTATTTCCAAGCCAGCAAGGGCGTGGGAGGGTTGCGAGCATCGTCGGTCATCGGCGCTCTCGAATGAAGAGCGCCCGCTGCACTTCCTGCACATGTGCAGATCCTTACGTGTTTTGGGGGTGGAAGCGCTCGTTCCGGGCGTTTTTCTTCCGCCGGTTCACGTGGCTGTGCTTTTCTGGGCCTATTACCAAGCCAGCAAGGGCGTGGGAAGGTTGCGAGCATCATCGGTCATCGGCGCTTGCGAGTGAAGAGCGCCCGCTGCACTTCCTGCACACGTGCGGATCCTTCCGCGTTTTGGGGCTAGAAGTGCTCGTTCCGAGCGTTTTTCTTCCGCCGGGTCACGTGGTTGCGCTTGTCTGGGCCTATTACCAAGCCAGCATGAGCGTGGGAGTGTTGCGAGCATCATCGGTCATTGGCGCTCGCGAACGAATAGTGCCCGCTGCACTTTCTTGCACATGTGCGGATCCTTCCGCGTTTTGGGGCTGGAAGCGCTCGTTCCGAGCGTTTTTATTGCGCCGGGTCACGTGGCTACGCTTGTCTGGGCCTATTACCAAGCCAGCATGGGCGTGGGAGGGTTGCAAGCATCATCGGTCATCGGCGCTCGCAAACGAAGAGCGCCCGCTGCAATTCTGACACATGTACGGATCCTTCTGCGTTCTGGGGCTGGAAGCACTCGTTCCGAGCGTTTTTCTTCCGCCGGGTCACGTGGCTGCGTTTTTCTGGGCCTATTACCAAGCCAGCAAGGGCGTGGGAAGGTTGCAAGCATCCTCGGTCATCGGCGCACACAAATGAAGAGCGCCCGCTGCACTTCCTACTGTACACTTGTGCGAATCCTTCCGCGTTTTGGGGCTGGAAGCGCTCGTTGTGAGTATTTTTCTTCCACCAGGTCACGTGGCTGAGCTTCTCTTGGCCTATTACCAAGCTAGCAAGGGCATGGGAGGGTTGCGAGCATCATCGGACATCAGCGCTTGCGAATGAAGAGCGCCCACTGCACCTCCTGCACACGTGCGGATCCTTCAGCGTTTTGGGGCTGGAAGCGCTCGTTCCGGGAGTTTTTCTTCCACCGGGTCACGTGGCTGCGCTTGTATGGGCCTATTACCAAGCCAGAAACGGCGTGGGAGGGTTGCGAGCATCGTCGATCATCGGCGCTCGCGAATGAAGAGCGCCCGCTGCACTTCCTGCACATGTGCGGATCCTTCCGAGTTTTGGGGCTGGAAGCGATCGTTCCGAGCGTTTTTCTTCCGCCGGGTCACGTGGCTATGCTTTTCTAGGCCTATTACCAAGCCAGCAAGGGCGTGAAAGGGTTGCGAGCATCGTCGGTCATCGGTGCTCGCGAATGAAGACTGCCCGCTGCACTTCCTACACATGTGCAGAACCTTACGTGTTTGGGGGGTCGAAGCGCTCGTTCCGGGCGTTTATTCTTCCTTCGGGTCACGTGGCTGCGCTTGTCTGGGCCTATGACCAAGCCAGCAGGGGCGTGGGAGGGTTGCGAGCATCATCGGTCATCGGCGCTCGCGAATGAAGAGCGCCCGCTGCAGTTCCTACACATGTGCGAATCCTTACGCGTTTTTGGGGTGGAAGCGCTCGTTGCGTGCGTTCTTCTTCCGCTAGGTCACGTGGCTGCGCTTATCTGGACCTATTACCAAGCCAGCAAGGGCGTGAAAGGGTTGCGAGCATCGTCGGTCATCGGCGCTCGCGAATGAAGAGCGCCCGCTGCACTTCCTACACATGTGCAGAACCTTACGCGTTTGGGGGGTCGAAGCGCTCGTTCCGGGCGTATATTCTTCCTCCGGGTCACGTGGCTGCGCTTGTCTGGGCCTATGACCAAGCCAGCAAGGGCGTGGGAGGGTTGCGAGCATCATCGGTCATCGGCGCTCGCGAATGAAGAGCGCCCGCTGCAGTTCCTACACATGTGCGAATCCTTACGGGTTTTGGGGGTGGAAGCGCTCGTTGCGTGCGTTCTTCTTCCGCTAGGTCACGTGGCTACGCTTATCTGGACCTATTTCCAAGCCAGCAAGGGCGTGGGAGGGTTGCGAGCATCGTCGGTCATCGGCGCTCGCGAATGAAGAGCGCCCGCTGCACTTCCTGCACATGTGCAGATCCTTACGTGTTTTGGGGGTGGAAGCGCTCGTTCCGGGCGTTTTTCTTCCGCCGGTTCACGTGGCTGTGCTTTTCTGGGCCTATTACCAAGCGAGCAAGGGCGTGGGAAGGTTGCGAGCATCATTGGTCATCGGCGCTTGCGAATGAAGAGCGCCCGCTGCACTTCCTGCACACGTGCGGATCCTTCCGCGTTTTGGGGCTAGAAGTGCTCGTTTCGAGCGTTTTTCTTCCGCCGGGTCACGTGATTGCACTTGTCTGGGCCTATTACCAAGCCAGCATGAGCGTGGGAGTGTTGCGAGCATCATCGGTCATTGGCGCTCGCGAACAAATAGTGCCCGCTGCACTTTCTTGCACATGTGCGGATCCTTCCGCGTTTTGGGACAGGAAGCGCTCGTTCCGAGCGTTTTTATTGCGCCGGGTCACGTGGCTGCGCTTCTCTGGGCCTATTACCAAGCCAGCATGGGCGTGGGAGGGTTGCAAGCATCATCGGTCATCGGCGCTCGCAAACGAAGAGCGCCCGCTGCAATTCTGACACATGTACGGATCCTTCTGCGTTCTGGGGCTGGAAGCACTCGTTCCGAGCGTTTTTCTTCTGCCGGGTCACGTGGCTGCACTTGTCTGGGCCTATTACCAAGCCAGAATGGGCGTGGGAGAGTTGCAAGCTCCATCGGTCATCGGCGCTCGCGAACGAAGAGCGCCCGCTGCACTTTCTTGCACATGTGCGGATCCTTCTGCGTTTTGGGGCTGGAAGCGCTCGTTCCGAGCGTTTTTCTTGCGCCGGGTCACGTGGCTGCGCTTGTCTGGGTTTATTACCAAGCCAGCATGGGCGTGGGAGGGTTGCGAGCATCATCGGTCATCGGTGGTCACGAACGAAGAGCGCCCGCTGCACTTCCTTGCACATGTGCGGAACCTTCCGCTTTTTGGGGCTGGAAGCGCTCGTTCCGAGCGTTTTTCTTGCGCAGGGTCAAGTGGCTGCGCTTGTCTGAGCCAATTACCAAGCCAGCAAGGGCGTGGGAGGGTTGCGAGCATCATCGGTCATCGGCGCTCGCGAATGAAGAGCGCCCGCTGCACTTCCTGCACTTGTGCGGATCCTTCCGCGTTTTGGGGCTGGAAGCGCTCGCTCCGAGTATTTTTCTTCCGCCGGGTCACGTGGCTGAGCTTCTCTTGGCCTATTTCCAAGCCAGCAAGGGCGTAAGAGGGTCGCAAGCATCATCGGTCATTCGGCTCTCGCGAAGGAAGTGCGCCCGCTGCACTTCCTGCACACTTGCGGATCCTTCCGCGTTTTGGGGCTGGAAGCGCTCGTTCCGAGCGTTTTTCTTCCGCCGGGTCACGTGGCTACGCTTTTCTGGGCCTATTACCAAGCCAGGAAGAGCGTGGGAGGGTTGCAAGCATCGTGGGTCATCGGTGCTCGCGAATGAAGAGCGCCCGCTGCAATTCCTGCACATGTGCAAATCCTTCCGCGTTTTGGGGCTGGAAGCGCTCTATCCGAGCGTTTTTCTTTCACCGGATCACGTGGCTACACTTTACTGGGCCTATTACCAAGCCAGCAAGGGCGTGGGAGGGTTGCGAGCATCCTCGATCATCGGTGCTCGCGGTGCTCGCGAATGAAGAGCGCCCGCTACACTTCCTGCACATGTGCGGATCCTTCCACGTTTTGTGGGTGGAAGCGTTCGTTCCGGGCGTTTTTCTTCCGCCGGGTCACGTGAATACGCTTGTCTGTGCCTAATACCAAGCCAGCAAGGGCGTGGGAGGGTTGCGAGCATCCTCGATCATCGGCGCTTCCGAATGAAGAGCGCCCGCTGCACTTCCTGCACATGTGCGGATTCTTCCGCGTTTTGGGACTGGAAGCGCTCGTTCCGAGCGTTTTTCTTCCGCCGGGCCACGTGGCTGCGCATGTCTGGGCCTATTACCAAGTCAGCAAGAGCCGTGGGAGGGTTGCGAGCATCGTCGGTCATTGGCGCTCGCGAATGAAGAGCGCTCGCTGCACTTCCTGCACATGTGCGGATCCGTCCGCGTTTTGGAGCTGGAAGCACTCGTTACGTGCGTTTTTCTTCCGCCGGGTCACGTAGACGCGCTTGTCTATGCCTATTACCAATCCAGCAAGGGCGTGGGAGGGTTGCGAGGATCGTCGGTCATCGGCGCTCGCGAATGAAGAGCGCCTGCTGCACTTCCTGCACATGTGCAGATCCTTCCGCGTTTTGGGGCTGGAAGCGCTCGTTTCGAGCGTTTTTCTTCCGCCGGGTAACGTGGCTACGCTTGTCTGGGCCTATTACCAAGCCAGCAAGGGCGTGGTAGGGTTGCGAGCATGGTCGGTCATTGGCGCTCGGGAATGAAGAGCGCCCGCTGCACTTCCTGCACATGTGCGGATCCTTCTGCCTTTTGGGGCTAGAAGCGCTCGTTTCGGGCGATTTTCTTTTGCCGGGTCACGTGGCTGCGCTTGTCTGGGCCTATTACCAAGCCAGCAAGGGCGTGGGAGGGTTGCGAGCATCGTCGGTCATCGGCGCTCGCGAATGAAGAGCGTCTGCTGCACGTCCTTCCGTGTTTTGGGGCTGGAAGCGCTCGTTCCAAGCGTTTTCCTTCTGCCGGGTCACGTAGCAGCGCCTGTCTAGGCCTATTACCAAGCCACCAAGGGCGTGGGAGGGTTGCGAGCATCGTCAGTCATCGGCGCTCGCGAATGAAGAGCGCTCGCTGCACTTCGTGCACATGTGCGGATCCTTCCGCGTTTTGGGGCTGGAAGCGCTCGTTCCGGGCGTTTTTCTTCCGCCGGGTCACGTGGCTGCGCATGTCTGGGCCTATTACCAATTCAGCAAGGGCGTGGGAGGGTTGCAAGCATCATCGGCTATTGGCGCTCGCGAATGAAGAGCGCCCGCTGCACTTCCTGCACATGTGCGGATCCTTCCTCGTTTTGAGGCTGGAAGCGCTCGTTCCGAGCGTTTTTCTTCCGCCGGGTCACGTGGCTGCGCTTGTCTGGGTCTATTACCAAGCCAGCAAGGGCGTGGGAGGGTTGCGAGCATCCTCGGTCATCGGCGCTCGCGAATGAAGGGCGTCCGCTGCACGTCCTTCTGTGTTTTGGGGCTTGAAGCGCTCGTTCCAAGCGTTTTTCTTCTGCCGGGTCACGTAGCAGCGCTTATCTGGACCTACTACCAAGCAAGCAAGGGTGTGGGAGGGTTGCAAGCATCGTCGGTTATCGGCGCTCGCAAATGAAGAGCGTTCGCTGCACTTCCTGCACATGTGCAGATCCTTTCACGTTTTGGGGCTGGAAGTGCTCGTTTCGAGCGTTTTTCTTCCGCCGGGTAAGGTGGCTACGCTTTCCTGGGCCTATTAGTAAGCCAACAAGGGTGTGGGAGGGTTGCAAGCATCGTCGGTCATCGGCGCTCGCGAAGGACGAGCGCCCGTTGCACTTCCTGCACATGTGCAGATCCTTACGCGTTTTGGGGGTGGAAGCGCTCGTTCCGGGCGTATTTCTTCCGCCGAGTCATATGGTTGCGCTTGTGTGGACCTATTACCAAGCCAGCAAGGGCGTGGGAGAGTTGCGAGCATCCTCGGTCATCGGCGCTCGCGAATGAAGAGCGCCCGCTGCACTTCCTGCACATGTGCGGATCCTTACGCGTTTTGGGGCTGGAAGCGCTCGTTCTGGGCGTTTTTCTTCCGCCGGGTCACGTGGCTGCGCTTGTCTGGACCTATTTCCAAGCCAGCAAGGGCGTGGCACTCGCGAATGAAGAGCGCCTGCTGCTCTTCCTGCACATGTGCAGATCCTTACGCGTTTTGGGGCTGGAAGCGCTCGTTCCGGGCGTTTTTCTTCCGCCGGGTCACGTAGATGCGCTTGTTTGTGCCTATTACCAAGCCAGCAAGGGCGTGGGAGGGTTGCGAGCATCGTTGGTCATCGGCGCTCGCGAATGAAGAGCGCCCGCTGCACTTCCTGCACATGTGCAGATCCTTCCGCGTTTTGGGGCTGGAAGCGTTCGTTCCGGGCGTTTTTCTTCCGCGGGGTCACGTGGCTGCGCTGGTCTGGGCCTATTTCCAAGCCAGCAAGGGCGTGGGAGGGTTGCGAGCATCGTCGGTCATCGGCGCTCGCGAATGAAGAGCGCCCGCTGCACTTCCTGCACATGTGCGAATCCCTCCGCGTTTTGCTGGTGGAAGCGCTCGTTCCGGGCGTTTTTCTTCCGCCGGGTCACGTGGCTGCGCTTGTCTTGGCCTATTACCAAGCCAGCAAGGGCGTGGGAGGGTTGCGAGCATCGTCGGTCATCGGCGCTCGCGAATGAAGAGCGCCCGCTGCACTTCCTGCACATGTGCGGATCCTTCCTCGTTTTGGGGGTGGAAGCGCTCGTTCTGAGCGTTTTTCTTCCGCCGGGTCTTGTGGCTGCGCTTGTCTGGGCCTATTACCAAGCCAGCAAGGGCGTGGGAGGGTTGCGAGCATCCTCTGTCATCGGCGCTCACGAATGAAGAGCGCCCGCTGCACTTCCTGCACATGTGCAATTCATTCCGCGTTTTGAGGCTCGAAGCACTCGTTCCGAGCGTTTTTCTTCCGCCGGGTCACGTGACTCCGCTTTTCTGGGCCTATTACCAAGCCAGCAAGGGCGTGGGAGGGTTGCGAACATCCTCGGTCATGGGCGCTCGCGAATGAAGAACGCCCGCTGCACTTCCTGCACATGTGCGGATCCTTCCACGTTTTGGGGGTGGAAGCGCTCGTTACGGGTGGCCCATGCTCAAATATACCCACCTGAGTAATTCCGGCTTGTTTCGCGCGCACCGAAAAGTTCGGCGCCAGCGATGACGGCCGCGCCTACCGACAAACGCTAAGGAAGCGCATGGATCCTTACAGGCGTAGGAAAAAGCATCGAACGACCTGAATGTTGTTGCATATTCGGGTGGTCCATGCTCAAATACACCCACATGAGCAATTCCGGCTTGGCTCGCGCGCACAAAAAAGTTCGGCGCCTACGATGACGGCCGCGCCTGCCGACAAACGCTAAGGAAGCACATGGATCCTAGTGGGCGTAGGGAAATGCGTCGAACGACCTGAATGTTGTTGCATATTCGGGTGGCCCATGCCCAAACACACCCACCAGAGCAATTTCGGCTTGATTCGCGCGCACCGAAAAGTTCAGCGCATGCGATGGCGGCCGCGCCTGCCGACAAACGCTAAGGAAGCGCATGGATCCCTATGGGTGTAGGGAAAGGCGTCGAACGCCCTGAATTTGTTGCATATTCGGGTGGCCCATGCTCAAATACACCACCTGAGCGATTCCGGCTTGGTTCGCGCGCACCGAAAAGTTCGGCGCCTGCGATGACAGCCGCGCCCGCCGACAAATGCTGAGGAAGCGCATGGTTCCCTACGGGCGTGTGGAGAAGCGTCAAACGACCTGAATGTCGTTGCATATTCAGGTGGCCCATGCTCAAATACACTCACCAGAGTAATTTTGGCTTTGTTCGCACGCACAGAAAAGTTCGGCGCCTGCGATGACGGCCGCGCCTACCGACAAACGCTAAGGAAGCGCATGGATCCCTACGGGCGTAGGGAAATGCGACGAAGGACCTGAATGTTGTTGCATATTTGAGTTGCCCATGCTCAAATACACCCACCTGAGCAATTCCAGCTTGGTTCGCGAGCACCAAAAAGTTCGGCGCCTGCGATGACGGCCGCGCCTACCGACAAACGCTAAGGAAGCGCATGGATCCCTACGGGCGAAGGGAAAAGCGTCGAACGACCTGAATTTGTTGCATATTTGAGTGGCCCATGCTCAAGTACACCCAACAGAGCAATTCCGGCTTGGTTTGCGCGCACAGAAAAGTTTGGAGCCTGCGATGGCGGCCGCGCCTGCCGACAAATGCTAAGGAAGCGCATGGATCCCTACGGGCGTAGGGAAAAGTGTCGAACAGCGTGAAGTCCGAGCTGCAGAAGAGACACACGTGCACAGACCTGGGTGAACTGCGCAGCTACCTTGGCTTGCAGATCACCCGGGACAGAGCACAGCGCACCATTACCCTGACTCAGTCACACATGGTGCAGCAGGTCCTTCAGCGCTTCGGCCTCACGTACTCCTCGCCTCAGGCCACTCCTCTGTCTACTCGCCACTCGCTCTCAGCTCTGCCTTCGGATGAGTCCGTAGAGTCGAGTGGCCCGTACCCAGAGCTTGTTGGCTGCCTCATGTACCTGATGACCTGCACTCGACCTGACCTTGCATACCCTCTTAGCATTCTGGCACGCTATGTTGCTCCTGGGAGACACAGACCAGAGCACATGGCTGCAGCGAAGAGGGTGTTGCGCTACTTGTGCAGTACGTCGGGCATGGGGCTTGTGCTTGGAGGGTGGAGTCCAGTGGTCCTCACTGGTCACGCAGACGCTTCTTGGGCTGACGACCAGGCTACGCAGCGGTCGTCACAGGGTTACACCTTCAGCATTGGTTCCGGCTCTGTTTCGTGGCGGTCTACCCGCTCGTCTTCTGTTCTCGGCTCCAGTTGTGAGGCTGAGATCTACGCGGGGGCCATGGCTGCACAGGAGTTACGCTGGCTCACCTACCTGCTGTTTGACCTTGGAGAGCAGCCTCGTTCGCCTCCAGTTCTGTACGTAGACAACAAGGCCATGCTGGCCTTATGTCGGGAGCACAGACTGGAGCACAGAACGAAGCACATTGCTCTTCGCTACTTCCTTGCTCGTGAGCTGCAGCAGCGTGGTCAGCTGCGACTTGCTTACGTGGCCTCTCAGGCCAACACTGCTGATATCTTCACCAAGGCACTCGCGCCTTGTGATCATCAGCGCTTCTGTACTCTGTTAGGTCTTGTACCTACTTTGCCTCACTTGCTCACTTCTTGACCTTGCTTGTTCTGTGACCTATATATACTTGCACTTGCATGTTTAGCTTTATATATATATGCTTGCATGTGAACTCGCCTTGTGGCCCTTGAACTTGCGCTCAAAATGTGTGGTGACGTTGGGATCCACCCTGAGCTTGTTGTGCTTTGCTTGACTGGTCTTGTGACCCCTTGTTCTCCCCCACTTTGCCTATGGGGGTGTGTCGAACTTATATGCTATAGTCTTTCTAGGCTGTAGTGGGGTAGACAGTATGGGGTACAGCTTTCTAGGGTTTCATATTTGTACCCAGCTCATTTCCTAGTTCACCATTCTCGTTCTAAATTTCACACATGGATCCCTACGGGCGAAGGGAAAAGCGTCGAACGACCTGAATTTGTTGCATATTTGAGTGGCCCATGCTCAAATACACCCAACAGAGCAATTCCGGCTTGGTTCGCGCGCACAGAAAAGTTCGGAGCCTGCGATGGCGGCCGCGCCTGCCGACAAATGCTAAGGAAGCGCATGGATCCCTACGGGCGTAGGGAAAAGTGTCGAACGACCTGAATGTTGTTGCATATTCGGGTGGCCGATGCTCAAGAGCACCCACCGGAGCAATTCAGGCTTGGTTCGCGCGCAACAAAAAATTCAGTGCCTGTGATGACGGCCGCGCCTGCCGACAAACGCTAACGAAGCGCATGGATCCCTATAGGCGTAGGGAAAAAGCATCAAACGACCTGAATTTGTTGCACATTCGGGTGGCCCATGCTCAAATACACCCACCAGAGCAATTCTGGCTTGGTTCGCGCGCACAAAACAATTCGGCGCCTGTCGACAAATGCTAAGGAAGCGCATGGATCCCTATGGGCGTAGGGAAAAGCGTCGAATGACCTGAATGTTGTTGCATATTCGGGTGGCCCTTGCAGGGCCAGCGCCTCCGTGTAAGCAGCAGCAAAAACCAAGTCGTCGACGTACACGAGAACGTAGAACGACGGCAAGGTAGTGTCGGTGCGTAGAAACATCGACGGGTCAGCAGAGGAAGGAGCAAACCCAAGAGCCGCAAGTGTCGTCCCCAGTGTGTCGTGCCACTCGCGAGGTGCCTGGCGGAGACCGTAGACTGGCCGCCGGAGGCTCCACTGGGTACCCGCAGGAAACGACCCAGTGAAGCCAGGTGGGTGGCACAGAAAGATCTCCTCGTGAAGGCTGCCCTGCAAGAAAGCTGTGGAGAAGTCGAGGGAGTGCAGCTCGAGTCACGTTGTGCCCACGTGAGCAATTCCGGCTTGATTCGCGCGCACTGAAAAGTCCGGCGCCTTCGATGACGGCCGCGCCTGCCGACAAACGCTAAGGAAGCGCATGGATCCCTATGGGCGTAGGGAAAAGCGTCAAACGACCTCAATGTTGTTGCATATTTGGGTGGCCCATGCTCAAATACACCCACCAGAGCAAATCCGGTTTGGTTCGCGCGCACTAAAAGTTCGGCGCCTGCGATGACGGCCGCGCCTGCCGACAATCGCTAAGGAAGCGCATGAATCCCTGCAGGCGTAGAAAAAAGCATCAAACGACCTGAATGTTGTTGCTCATTCGGGGGGCCCATGCTCAAATACACCCACCAGAACAATTTCGGCTTGGTTCGCGCGCACAAAAAAGTTCGGCGCCTGCGATGACGGCCGCGCCCGCCGACAAACGCTAAGAAAGCGCATGGATCCCTATGGCCGTAGGGAAAAGCGTCGAATGACCTGAATGTTGTTGCATATTCGGGTGGCCCATGCTCAAATACACCCACCTGAGCAATTGTGGCTTGATTCGCGCGCACTGAAAGATTCGGCACCTGCGATGACGGCCGCGCCTGCCGACAAACGCTAAGGAAGCGCATGGATCCCTATGGGCGTAGGGAAAATCGTCAAACAACCTCAATGTTTTTGCATATTCGAGTTGCCCATGCTCAAATACACCCACCAGAGCAATTCCGGATTGGTTCGCGCGCACAGAAAAGTCAGCGCCTGCGATGACGGTCGCGCCTGCCGACAAACGCTAAGGAAGCGCATGGATCCCAACAGGCGTAGAGAAAAGCATCGAACGACCTGAATGTTGACCTGAATGTTGTTGCATATTCGGGTGGCCCATGCTCAAATACACCCACTTGAGCAATTTCGGCTTGGTTCGCGCGCACAAAAAAGTTCGGCGCGTGCAATGACGGCCGCGCCTGCCGACAAACGCTAAGAAAGCGCATGGATCCCTACGAGCGTGTGGAGAAGCGTCGAACGACCTGAACATTGTTGCACATTCGGGAAGCCCATGCTGAAATACACCCACCAGAGCAATTTCGGCTTGGTTCGCGCGCACAAAAAGGTGGCGTGGGAGGGGTGCAAGCATCAACGGTCATCGGCACTCGCGAATGAAGAGCGCCCGCTGCACTTCCTGCACATGTGCGGCTCCTTCCGCGTTTTGGGGGTGGAAGCGCTCGTTGCGAGCGTTTTTCTGCCGCCGGGTCATATGGCTCCGCTTGTCTGGTCCTATTACCAAGCCAGCAAGGGCATGGGAGGGTTGCAATCATCATCGGTCATCGGCGCTCGCGAATGAAGAGCGCCCGCTACAATTACTACCCACGTGCGGGTCCTTCCGCGTTTTAAGGGTGGAAACGCTCGTTCCGAGCGTTTTTCTTCAACCGGGTCACGTGGCTGCGATTTTCTGGTCCTATTACCAGGCCAGCAAGGGTGTGGGAGGGTTGCGAGCATCATCGGTCATCAGCGCTCGCGAATGAAGAGCGCCCGCTGCACTTCCTGCACATGTGTGGCTGACTCCGCGTTTTGGGGTTGGAAGCGCTCGTTCCGAGCGTTTTTCTTCCGCCGGGTCACGTCGCTGTGCTTGTCTACTCCTATGACCAAGCCAGGGCGTGGGAGGGTTGCAAGCATCATCAGTCATCGGCGCTCGTGAATGAAGAGCCCCAGCTGCACTTCCTGCACATGTGCGGCTCCTTCCGCGTTTTGGGGGTAGAAGCGCTCGTTCCGAGAGTTTTTCTTCCGCCGGGTCATGTGGGTGCGCTTGTCTGGTCCTATTACCAAGCCAGCAAGGGCGTGGGAGGGTCGCAAGCATCATCGGTCATCGGCGCTCGCGAATGAAGAGCGCGCGCTGCACTTCCTGCACATGTGCGGCTCCTTCCGCGTTTTGGGGGTGGAAGCGCTCGTTTTGAGCCTTGTCTGGTCATAATTCCAAGCCAGCAAGGGCGTGGGAGGGTTGCAAGCATCATCGGTCATCGGCACTCGCAAATGAAGAGCGTCCGCTGCACTTCTTGCACATGTGTGGGTCCTTCCGCGTTTTGGGGGTGGAAGCGCTCGTTCCAAGCATTTTTCTTCCGCGGGGTCACGTGGCTGCGCTTGTCTGGTTCTATTACCAAGCCAGCAAGGGCATGGGAGGGTTGCAAGCATCATCGATCATCGGCGCTCGAGAATGAAGTGCGTCCGCTGCACTTCCTGCACATGTGCGGGTCCTTCCGCCTTTTGGGGGTAGAAGCGCTCGTTCCGAGCGTTTTTCTTCCGCCGGGTCACGTGGCTGCGCTTGTCTAGTCCTATTACCAAGCCAGCAAGGGTGTGGGAGGGTTGCTAGCATCATCGGTCATCGGCGCTCGTGAATGAAGAGCGCCATCTGCACTTCCTGCACATGTGCAGTTTCTTCCGCGTTTTGGGGGTGCAAGCGTTCGTTCCGAGCGCTTTTCTTCCGCCGAGTCACGTGGCTGTGCTTGTCTGGTCCTACGAAGCCAGCAAGGGCGTGGGAGGGTTGCAAGCATCATTGGTCATCAGCGCCCGCTGCACTTCCTGCACATGTGCGGCTCCTTCCGCGTTTTGGGGGTAGAAGCGCTCGTTCTGAGCGTTGTCTGGTCCTATTACCAAGCCAGCAAGGGGGTGGGAGGGTTGCAAGCATCATCCGTCATCGGCGCTCGCGAATGAAGAGCGCCCGCTGCACTTCTTGCACATGTGCGGGTCCTTCCGCGTTTTGGGGGTGGAAGCGCTCGTTCCGAGCGTTTTTCTTCCGCCGGGTCACGTGGCTGCGCTTGTCTGGTCCTATTACCAAGCCAGCAAGGGCGTGGGAGGGTTGCAAGCATCATCGATCATCGGTGCTCGCGAATGAAGAGCGCCCGCTGCACTTCCTGCACATGTGCGGGTCCTTCCGCGTTTTGGGGGTGGAAGCGCTCGTTCCGAGCGTTTTCTTCTGCCGGGTCACGTGGATGCGCTTGTCTGGTCCTATTACCAAGCCAACAAGGGCGTGGGAGGGTTGCAAGCATCATCGATCATCCGTGCTCGCGAATGAAGAGCGCCCGCTGCGCTTCCTGCACATGTGCGTAGCCTTCCGCGTTTTGGGGGTGGAAGCTCTCATTCCGCCATTGGGATCCATGCGCTTCTTTAGCGTTTGTCGGCTGGCGCGGCCGTCGTTGCAGGCTCCGAACTTTTCCGTGATCGCGAACCAAGCCAGAAATGCTCTGGTGTTTGTATTTGAGTATGGGCCACCCGAATATGCAACAACATCCAGGTCGTTCAACGCTTTTCCCTACGGCCATAGGGATCCATGCGCTTCCTTAGCATTTGTCGGCAGGCGCGGCCGTCATCGCAGGCGCCAAACTTTTCGGTGCGCGCGAACCAAGCCAGAATTTCTTAGGTGGGTGTATTTGAGCATGTGCCACCCGAATATGCAACAAAATTCACGTCGTTCGACGCTTTTCCCCACACCCATAGGGATCCATGCGCTTCCTTAGCGTTTGTCGACAGGCGCGGCCGTCATCGAAGGCGCTAAACTTTTCGGTGCGCGCGAACCAAGCCAGAATTGCTTACGTGGGTGTATTTGAGCATGTGCCACCCGAATATGCAACAAAATTCATGTCGTTCGACGCTTTTCCCCACACCCATAGGGATCCATGCGCTTCCTTAGCGTTTGTCGACAGGCGCGGCCGTCATCGCAGGCGCCGAACTTTTTTGTGCGCGCGAACCAAGCCGGAATGGCTCTGGTGGGTGTATTTGAGCATGGGCCACCCGAATATACAACAACATTCAGGTCGTTCGACGCTTTTCCCTACGCCCATAGGGATCTATGCGCTTCCTTATCGTTTGTCTGCACGTGCTGCCGTCATCGCAGGCGCTGAATTTTTCTGTGCGCGCGAACCAAGCCGGAATTTCTCATGTGGGTGTATTCGAGCATGGGCAAACCGAATATGCAACAAATTCAGGTCATTCGATGCTTTTCCCTACGCCTATAGGGATCCATGCACTTCCTTAGTGTTTGTCGGCAGGCGCGGCCGTCATCGCAGGCGCCGAACTTTTCGGTGCGCGCGAACCAAGCCTGAATTGCTCAGGTTGGTGTATTTGAGCATGTGCGACCCAAATATGCAACAACATTCAGGTCGTTTGACGCCTTTCCCTACGCCCATAGGGATCTATGCGCTTCCTTAGCATTTGTCGGCAGTCGCGGTCGTCATCGCAGGCGCCGAACTTTTTTGTGCGCGCGAACCAAGCCGGAATTGCTTTGGTGGGTGTATTTGAGCATGGGCAACTCGAAAATGCAACAAATTCAGGTCATTCGATGCTTTTCCTGTCAGATTTATATGACATAGCTACTGTAGGCTATAGTGGGGTAGCACATATGGGGTACAGTTTTCTAGGGTTTGCCTTTTGTACCCAACTTTCACTTAGTCATTTCATTCCTCGTTTCTTCTCATGGTATCGAGCAGGTTCCCTAGTGGGAACGATTCCTAGGGCCCACCACCACGAAATTTTTTTTTCCTGCCCGGAGCGCGCTTCGCTCCGGCCCGAGTCGCGCCCTGTGTGCTCTCCCTACCGTCGCGCCCTCGCTAGGCCCCTCACGGCCCCGTCGCGTCGCCCTTAGCGGCCCTCTCACGGCTCGTCGCGCCGCCCTTACGGCCCTTCGTGCCGCCCTTACGGCCCGTCGCGCCCGTCGCGCCGCCCTGACGGCCCTTCGCGCCGTCCCTTACGGCCCCTCGCGCGGCCCCTTACGCCCCTTACGGCCCCTCCCGCGGCCCCTCACGGCCCCCCTACGGCTAGTCGCCGCCCTCCGCGGCCCCGCCACCTACCTGTGCGGCCCCGCCACCTACCTGTGCGGCCCCGCCACCTACCTGCGGCCCCGCCACCTACCAGCGGCCCCGCCACCTACCCGCGGCCCCGCCACCTACCTGTGCGGCCCCGCCACCTACCTGTGCGGCCCCGCCACCTACCTGCGGCCCCGCCACCTACCAGCGGCCCCGCCACCTACCCGCGGCCCCGCCACCTACCTGTGCGGCCCCGCCACCTTCCTGCTGGCCCCGCCACCTACCAGCGGCCCCGCCACCTACCTGCGACCCCGCCACCTACCTGCGGCCCCGCCACCTTCCTTTGCGGCCCCGCCGCCTGCTCTCAGCGGCCTCGCCGAGCCGCCCAGCAGCCGAGCCGCCCAGCAGCCGAACCGCCCAGCCGCCGAGCCGCCCAGCAGCCGAGTCGCCCAGAAGCCGAGCCGCCGAACCGCCCAACAGCCGAGCCGCCGAGCCGCCCAGCAGCCGAGCCGCCGAGCCGCCCAGCAGCCGAGCCGCCGAGCCGCCCAGCAGCCGAGCCGCCGAGCCGCCCTGCGGCCGAACCACCCGAGCCGCCCTGTCCGGTAAGAGCAGCGCCTCTTTCACAGCACTGCCCTCACCCTACTGTTTGCGCTGCTAGTCTACTGCTGTCATGGCTACCCCTATTGTCCTCGCTTTTGACGTTGAGGGTCGGGCCATTGACTTTGACGTCTGGATAGATGACCTGCAGCTTTTCTTACAGTGCGACAGAGCAGACGGCCTCTCCCTCTTTGACCTCACTTTTGGTGTCTCTCCTGCCCCCGCTGCTGATGCTGACGCCACTGTTCGCTCACAGTGGGCCACGCGCGATGCTGCTGCATGTCTTGCTGTGCGTCGCCACCTACCTACCTCTGAGCGTGCGCACTTTAGCCAGTACAAGAGTGCTCAGACCTTGTACGACGCTGTAGTTGCGCGCTACTCCTCCCCTGCCACTGCTGCACTGAGCCGCCTCATGCTACCGTACCTCTTCCCTGACCTTGCTGCCTTTCCCACAGTCGCTGACCTCATTACGCACCTCCGCACTAGTGACACTCGCTACCGCGCTGCGCTTCCTGCTGAGTTCTGCTCCAAGAACCCCCCCCCCCATGTACATCACCCTCTACTACATAGTCACCCGACTCCCTGACTCCCTTCGCGTAGTCAGGGACCACTTCCTCTCAGTTTGCCCCACCACTCTCACCGTTGACCTCCTCGAGAAGTCCCTCCTAGCAGCAGAGAAGAGCATAGTAGCTGTAGGAGCCTCTCGTGGTGACCCTCGCACCCCCATCTTTGAGGGGTGTTCCCCCTCCCCCCTTTTGCCCTCTGTTGCCTCTGCTGCTGCGGCCGACCTCGTTGGGCTTGAGTCGGTCGGTGCGGCGTCTACCCCTAGCGGGAGACGCCGCCCTGGCAAGGGCAAGGGGGGCAGGGGCACTGGAGGAGCTAGCGGGGGCGGTGGAGGCGGAGGTGGAGGCAGTGGAGGGGGTGGGGGTGGCGGTGGGGGTGGTGGTGGGGGTGGAGGTGTCGGTGGCGGCGGTGGAGGCGGAGGCGGCGGCGGCGGTGGCGGTGGGAGCGGAGGTGGCGGCGGTGGAGGAGGCGGCGGCGGAGGAGGTGGAGCTGGTCGGGGTGGCGCTGCGCAGAGGGTCGGCTCCGGTGGTGGTCAGCGCCAGCAGCAGCAGCAGCAGCGCACTCGTGACATCCCCCCCCCTCAGCAACTCCGTGAGTGGTACGCTGCACGCCAGCGGGGTGGGGGTACTGGTCCGTGCACCTACGTCCTACGCACCGGCGACCGCGCGGGTGACCAGTGCGGGGGTGCGCACTCCACCCAGCGCTGCTTTGGCCGCCTGACGGACGCTTGGCGTCACCAGTTCCCTGAGGCCACTGAGATCCCCCGCTGGGGTGAGCTGTCTAGGGCGGGTGTCGCTGTCTTTGACCTTGACTTTGATGCTATTCTTGCTGCCATGTATACTGTGACTATTAGTGATGAGGGTGACTGTTACCGGTGTTTTCCGCCCGACCCGGGCATTGAGACTGCTGCTCTAGGTACTGGTGAGGCTGCTGCTCTAGGTGCTAGCGAGGCTGCTGCTCTAGGTGCGTCTGCTCCCTCAGGTGCTGGTGAGTCTGCTCTCTCAGGTTCTGCGTCGGCTTTGGCCTCCCACACCTTCACCCTTGACTCGGGGGCTTCTCGCTCCTTCTTTCGAGACCGCACCACACTCACGCCGCTTGGCCGGCCAGTTGCGGTCTCTCTGGCAGACCCCTCTGGGGGTCCTGTTCTTGCTCACTTCTCCACTGTCCTCCCGTGTCCGGCGGCCCCCTCTGGCACCCTGTCTGGTCTTTACCTCCCCTCGTTCTCTACGAACTTGGTGAGTGGTGCTGACCTACAGGATGCGGGGGTTCACCAGTTCACTCCTGCGAGTCAGCGGGTAACCCACTGCACGGACGCTCGGACTGGCCGACACCTGGCCACGTTTACACGTCGGCCGGGGTCGAGCCTGTACACCCTGACCACTGCGTCTCCTCCAGTCACTGCGTCTGGTCAGGTAGCTGCGTCGGGTCAGGTGTTTGCTGCAGCGTCCAGGTCTGGTCCTGAGTCTGCCCCCTGTTCGTGTCGCCTCCTGTCTCACGAGACTCTCCTCTGGCACCACCGCCTTGGTCACCCCTCCCTGCTTCGTCTCCGAGGCATGGCCTCCCGTGTCCTTGTCTCTGGTCTTCCCCGGTCCCTCCCTCCCCTTCCTCCGGGGCCTGGCCCTATTTGCGTCCCCTGTGTCGAGGGGCGGCAGCGGGCTGCCCCTCACTCCTCCCAGTTTCCTCCGACAGAGGCCCCGCTGCAGACGCTTCACATGGACGTGTGGGGCCCGGCCCGCGTCCGTGGACAGGGTCACGAGCGCTACTTCCTGCTGGTGGTTGACGACTACTCGCGTTACACCACAGTCTTCCCCTTGCGCAGCAAGGGTGATGTCACTGAGGTGTTGATCGACTGGATCTGCGCAGCTCGTCTCCAGCTCAGGCAGAGCTTCGGCTCGGACTTTCCTGTTCTGCGTCTGCACTCTGACAGAGGTGGAGAGTTCTCCTCTGGCCTTCTGCGAGCCTACTGTCGTGCACGAGGCATCCGCCAGACCTTCACGCTTCCGGACTCTCCACAGCAAAATGGGATTGCTGAGCGCCGTATTGGCATGGTCATGGACGTCGCCCGTACGTCCATGATGCATGCGGCTGCCCCCCATTTTCTGTGGCCGTTTGCGGTTCGGTACTCGGCGCATCAGATCAACCTTCACCCCAGGGTCTCCATGCCGGAGACCTCCCCAGCCTTGCTGTGGACGGGGAAGGTTGGCGATGCGTCTGCGTTCCGTGTCTGGGGATCTCGGGCGTTTGTCCGCGACTTGTCTGCGGACAAGCTGTCCCCTCGTGCTGCTCCTTGCGTCTTCCTTGGCTTCCCCCCTGACGCGCCAGGGTGGCAGTTCTACCACCCCACCTCTCGCCGTGTTCTGTCCTCCCATGACGTCACGTTTGACGAGTCGGTCCCCTACTACCGCCTCTTCCCCTACCGCACTCCGTCCCTCCCCCCGCCACCGCTCTTCCTTGTACCAGGTCCCCCCCCGGTAGACCCCCTCCCCCCTCAGGGTCCTGCCCCTTCAGGTGTGTCCCAGGTAGACGCAGTCGAGCCTGTCGAGGTTACTGGTGACTCTGGTGCTGCTGAGGGTGCTGTGCCTGGGGGTGCTGACTCTGGGGGTGCTGAGCGTGTGGGTGCTACGCCTGGGGGTGCTGAGCCTGAGGGTGCTACTACTGGGGGTCCTGAGCCTGGGGGTGCTGAGCCTGGGGGTGCTACTACTGGGGGTGCTGAGCCTGGGGGTGCTGAGCCTGGGGGTACTACGCTTGGGGGTGCTGAGCCTGGGGGTGCCACGCCTGGAGGTGCTGAGCTTGGGGGTGCGGAGCCTGCGGGAGCTGGGCCTGCTCGTGTGGCGTCTGGCGGTGCTGAGCCTGGAGGTTCTCCGGGTGCTTCGTCTCGGCGGGAGCCACTCTCTCCACAGGAGCTGCGCGAGTGGTTTGCCCGGCGCTGGAGGCGTGCTGCTGGAGCTGGAGGTTCGTCGACTGCTGAGGGTACTGGTGCCGCGGGTCCCGGAGGTGCTCGTACTGGGAGTACTGGAGCTGCTGGGCCTGCGGGTACGTCTGGAGCTGGAGCTGCTGAGGGTGTTGGCGCTGAGGCTACTGCTGTCGGTCCTGGAGGCGGCCCTGCTGGGGGTGCTACTGGTGCTGCTGGAGGTACTGGAGCTGGAGGTGCTGCTGGCGCTGGTGCTGCCGCTGGGGGTACTGGTGCTGTCCCTGCTGTGTCTAGAGTCGCCGCGCGGCCTAGGCCGTACTTCGTTCCGCTCCTTCAGCAGGTTCTTGGTCTCCCGCCTTCTACTGGTCCTCCTCCTCCCTTAGAGTGTCCACAGCCTGTCCCGTCACAGTTACAGTTACAGCCGGCCTCCCCACTGCCCGCTCCTTCTCCCTACACTGGTCCTACTGGAGGTCTTGCTGAGCGTCGTGAGCCTGCGTCTCGCCCTGCGTCGCCTGTCCGTGCTGCTCGTACTAGTGGTCGTGGTTCGCGTCAGCGTCCTCCTCCTGTCCCTGGCACGCACCGGATGTCTCTGCGTCCGTCCACTGCTCCTCTGCGTGCCCCTTTGCCTTCTCCTCCTGAGTCCTCTCTTCCTGCTCTTCCTGACCCAGAGTCGGACTCCCTTCGTGCTGCCAGTGCGACTGTCACGCGTCTCCTTGCTACTGTTGTCACTGACCCTTCCTTTGAGTCCACTGCTGCGTCTGCCCTAGTTGCTGAGCTCGTCGACTTTGCTGCTCGCTGTCGTCTAGACTACGCTGCTAGTCTTGTTGCTGAGTCTGAGTCTGTCTGTCCTCCGTCAGTCGGGGGTGAGTGTGCCCTTGGCACGGACGTCCTTGAGGACAGGCAGGAGGAGTTCCAGTGTCTGGCTGCTGCTTCACCTCATCTCGTGTCCGTACTGCTTACCCCTGAGGGAGACCCGGATGCACTTGACATCCCGACTCCGCGCTCTTACGCGGAGGCGATAGAGGGTCCTTACTCCTCTCAGTGGCAGGCAGCTATGGACGCAGAGATGGCTTCCTGGAAGTCCACAGGCACCTACGTTGACGAGGTTCCCCCGCCTGGGGCGAACATCGTCAGTGGCATGTGGATTTTTAGGGTGAAGCGGCCGCCGGGTTCTCCGCCTGTCTTCAAGGCGCGTTACGTGGCTCGTGGCTTCAGTCAGCGGCAGGAAGTTGACTACTTTCAGACCTTCTCTCCCACCCCGAAGATGACCACTCTTCGGGTACTGCTGCACATAGCTGCTCACCGCGACTACGAGCTGCACTCTCTTGACTTCAGCACTGCTTTCTTGCAGGGCAGCCTGCACGAGGAGATCTGGCTGCGTCGCCCACCTGGCTTCACTGGGTCTTTTCCTCCTGGCACCCAGTGGAGCCTCCGGCGGCCAGTCTACGGTCTCCGCCAGGCACCGCGTGAGTGGCACGACACACTGAGGACTACACTTGCGGCTCTTGGGTTTGCTCCCTCTACTGCCGACCCGTCGCTGTTTCTGCGCACCGACACTTCTTTGCCGCCGTTCTACATCCTCGTGTACGTCGACGACTTGGTCTTTGCCACAGCGGACACTGCTGGACTCGCCCACGTGAAGTCCGAGCTGCAGAAGAGACACACGTGCACAGACCTGGGTGAACTGCGCAGCTACCTTGGCTTGCAGATCACCCGGGACAGAGCACGCCGCACCATTACCCTGACTCAGTCACACATGGTGCAGCAGGTCCTTCAGCGCTTCGGCTTCACGTACTCCTCGCCTCAGGCCACTCCTCTGCCTACTCGCCACTCGCTCTCAGCTCTGCCTTCGGATGAGTCCGTAGAGTCGAGTGGCCCGTACCCAGAGCTTGTTGGCTGCCTCATGTACCTGATGACCTGCACACGACCTGACCTCGCATACCCTCTTAGCATTCTCGCACGCTATGTTGCTCCTGGGAGACACAGACCGGAGCACATGGCTGCAGCGAAGAGGGTGTTGCGTTACTTGTGCAGTACGTCGGGCATGGGGCTTGTGCTTGGAGGGCAGAGTCCAGTGGTCCTCACTGGGCACGCAGACGCTTCTTGGGCTGACGACCAGACTACGCAGCGGTCGTCACAGGGTTACACCTTCAGCCTTGGTTCCGGCTCTGTTTCGTGGCGGGCTACCCGCTTGTCTTCTGTTCTCGGCTCCAGTTGTGAGGCTGAGATCTACGCCGGGGCCATGGCTGCACAGGAGCTTCGCTGGCTCACCTACATGCTGACTGACCTCGGAGAGCCGCCTCGTTCTCCTCCAGTGCTGTACGTAGACAACAAGGCCATGCTGGCCTTGTGTCGAGAGCAGAGACTGGAGCACAGAACTAAGCACATTGCTCTCCGCTACTTCCTTGCTCGTGAGCTACAGCAGCGTGGTCAGCTGCGGCTTGCGTACGTGGCCTCTCAGGCCAACACTGCTGATATCTTCACCAAGGCACTGGCGCCTTGTGATCATCAGCGCTTCTGTACTCAGCTGGGTCTTGTGCTTACCTTGCCTCACTTGCTCACCCCTTGACCTTGTTTGTACTGTTGCATATATATATACACCTGCTCTTGCTTGTCTAGCCTTATATATATATGTAATCCTTCATGTGAACTGGCCTTGTGGCCTTGAACTTGTGCTCGGAATGTGTGGTGACTTTGTGATCCACCCTGAGCTTGCTTTGCTTTGCTTGACTGGTCTTGTGACCCCTTGTTCTCCCCCACTTTGCCTATGGGGGTGTGTCAGATTTATATGACATAGCTACTGTAGGCTATAGTGGGGTAGCACATATGGGGTACTGTTTTCTAGGGTTTGCCTTTTGTACCCAACTTTCACTTAGTCATTTCATTCCTCGTTTCTTCTCATTTCCCTACGCCTATAGGGATCCATGCGCTTCCTTAGCGTTTGTCGGCAGGCGCGACCGTCATCGCAGGCACCGAACTTTTCTTTGCGCGCGAACCAAGCCGAAATTGCTCTGGTGGGTGTATTTGAGCATGGGCCACCCGAATATGCAACAACATTCACGTCGTTCGACGCTTTTCCCCACGCCCATAGGGATCCATGCGCTTCCTTAGCGTTTGTCGACAGGCGCGGCCGTCATTGCAGGCGCCGAACTTTTCTGTGCCCGCAAACCAATCCGGAATTGCTCAGGTGGGTGTATTTGAGCATGGGCCACCCGAATATGCAACAGCATTCAGGTCATTCGACGCCTTTCCTGTCAGAACATTATAGCTCATGCATATCGTGTAGGCTATAGTGGGGCAGCCCATAAGGGGTACAACCCAATTAGGGTTATTACTTGTACCCAATTCATTCATAGTTCATTCATTCCTTGTTTCTTCTCATGGTATCGAGCAGGTTCCCCCGTGGGAACTGTTCCTAGGGCCCACCGGATTTTTTTTTTTTTTTTTTTCCTGCCCGGAGCGCACTCAGCCCCTGCCCGAGTCGCGCTCCCCTCTCTCGCGCCGCCCTAGCGGCCCCTTCGCGCCGCCCTCGCGGCCCCTTCGAGCCGCCCTCGCGGCTCTATCCGCCGCCCTTCGCGGCCCCTACTCCGCCGCCCTCGCGGCCCCGATCCGCCGCCCTCGCGGCCCCGATCCGCCGCCCTCGCGGCCCCGCTCCGCCGCCCTCGCGGCCCCGATCCGCCGCCCTTCGCGGCCCCGATCCGCCGCCCTCGCGGCCCCTACTCCGCCGCCCTCGCGGCCCCGATCCGCCGCCCTCGCGGCCCCGATCCGCCGCCCTCGCGGCCCCTACTCCGCCGCCCTCGCGGCCCCTACTCTGCCGCCCTCGCGGCCCCGATCCGCCGCCCTCGCGGCCCCGATCCGCCGCCCTAGCGGCCCCGGCCCCTGCTCCTACGGCCCCGGCGCCTGCTCCTACGGCCCCCGCGCCTACTCCTACGAGCAGCCCACCCGCCGAGCCGCCCAGCAACCGAGCAGCCCAGCCGCTGAGCCGCCGAGCCGCCCAGCAACCGAGCCGCCCAGCCGCCGAGCAGCCCAGCAGCCGAGCCGCCCAGCAGCTGAGCCGCCCAGCAGCCGAGCCGCCCAGCCGCCGATACGCCCAGCAGCCGAGCCGCCCAGCAGCCGAGCCGCCCAGCCGCCGAGCCGCCCAGCAGCCGAGCCGCCCAGCAGCCGAGCCGCCGAGCCGCCCAGCAGCCGAGCCGCCCAGCCGTCGAGTCGCCGAGCCGCCCTGCAGCCGAGCCGCCCGAGCCGCCCTGTCCGGTAAGAGCAGCGCCTCTCTCACAGCACTGCCCTCACCCTACTGTTTGCACTGCTAGTCTACTGCTGTCATGGCTACCCCTAGTGTCCTCGCTTTTGACGCTGAGGGTCGGGCCATTGACTTTGACGTCTAGATAGATGACCTGCAGCTTTTCTTACAGTGCGACAGAGCAGACGGCCTCTCCCTCTTTGACCTCACTTCTGGTGCCTCTCCTGCCCCCGCTGCTGATGCTGACGCCACTGTTCGCTTACAGTGGGCCACGCGCGATGCTGCTGCACGTCTTGCTGTGCATCGCCACCTACCTACCTCTGAGCATGCGCACTTTAGCCAGTACAAGAGTGCTCAGACCTTGTACGACGCTGTAGTTGCACGCTACTCCTCCCCTGCCACTGCTGCACTGAGCCGCCTCATGCTACCGTACCTCTTCCCTGACCTTGCTGCCTTTCCCACAGTCGCTGACCTCATTACGCACCTCCGCACTAGTGACACTCGCTACCGCGCTGCGCTTCCTGCTGAGTTCTGCGCCAAGAACCCCCCCCCCATGTACATCACCCTCTACTACATAGTCACCCGTCTCCCTGACTCCCTTCGCGTAGTCAGGGACCACTTCCTCTCGGTTTGTCCCACCACTCTCACCGTTGACCTCCTCGAGACGGCCCTCCTAGCAGCAGAAAAGAGCATAGTCGCTGTAGGAGCCTCTCGTGGTGACCCTCGCACCCCCATCTTTGAGGGGTGTTCCCCCTCCCCTCTTTTGCCCTCTGTTGCCTCTGCTGCTGCGGCCGACCTCGCTGGTTTGGAGTCGGTTGGGGCAGCGTCTACCCCTAGCGGGAGACGCCGCCCTGGCAGGGGCAAGGGGGGCAGGGGCGCTGGAGGAGCTAGCGGGGGCGGTGGAGGCGGCGGTGGAGGCGGTGGAGGAGGTGGGGGTGGCGGTGGGGGTGGTGGCGGGGGTGGAGGTGTAGGTGGCGGCAGTGGAGGCGCAGGCGGCAGCGGCGGTGGCGGAGGGAGCGGAGGTGGCGGTGGTGGAGGAGGAGGCGGCGGAGGAGGTGGAGCTGGTCGGGGTGGCGCTGCGCAGAGGGTCAGCTCCGGTGGTGGTCAGCGCCAGCAGCAGCAGCAGCAGCGCACTCGTGACGTCCCCTCCCCTCAGCAGCTCCGTGAGTGGTACACTGCACGCCAGAGGGGTGGGAGTACTGGTCCGTGCACCTACGTCCTGCGCACCGGCGACCGCGCGGGTGAGCAGTGTTGGGGTGCGCACTCCACCCAGCGCTGCTTTGGCCGCCTGACGGACGCTTGGCGTCACCAGTTCCCTGAGGCCACTGAGATCCCCCGCTGGGGTGAGCTGTCTAGGGCGGGTGTCGCTGTCTTTGACCTTGACTTTGATGCTATTCTTGCTGCCATGTACACTGTGACTATTAGTGATGAGGGTGACTGTTACCGGTGTTTTCCGCCCGACCCGGGCATTGAGACTGCTGCTCTAGGTACTGGTGAGGCTGCTGCTCTAGGTGCTAGCGAGGCTGCTGCTCTAGGTGCGTCTGCTCCCTCAGGTACTGGTGAGTCTGCTCTCTCAGGTTCTGCGTCGGCTTTGGCCTCCCACACCTTTACCCTTGACTCGGGGGCTTCTCGCTCCTTCTTTCGAGACCGCACCACACTCACGCCGCTTGGCCGGCCAGTTGCGGTCTCTCTGGCAGACCCCTCTGGGGGTCCTGTCCTTGCTCACTTCTCCACTGTCCTCCCGTGTCCGGCGGCCCCCTCTGGCACCCTGTCTGGTCTTTACCTCCCCTCGTTCTCTACGAACTTGGTGAGTGGTGCTGACCTACAGGATGCGGGGGTTCACCAGTTCACTCCTGCGAGTCAGCGGGTGACCCACTGCACGGACGCTCGGACAGGCCGACACCTGGCCACGTTTACACGTCGGCCGGGGTCGAGCTTGTACACACTGACCACTGCGTCTCCCCCGGTCCCTGCGTCTGGTCAGGTAGCTGCGTCGGGTCAGGTGTTTGCTGCAGCGTCCAGGTCTGGTCCTGAGTCTGCCCCCTGCTCGTGTCGCCTCCTGTCTCACGAGACTCTCCTCTGGCACCACCGCCTTGGTCACCCCTCCCTGCTTCGTCTCCGGAGCATGGCCTCCCGTGTCCTTGTCTCTGGTCTTCCCCGGTCCCTCCCTCCACTTCCTCCGGGGCCTGGCCCTACCTGCGTCCCCTGTGTCGAGGGACGACAGCGGGCTACCCCTCACTCCTCCCAGTTTCCTCCGACAGAGGCCCCGCTGCAGACGCTTCACATGGACGTGTGGGGCCCGGCCCGCGTCCGTGGACAGGGTCACGAGCGCTACTTCCTGCTGGTGGTTGACGACTACTCGCGTTACACCACAGTCTTCCCCTTGCGCAGCAAGGGTGATGTCACTGAGGTGTTGATCGACTGGATCCGCGCTGCTCGTCTCCAGCTCAGGCGGAGCTTCGGCTCGGACTTTCCTGTTCTGCGTCTGCACTCTGACAGAGGCGGAGAGTTCTCCTCTGGCCTTCTGCGAGCCTACTGTCGTGCACGAGGCATCCGCCAGACCTTCACGCTTCCGGACTCTCCACAGCAAAATGGGATTGCTGAGCGCCGCATTGGCATGGTCATGGACGTCGCCCGTACGTCCATGATGCATGCGGCTGCCCCCCATTTTCTGTGGCCGTTTGCGGTTCGGTACGCGGCGCATCAGATCAACCTTCAGCCCAGGGTCTCCATGCCGGAGACCTCCCCAGCCTTGCTGTGGACGGGGAAGGTTGGCGATGCGTCTGCGTTCCGTGTCTGGGGATCTCGGGCGTTTGTCCGCGACTTGTCTGCGGACAAGCTGTCCCCTCGTGCTGCTCCTTGCGTCTTCCTGGGTTTCCCCCCTGACGCCTCAGGGTGGCAGTTCTACCACCCCACCTCTCGCCGTGTTCTGTCCTCCCAGGACGTCACGTTCGACGAGTCGGTCCCCTACTACCGCCTCTTCCCCTACCGCACTCCGTCCCTCCCCCCGCCACCGCTCATCCTGGTACCAGGTCCCCCCCCGGTAGATCCCCTCCCCCCACAGGGTCCTGCCCCTTCAGGTGTGTCCCAGGTAGACGTTGTTGAGCCTGTCGAGGTCGCTGGTGACTCTGGTGCTGCTGAGGGTGCTGAGCCTGGGAGTGCTGACTCTGGGGGTGCTGAGCGTGTGGGTGCTACGCCTGGGGGTGCTGAGCCTGAGGGTACTACGACTGGGGGTGCTGAGCCTGGGGGTGCTGCGTCTAGGGGTGCTACGCCTGGGGGTGCTGCGTCTGGGGGTGCTGAGCCTGGGGGTGCTACGCCTGGAGGTGCTGAGCCTGGGGGTGCTGAGCCTGGAGGTGCTGAGCCTGGGGGTGCGGAGCCTGAGGGAGCTGGGCCTGCTGGTGCTGTGCCTGGCGGTTCTCCGGGTGCTTCTTCTCGCCGGGAGCCACTCTCTCCACAGGAGCTGCGTGAGTGGTTTGCCCGGCGCTGGAGGCGAGCTGCTGGAGCTGGAGGAGCTGCGGGTACTGGAGTTTCTGTTGCTGCTGAGGGAGCTGGTGCCACGGGTCCTGGAGGTGCTCGTACTGGGCGTCCTGGAGCTGCTGGACCTGCGGGTACTTCTGGAGCTGGAGCTGCTGCGGGTGTTGGCGCGGAGACTACTACTGTCGGTCCTGGCGGCGGTCCTGCTGGGGGTACTGCTGGTGCTGCTGGGGGTACTGGAGCTGGAGCTGCTACTGGTGCTGGTGCTGCCACAGGGGGTGCTGGTGCTGTCCCTACTGTGTCTGGAGTCGCCGCGCGGCCTCGGCCGTACTTCGTTCCGCTCCTTCAGCAGGTTCTTGGTCTCCCGTCTTCTACTGGTCCTCCTCCTCCCTTAGAGTGTCCACAGCCTGTCCCGTCGCAGTTACAGTTACAGCCGGCCTCCCCACTGCCTGCTCCGTCTCCCTACACTGGTCCTACTGGAGGTCTTGCTGAGCGTCGTGAGCCTGCGTCTCGCCCTGCGTCGCCTGTCCGTGCTGCTCGCACTAGTGGTCGTGGTTCGCGTCAGCGTCCTCCTCCTGTCCCTGGCACGCACCGGATGTCTCTGCGTCCGTCCACTGCTCCTCTGCGTGCCCCTTTGCCTTCTCCTCCTGAGTCTTCTCTTCCTGCTCTTGCCGACCCGGAGTCGGACTCTCTTCGTGCTGCCAGTCCTACTGTCACGCGTCTCCTTGCTACTGTTGTCACTGACCCTTCCTTAGAGTCCACTGCTGCGTCTGCCCTAGTTACTGAGCTCGTCGACTTTGCTGCTCGCTGTCGCCTCGACTATGTCGCCAGTCTTGTTGCTGAGTCTGAGTCTGTCTGTCCTCCGTCCGTCGGGGGTGAGTGTGCCCTTGGCACGGACGTCCTTGAGGACAGGCAGGAGGAGTTCCAGTGCTTGGCCGCTGCTTCACCTCATCTCGTGTCCGTACTGCTTACCCCTGAGGGAGACCCGGATGCACTTGACATCCCGACTCCGCGCTCTTACGCGGAGGCGATAGAGGGTCCCTACTCCTCTCAGTGGCAGGCAGCTATGGACGCAGAGATGGCTTCCTGGAAGTCCACAGGCACCTACGTTGACGCTGTTCCCCCTCCTGGGGCGAACATCGTCAGTGGCATGTGGATTTTCAGGGTGAAGCGGCCGCCGGGTTCTCCGCCTGTCTTCAAGGCGCGTTACGTGGCTCGAGGCTTCAGTCAGCGGCAGGGAGTTGACTACTTTCAGACCTTCTCTCCCACCCCGAAGATGACCACTCTTCGGGTACTGCTGCACGTAGCTGCTCACCGTGACTACGAGCTACACTCTCTTGACTTCAGCACTGCTTTCTTGCAGGGCAGCCTGCACGAGGAGATCTGGCTGCGTCGCCCACCTGGTTTCACTGGGTCTTTTCCTCCTGGCACCCAGTGGAGCCTACGGCGGCCAGTCTACGGTCTCCGCCAGGCACCGCGTGAGTGGCACGACACACTGAGGACTACACTTGCGGCTCTTGGGTTTGCTCCCTCTACTGCCGACCCGTCGCTGTTTCTGCGCACCGACACTTCTTTGCCGCCGTTCTACATCCTCGTGTACGTCGACGACTTGGTCTTTGCCACAGCTGACACTGCTGGACTCGCCCACGTGAAGTCCGAGCTGCAGAAGAGACACACGTGCACTGACCTGGGTGAACTGCGCAGCTACCTTGGCTTGCAGATCACTCGGGACAGACCACGCCGCACCATTACCCTGACTCAGTCACACATGGTGCAGCAGGTCCTTCAGCGCTTCGGCTTCACGTACTCCTCGCCTCAGGCCACTCCTCTGCCTACTCGCCACTCGCTCTCAGCTCTGCCTTCGGATGAGTCCGTAGAGTCGAGTGGCCCGTACCCAGAGCTTGTTGGCTGCCTCATGTACCTGATGACCTGCACACGACCTGACCTTGCATACCCTCTTAGCATTCTCGCACGCTATGTTGCTCCTGGGAGACACAGACCGGAGCACATGGCTGCAGCGAAGAGGGTGTTGCGCTACTTGTGCAGTACGTCGGGCATGGGGCTTGTGCTTGGAGGGCAGAGTCCAGTGGTCCTTACTGGGCACGCAGACGCTTCTTGGGCTGACGACCAGGCTACGCAGCGGTCGTCACAGGGTTACACCTTCAGCCTTGGTTCCGGCTCTGTTTCGTGGCGGGCTACTCGCTCGTCTTCTGTTCTCGGCTCCAGTTGTGAGGCTGAGATCTACGCAGGAGCCATGGCTGCACAGGAGCTTCGCTGGCTCACCTACCTGCTGACTGACCTCGGAGAGCCGCCTCGTTCTCCTCCAGTGCTGTACGTAGACAACAAGGCCATGCTGGCCTTGTGTCGGGAGCAGCGACTGGAGCACAGAACAAAGCACATTGCTCTCCGCTACTTTCTTGCTCGTGAGCTGCAGCAGCGTGGTCAGCTGCGTCTTGCGTACGTGGCCTCTGAGGCCAACACTGCTGATATCTTCACCAAGGCGCTTGCGCCTTGTGACCATCAGCGCTTCTGTACTCAGCTGGGCCTTGTGCCTACCTTGCCTCACTTGCTCACCTCTTGACCGTGCTTGTACTGTTACATATATATATACCTGCTCTTGCTTGTCTAGACTTTTTATATATATGTACTCCTGCATGTGAACTGGCCTTGTGGCCTTGAACTTGTGCTCGGAATGTGTGGTGACTTTGTGATCCACCCTGAGCTTGCTTTGCTTTGCTTTACTTGACTGGTCTTGTGACCCCTTGTTCTCCCCCACTTTGCCTATGGGGGTGTGTCAGAACATTATAGCTCATGCATATTGTGTAGGCTATAGTGGGGCAGCCCATAAGGGGTACAACCCAATTAGGGTTATTACTTGTACCCAATTCATTCATAGTTCATTCATTCCTTGTTTCTTCTCATTTCCCCACGCCCGTAGGGATCTATGCGCTTCCTTAGCGTTTGTCGGCGCCGAACTTTTCTGTGCGCGCGAACCAAGCCGGAATTGCTCTGGTGGGTGTATTTGAGCATGGGCTACCCGAATATGCAACAACATTCAGGTCGTTTGACGCTTCTCCACACGCCCGTAGGGATCCATGCGCTTCCTTAACGTTTGTCGGAGAGTGCGGCCGTGATCGCAAACGCCGTTTTTTTCTGTGCGCGCGAACCAAGCCGGAATTGCTCTGGTGGGTGTATTTGAGCATGGGCCACCCGAAAAAGCAACAACATTCAGGTCACTCGACGCTTCTCCACACGCCCATAGGGATCCATGCGCTTCCTTCGCATTTGTCGGCAGGCGCGGCCGTCATCGCAGGCGCTAAACTTTTCGGTGCGCGCGAACCAAGCCGGAATTGCTCTGGTGGGTGTATTTGAGCATGGGCTACCCGAATATGCAACAACATTCAGGTCGTTTGACGCTTCTCCACACGCCCGTAGGGATCCATGCGCTTCCTTAACGTTTGTCGGAGAGTGCGGCCGTGATCGCAAACGCCGTTTTTTTCTGTGCGCGCGAACCAAGCCGGAATTGCTCTGGTGGGTGTATTTGAGCATGGGCCACCCGAAAAAGCAACAACATTCAGGTCACTCGACACTTCTCCACACGCCCATAGGGATCCATGCGCTTCCTTCGCATTTGTCGGCAGGCGCGGCCGTCATCGCAGGCGCTAAACTTTTCGGTGCGCGCGAACCAAGCCGGAATTGCTCATGTGGGTGTATTTGAGCATGGGCCATCCAAATCTGTAACAACATTCAGGTCGTTCGACGCTTTTCCCTACGCCCTTAGGGATCCATGCGCTTCCTTAGCGTTTGTCGGCTGGCGCGGCCGTCATCGCAAACGCCGAACTTTTCGGTGCGCGCGAACCAAACCGGAATTGCTCAGGTGGTTGTATTTGAGCATGGGCCACCCGAATATACAACAACATTCAGGTCGTTTGACGGTTTTCCCTACGCCCATTATGATCTATGCGTTTCCTTAGCGTTTGTCGGCAGGCGCGGCCGTCATCGCAGGCGCCGAATTTTTCTGTGCGCGCGAACCAGGCCGGAATTTCTCTGGTGGGTGTATTTGAGCATGGGCATACCGAATATGCAACAAATTCAGGCCATTCGATGCTTTTCCCTACGCCGATAGGGATCCATGCACTTCCTTAGCGTTTGTCGGCAGGCACGGCCGTCATCGCATGCGCCGAACTTTTCGGTGCGCGCGAACCAAGCCTGAATTGCTCAGGTTGGTGTATTTGAGCATGGGCCATCCGAATATGCAACAACATTGAGGTCGTTTGACGCTTTTCCCTACGCCCATAGGGATCCATGCGCTTCCTTAGCGTTTGTCGGCAGGCGCGGCCGTCATTTCAGGCGCCGAACTTTTCGGTGCGCGCGAACCAAGCCGGAATTGCTCTGGTGGGTGTATTTGAGCATGGGCCACCCAAATATGCAAAAACATTCAGGTTGTTCGACGCTTTTCCCTACGCCCATAGGGATCCATGCGCTTCCTTAGCGTTTGTCGGCAGGCGCTGCCGTGGTCGTAGGCGCCGACCTTTTCCGTGCGCGCAAACCAAGCCACAATTGCTCAGGTGGGTGTATTTGAGCATGGGCCACCTGAATATGCACCAATATTCTGGTCGTTTGACGGTTTTCACAACGCCCATAGGGATCCATGCGCTTCCTTAGCATTTGTCGGTAGGCGCGGCCGTCATCGCAGGCTCCGAACTATTCCGTGCGCGCGAACCAAGCGGGAATTGCTCTGGTGGTTGTATTTGAGCATGGGCCACCCAAATATGCAACAACATTCAGGTCGTTTGACGCTTCTCCACACGCCCGTAGGGATCCATGCGCTTCCTTAGCGTTTGTCGGCAGGCGCGGCCGTCATCGGAGGCGCCGAACTTTTCTGTGCGCGCGAACCAAACTGGAATTGCTCAGGTGGGTGTATTTGAACATGGGCCACCCAAATATGCAACATTCAGGTCTTTCGACGCTTTTCCCCAGGTTTGTAATGTCAAATTATATGTTTAATGTTATCTAGGCTGTAGTGGTATTAAGAGCTAGGACGTTCCTAGCCTAGGACGATTTTTTTTTAGGGCCCACCGTTAAACCTTTCGCGTTCTCTGCCTTTTTTCTGCCCGAAATGCGCCCTTAGGTGCATCGATTTTCGCTGCCCCGCGGCCCTGCCCTCTCCTGTCGCGCGTAGCCCGCGAGCAGCCCGTACAGCCCCCGTCTGGCCTTCGCGCCGCCCGTACAGCCCGCGCCACGCCCGCGCGCGGCCCGTATAGCCTACGTTAGGCCCGCGCGCGGCCCGTACAGTCAGCGCTAGGCGTTAGCGCAGCCCGTACAGGCCACGTCAGGCCTGAGAGCGGCCCGTACAGTCCGCGCTAGGCATTCGCGCAGCCTGTACAGGCCACGTCAGGCCTGCGCGCGGCCAGTACAGCCCACGCCAGGCCTGCACGCTGCACTACGCCTGTGCTGCTGCTCTACCGCTGCTGCTATTTGCTGCAGCAGCTCTTCTACTTGCTGCCGCTGCTACTATTTGCTGCAGCAGCTCTTCTACTTGCTGCCGCTGCTACTATTTGCTGCAGCAACTCTTCTACTTGCTGCCGCTGCTGCTACTTGCTGCAGCAGCTCTTCTACTTGCTGCAGCTGCTTCTACTTGCTGCCGCTGCTGCTACTTACTGCAGCCGCCCCTGGCCCCTGGAGCAGCCGCCACTGCAGCAGCCGCCCCTGGCCCCTGGAGCAGCCGCCCCTGCTGCAGCCGCCCCTGGACCTCTGCAGCCGCCCCTGGACCTCTGCAGCCGCCCCTGGCCCCTGGAGAGGCCGCCCCTGCAGCAGCCGCCTCTGGCCCCTGGAGCAGCCGCCCCTGCAGCAGCCGCCCCTGGCCCCTTGAGCAGCCGCCCCTGCAGCAGCCGCCTCTGGCCCCTGGAGCGGCCGCCCCTGCAGCAGCCGCCCCTGGCCCCTAGAGCAGCCGCCCCTGCAGCAGCCGCCTCTGGCCCCTGGAGCAGCCGCCCCTGGTCACTGGAGCAGCCGCCCCTGCAGCAGCCGCCCCTGGCCCCTGGGGCAGCCGCCCCTGCAGCAGCCGCCCCTGGCCCGTGGAGCTGCCGCCCCTGCAGCAGCCGCCCCTGGTCACTGGAGCAGCCGCCCCTGCAGCAGCCGCCCCTGGCCCGTGGAGCAGCCGCCCCTGCAGCAGCCGCCCCTGGACCTCTTCAGCCGCCCCTGGCCCCTGGAGCAGCCGCCCCTGCAGCAGCCGCCCCTGGCCCCTGGAGCAGCCGCCCTTGCAGCGGCCGCCCCTGGCCCCTGGAGCAGCCGCCCCTGCAGCAGCCGCCCCTGGCCCCTGGAGCAGCCGCCCTTGCAGCAGCCGCCCCTGGCCCCTGGAGCAGCCGCCCCTGGAGCAGCCGCCCCTGCAGCTGCCGCGGAGCCCTCGCCCTGCAGTGGTAGCGGCCTCGCCGTTGCTACCGTCGTACGCCTGCCCTTCTAGCCACTGGTGAGCACTGCCCTGCCCGTACTGCTGTTACTGCTGCTCCTGCTGCTACTGCTCTTTCTACTGCTACTGCTGCTCCTGGTGTGGCCAGATGCAGCTCCAGCGACGTCCGCGTGAGTCCCTCACGCCCCAGCAGCTTCGTGAGTGGTACGCTAGTTGGGGTTGTCGGGGTGGCCGTAGTGGGAGTCGTCCTGGAGTGAGTGGTTCGGGAGCTTCTTGTAGTGGCCAGGTGCAGCTTCAGCGTCGTCTGCGCGCGGTCCTTTCGCCCCAGCAGCTTCGTGAGTGGTACGCTCAGCGTGGAGGGTCACGGGGTACTGCTCGCTGCCCGTACGTCATTCGCACTGGTTCTCGGACTGGTCAGCCTTGCGGGACGTTTGGTCACACAGAGTCCCGCTCCTTCGCCCGTCTGAGCTCCCCGACTGGGTGGAGCTGCTTAGGCAGAGGGTAGATATCTATGCTCTTGACTATGATGCTATCCTCACTGCCATGTATGCATTGCCTACTAGTGCTGAGGGTGCCTGTTACCTGTGTGTGCCGCCTGACCCCGGTATCCAGTCTGCTGCCCTAGGTACTGGTGAGGCTGCTGCTCTAGGTGCTGGTACGTCTCCTGCTCCAGGTGCTGGTGAGGCTGCTGCTCTAGGTGCTCGTGAGTCTACTGCTCCAGGTGCTGGTGAGTCTGCTCTCTCTGGTACTGCGCCTACTGCGGTCTTCCACACCTTCACCCTTGACTCGGGTGCTTCCCGCTCCTTCTTTCGAAACCGCACCACCCTCACGCCGCTCAGTCGGCCGGTTGCGGTCTCCCTGGCAGACCCCTCTGGGGGTCCTGTCCTTGCCCACTTCTCCACTGTGCTGCCGTGTCCAGCGGCCCCGTCTGGCTCCCTGTCAGGTCTTTACCTCCCCTCGTTCTCTACGAACTTGGTGAGTGGTGCTGACCTGCAGGATGGGGGAGTTGACCAGTTCACTCCTGCGAGTCAGCGGGTGACCCACTGCACGTGTGCTCGGACGGGCCGACACTTGGCCACGTTTACCCGTCAGCCGGGGTCGAGCCTTTACACACTGACTACTGAGTCTCCTCCGGTTCCTGCGTCTGGTCAGGTAGCTGCGTCGGGTCAGGTGTTTGCTGCAGCGTCCAGGTCTGGTCCTGAATCTGCCCCCTGCTCGTGTCGCCTCCTGTCCCACCAGACCCTCCTCTGGCACCACCGCCTTGGTCACCCCTCCCTGCCTCGTCTCCGAGGCATGGCCTCCCGTGTCCTTGTCTCTGGTCTCCCCAGGTCCCTCCCTCCCCTTCCTCCGGGGCCTGCCCCTACCTGCGTTCCCTGCGTCGAGGGACGGCAGCGCGCCGCTCCTCACTCCTCCGAGTTTCCGCCGACAGAGGCTCCGCTGCAGACTCTTCACATAGACGTGTGGGGCCCAGCCCGCGTCCGTGGACAGGGTCACGAGCGTTACTTCCTCCTAGTGGTTGACGACTACTCGCGTTACACCACAGTCTTCCCCTTGCGCACCAAGGGTGAGGTCACTGGGGTGTTGATCGACTGGATCCGCGCTGCTCGTCTCCAGCTCATGAGGAGTTTTGGCTCGGACTTTCCTGTTCTGCGTCTGCACTCCAACAGAGGTGGAGAGTTTTCCTCCGACCTTCTGCGAGCCTTCTGCCGTGCGAGGGGCATCCGCCAGACGCTTACGCTTCCGGCCTCTCCACAGCAAAATGGGATTGCTGAGCGCCGCATTGGCATGATCATGGACGTCGCTCGTACGTCCATGATCCATGCGGCTGCTCCCCATTTTCTGTGGCCGTTCGCGGTTCAGTACGCGGCGCAGCAGATCAACCTTCAGCCCCAGGTCTCCTTGCCGGAGACCTCCCCCACCCTGCGGTGGACGGGGAAGGTTGGCGATGCGTCGGCGTTCCGTGTCTGGGGATCTCGGGCTTTCATCCGAGACTTGTCTGCGGACAAGCTGTCCTCTCGTGCTGTTCCCTGCGTCTTCCTTGGCTTCCCCCCTGACGCGCCTGGTTGGCAGTTTTACCACCCCACCTCGCGCCGTGTTCTGTCCTCCCAGGACGTCACGTTTGACGAGTCGGTTCCGTACTACTGTCTCTTCCCCTACCGCACTGCCCCCCTCCCCCCCCCGCCGCTCTTCCTCGCGCCATGTCCCCCCCCGGTAGACCCCCTCCCCCCTCAGGGTCCTGCCCCCTCAGGTGTGTCTCAGGTAGACGCAGTCGAGCCTGTCGAGGTAGCTGTTGACTCTGGTGCTGCTAGGGGTGCTGAGCCTGCGGGTGCCGGGTCTGGGGGTGCTGAGCGTGAGCGTGCGGAGCCTGGGGGTGCTGGGTCTGGGGGTGCTGAGCCTGGGGGTGCCGGGTCTGGGGGTGCTGAGCCTGGGGTTGCTGAGTCAAGGGGTGCGGAGCCTGAGGGTGCTGGGCCTGCTCGAGTGGAGCCTGGTGGTGCTGGGCCTGGAGGTCTTTCGGGTGCTTCGTCCCGGCGGGAGATACCCTCTCCCCAGGAGCTGCGTGAGTGGTTTGCTCGCCGCTGGAGTCGTGCTGCTGGAGCTGGTGGTGCTACTGGTGCTGGAGGTTCTGCGGCTGCTGGAGTTTCTGGAGCCACGGGTCCCGGAGGTGCTCGTACCGGCGGTACTGGAGCTGCTGGGCCTGGTGGTGCTGCTGGTGCTGGAGCTGGAGGTGCTGCTGGTGTAGGTACTGCTGGAGGTACTACTGGAGCTGGTGCTGCTGAGTCTTCCGGTGGTCCTGCTGGAGCTGGAGGTGTTGGCGCTGCTGGAGCTCCTGGGGGTGCTACTGGAGCTGGTGGTGCTGCTGGCGTTGGTGCTGACGCCGGGGGTGCTGGTGCTGTCCCTGCTGGTTCTGGAGGCACTGCGCCGCCGCGGCCGTACTTCGTTCCGCTCCTTAAGCAGGTTCTTGGTCTCCCGCCTTCTACTAGTCCTGCTCCCTCCTTAGAGTGTCCACCGCCTGTCCAGTCCGAGTCACAGTTACAGCTCGCCTCCCCACTGCCTGCTCCTCCTCCCTACACTGGTCCTACTGGAGGTCTTGCTGAGCGTCGTGAGCCTGAGTCTCGTCCTGCGTCGCCTGTTCGTGCTGGTCGCACTAGTCGTCGTGTTCCACGCCAGCGTCCTCCTCCGGTCCCGGGGACGCACCAGATGGCACTGCGTCCTTCCACTGCTCCACTGCGTGTCCCTTTGCCGTCTCCTCCTGAGTCCTCTCTTCCTGCGCTTGCTGACCCGGCGTCTGACTCCCTTCATGCTGCCAGTCCTACTGTCACGCGTCTCCTGGCTACTGTTGTCACTGACCCTTCCTTTGAGTCCACTGCTGCGTCTGCCTTAGTTGCTGAGCTTGTCGACTTCGCTGCTCACTGTCGTCTAGACTACGCCGCGAGTCTTGTTGCTGAGTCTGAGTCTGTCTGTCCTCCGTCCGTCGGGGGTGAGTGTGCTCTTAGCACGGACGTCCTTGAGGATTGGCAGGAGGAGTTCCAGTGCTATGCTGCTGCTTTACCTCATCTCGTGTCCATGCTGCTTGCCCCTGAGGGAGACCCGGATGCACCAGACATCCCGACTCCGCGTTCTTACGCAGAGGCGATAGAGGGTCCCTACTCTTCTCAGTGGCAGACAGCCATGGACACAGAGATGGCTTCTTGGAAGTCCACAGGCACCTACGTTGACGAGGTTCCCTCGCCTGGGGCGAACATCGTTAGTGGCATGTGGATTTACAGGGTGAAGCGGCCGCCGGGTTCTCCGCCTGTCTTCAAGGCGCGTTACGTGGCTCGAGGCTTCAGTCAGCGGCAGGGAGTTGACTACTTTCAGACCTTCTCTCCCACCCCGAAGATGACCACTCTTCGGGTGCTGCTGCACATAGCCGCTCAGTGTGACTACGAGCTACACTCTCTTGACTTCAGCACTGCTTTCCTACAGGGCAGCCTGCACGAGGAGATCTGGCTGCGCCGCCCTCCTGGCTTCACTGGGTCGTTTCCTCCTGGTACCCAGTGGAGCCTCAGGTGGCCAGTCTACGGTCTCCGCCAGGCTCCCCGCGAGTGGCACGACACACTGAGGACTACGCTTGCGGCTCTTGGGTTTGCTCCTTCTACTGCTGACCCGTCGCTGTTTCTACGCACCGACACCTCGCTGCCGCCGCTCTACATCCTTGTGTACGTCGACGACTTGGTCTTTGCTACTGCTGACACTGCTGGACTCGCCCACGTGAAGTCCGAGCTGCAGAAGAGACACACGTGCACAGACCTGGGTGAACTGCGCAGCTATCTTGGCTTGCAGATCACCCGGGACAGAGCACGGAGCACCATTACCCTGACTCAGTCACACATGGTGCAGCAGGTCCTTCAGCGCCTCGGCTTCCCGTACTCCTCGCCTCAGGCCACTCCTCTGTCTACTCGCCACTCGCTCTCAGCTCTGCCTTCGGATGAGTCCGTAGAGCCGAGTGGCCCGTACCCAGAGCTTGTTGGCTGCCTCATGTACTTGATGACCTGCACTCGTCCTGACCTAGCATACCCTCTTAGCATCTTGGCACGCTATGTTGCTCCTGGGAGACACCGACCAGAGCACATGGCTGCTGCGAAGAGGGTGTTGCGCTACTTGTGCAGTACGTCGGGCATGGGGCTAGTGCTTGGAGGGCGGCGTTCAGTGGTCCTCACAGGTCACGCAGACGCTTGTTGGGCTGACGACTTGGCTACGCAGCGGTCGTCACAGGGTTACACCTTCAGCCTTGGTTCCGGCTCTGTTTCGTGGCGGTCTACCCGCTCGTCTTCTGTTCTCGGCTCCAGCTGTGAGGCCGAGATCTACGCAGGGGCCATGGCTGCACAGGAGTTACGCTGGCTCACCTACCTGCTGACTGACCTGGGAGAGCCGCCTCGTTCTCCTCCAAATCTGTACGTAGACAACAAGGCCATGCTGGCCTTGTGTCGGGAGCACAAACTGGAGCACAGAACGAAGCACATTGCTCTTCGCTACTTCCTTGCTCGTGAGCTGCAGCAGCGTGGTCAGCTGCGCCTTGCTTACGTGGCCTCTCGGGCCAACACCGCTGATATCTTCACCAAGGCACTTCAGCCTTGTGATCATCAGCGCTTTTGTACTATGCTAGGTCTTGTACCTACTTGGCCTCACTTGCTCACTTCTTGACTTTGCTTGTACCGTGATCTATATATACCTGCACCTGCATGCTTACCCTTGCTAGGTTGAGATCACTGCCTTGCTTGTTCATCTTGATATATAACTCTGCTTGTGAACTGGCCTTGAGGCCTTGTGCTTGTGCTCAGAATGCGTGGTGACGTTGTGATCCACCCTGAGCTTGTTTTGCTATGTTTCTTCTCTTGACTGGTCTTGTGACCGTTTCTTGTGTTGGCTATCCCCCACTTCGCCTATGGGGGTGTGTCAAATTATATGTTTAATGTAATCTAGGCTGTAGTGGGTTTAGCCTTAGGGGTACAGAATTTTGCTCGACACTTCTTTGTATTCCCCTCCTTTCCCTAACCCCATCACACCTTCATACTACTCTCACATGTAAGGATCCATGCGCTTCCTTAGCGTTTGTCGACAGGCGCAGCCGTCATTGCAGGCGCCGAACTTTTCTGTGCGCGCGAACTAAGCCGAAATTGCTCAGGTGGTGTATTTGAGGATGGGCCACCCGAATATGCAACAACATTTAGGTCGTTCGACGCTTTTCCCTGCACCCATAGGGATCCATGCGCTTCCTTAGCGTTTGTCGGCAGGCGCGGCCATCATTGCAAGCGCTGAACTTTTCGGTGCGCGCGAACCAAGCCGAAATTTCTCTGGTGGGTATATTTGAGCATGGGCCACCCGAATATGCAACAACACTAGGTCGTTCGACGCTTTTCACAACGCCCATAGGGATCCAGCGCTTCCTTAACGTTTGTCGGAGAGTGCGGCCGTGATCGCAAACGCCGAACTTTTCTGTGCGCGCGAACCAAGCCGGAATTGCTTTGGTGGGTGTATTTGAGCATGGGCCACCCAAAAAAGCAACAACATTCAGGTCACTCGACGCTTCTCCACACGCCCATAGGGATCCATGCGCTTCCTTTGCATTTGTCGGCAGGCGCGGCCGTCATCGCAGGCGCTAAACTTTTCGGTGTGTGCGAACCAAGCCGGAATTGCTCAGGTGGGTGTATTTGAGCATGGGCCATCCAAATTTGTAACAACATTCAGGTCGTTCGATGCTTTTCCCTACGCCCTTAGGGATCCATGCGCTTCCTTAGCGTTTGTCGGCAGGCACGGCCGCCATCGCAGGCGCCGAACTTTTTGGTGCGCGCGAACCAAGCCGGAATTGCTCTGGAGGGTGTATTTGAGTATGGGCAACCCGAATATGCAACAAATTCAGGTCGTTTGACGCTTTTCCCTACGCCCATAGGGATCCATGCGCTTTCTTAGCGTTTGTCGGCAGGCGCGGCCGTCATCGCAGGCGCCGAACATTTTCGGTGCGCGCAAATCAAGCCGGAATTGCTCAGGTGGGTGTATTTGAGCATGGGCCACCCGAATATGCAACAACATTCAGGTCGTTCAACGCTTTTCTCTATGCCCATAGGGATCTATGCGCTTCCTTAGCATTTGTCGATAGGCGCGGCCGCCATCGCAGGCACCGAACTTCTTTTTGCGCGCTAACCAAGCCGGAATTGCTCTGGTGGGTGTATTTGAGCATGGGCAACCCGAATATGCAACAAATTCAGGTCGTTCGATGCTTTTCCCTACGCCTATAGGGATCCATGCGCTTCCTTAGCGTTTGTCGGCAAGCGCGACCGTCATCGCTGGCACCGAACTTTTCTGTGCGCGCGAACCAAGACGGAATTGCTCTGGTGGGTGTATTTGAGCATGGGCCACCCGAATATGCAACAACATTCACGTCGTTCGACGCTTTTCCCCACGCCCATAGGGATCCATGCGCTTCCTTAGCGTTTGTCGACAGGCGCGGCCGTCATTGCAGGCGCCGAACTTTTCTGTGCGCGCAAACCAATCCGGAATTGCTCAGGTGGGTTTATTTGAGCATGGGCCCCCCGAATATGCAACAACATTCAGGTCATTCGACGCCTTTCCCCACACCCGTAGGGATCCATGCGCTTCCTTAGCGTTTGTCGGCAGACGCGGCCGTCATCGCAGGTGCCGAACTTTTCTGTGCGCGCGAACCAAGCCGGAATTGCTCTGTTGGGTGTATTTGAGCATGGGCCACCCGAATATGCAACAACATTCAGGTCGTTTGACGCTTCTCCACACGCCCGTAGGGATCCATGCGCTTCCTTAGCGTTTGTCGGCAGGCGCGGCCGTCATAATAGGCGCCGAACTTTTCCGTGTGCGCGAACCAAGCCGGAATTGCTCAGGTGGGTGCACTTGAGCAACGGCCACCCGAATATGCAACAACATTCAGGTCGTTCGACACTTTTCCCTACGCTCGTAGGGATCCATGCGCTTCCTTAGCATTTGTGGGCAGGCGCGGCCGCCATCGCAGGCTCCGAACTTTTTTGTGCGCGCGAACCAAGCCGGAATTGCTCTGTTGGGTGTATTTGAGCATGGGCCACTCGAATATGCAACAAATTCAGGTCGTTTGACGCTTTTCCCTACGCCTGTAGGGATCCATGCGCTTCCTTAGCGTTTGTTGGCAGGCACGGCCGTCATCGCAGGCGCCGAACTTTTTGGTGCCCGCGAACCAAGCCGGAATTGCTCATGTGGGTGTATTTGAGTATGGGCAACCTGAATATGCAACAACATTTAGGTCGTTCGATGCTTTTCCCCACGCCCGTTGGGATCCATGCGCTTCCTTAGCGGGACCAGACAAGCGCAGCCACGTTACCCGGCGGAATGAAAAACGCTCGGAACGAGCGCTTCCACCCCCAAAACGCGGAAGGACCCGCACATGTGCTGAAAGTGCTGCGGGCGCTCTTCATTCGCGAGCGCCGATGTCCGTTGATGCTTGCAACCCTCCCACGAACTTGCTGGCTTGGTAATAGGACCAGACAAGCGCAGCCACGTGACCCAGCGGAAGAAAAACGCTCGGAACGAGCGCTCCCACCCCCAAAACGCGGAAGGATCCGCACATGTGCATGAAGAGCAACGGCCGCTCTTCATTCGCGAGCGCCGATGACCGATGATGCTTGCAACCCTCCCACGCCCTTGCTGGCTTGGTAATAGGACCAGACAAGCGCAGCCACGTGGCACGGCGGGAGAAAAAACGCTCGTAACGAGCGCTTCCACCCTCAAAACGCGGAAGGATCCGCACATGTGCAGGAAGAGCAACGGCCGCTCTTCATTCGCGAGCGCGAATGACCTATGATGCTTGCAACCCTCCCACGCCCTTGCTGGCTTGGTAATATGACTAGACAAGCGTAGCCACGTGACCCGGCGGAACAAAAACGCTGAAGGAGCCGCACATGTGTAGGAAGTGCAGCGAGCGCTCTTCATTCGCGAGCGCTGATGACGGATGATGCTTGCAACCCTCCCACGCCCCGAAACGCGGAACGAGCGCTTCCCCCCCCAAAACGCGGAAGGAGCCGCACATGTGTAGGAAGTGCAGCGAGCGCTCTTCATTCGCGAGCGCTGATGACGGATGATGCTTGCAACCCTCCCACGCCCTTGCTGGCTTGGTAATAGGACCAGACAATCGCAGCCACGTGACCCGACGGGAGAAAAACGCTCGGAACAAGCGCTTCCACCCCCAAAACGTGGAAGGAGCCGCACATGTGCAGGAAGTGCAGCGGGCGCTCTTTGTTCGCGAGCGCCGAATAACTGATGATGCTTGCGACCCTCCCACGCCCTTGCTGGCTTAGTAATAGGACCAGACAAGTGTAGCCACGTGACCCGGCGGAAAAAAATCGCTTGGAACGAGCGCTTCCACCCCCAAAACGCGGAAGGAGCCGCACATGTGCAGAAAGTGCAGCGCGCTCTTCATTCGCGAATGCTGATGACCGATGATGCTTGCAACCCTCCCACGCCCTTGCTGGCTTGGTAATAGGACGAGACAAGTGCACCCACGTGACCTGGCGGAAGAAAAACGCTCCGAACGAGCGCATCCAACCCCAAAACGCGGAAGGACCCGCACATGTGCAGAAAGTGTTGCGGGCGCTCTTCATTCGCGAGCGCCGATGATTGATGATGCTTGCAACCCTCCCACGCCCTTGCTGGCTTGGTAACGGGACCAGGCAAGCGCAACCACGTGACCTGGCGGAAGAAAAACGCTCGGAACGAGCGCTTCCACCCCCAAAACGCTGAAGGACCCGCATTTGTGCAAGAAGTGCATCGGGCGCTCTTCATTCGCGAGCGTCGATGACCGATGATGCTTGCAACCCTCCCACGCCCTTGCTGGCTTGGTAATAAGACCACACAACCGCAGCCACGTGACCCGACGAAAGAAAAACGCTCGGAACGGGCGCTTCCACCCCCAAAACGCGGAAGGAGCCGCACATGTGCAGGAATTGCAGCGGGCGCTCTTCATTCGCGAGCGCCGATGACTGATAATGCTTGCAACCCTCCCACGCCCTTGCTGGCTTGGTAAAAGGACCAGAAAAGCGCAGCCACGTGACCCGGCGGAAGAAAAACGCTCGGAACGAGCGCTTCCACCCCCAAAACACGGAAGGACCCGCACATGTGTAGGACGTGCAGCAGGCGCTCTTCATTCCTGAGCGCCGATAGCCGATGATGCTTGCAACCCTTTCACGCCCTTGCTGGCTTGGTAATAGGACCAGATAAGCGCAGCCACGTGACCCGGCGGAATAAAAACACTCGAAACGAGCGCTTTCACCCCCAAAACGCGGAAGGAGCCGCACATGTGCAGGAAGTGCAGCGGGCGCTCTTCTTTCGCGAGCGTCGATGATGCTTGCAACCCTCCCATGCCCTTACCGGCTTTGTCATAGGACTAGACAAGCGCAGCCACGTGACCCGGCGGAAGAAAAACGCTCGAAACGAGCACTTCCACCCTCAAAACGCGGAAGAGCCGCACACGTGCAGGAAGTGCAGCGGGCGCTCTTCTTTCAAGAGCGTAGATGACCGATGATGCTTGCAACCCTCGCACGCCCTTACTGGCTTGGTAATAGGACCAGACAAGCGCAGCCACGTTACCCGGCGGAAGAAAAACGCTCGGAACGAGCGCTTCCACCCCCAAAACGCGGAAGGAGCCGCACATGTGCAAGAAGTGCAGCGTGGGCTCTTCATTCACGAGCGCCGATAACTGATGATGCTTGCAACCCTCCCATGCCCTGGCTTGGTAATAGGAGTAGACAAGCACAGCGACGTGACCCGGCGGAAGAAAAACGCTCGGAACGAGCGCTTCCAACCCCAAAGCGCGGAATCAGCCACACATGTGCAGGAAGTGCAGCGGGCGCTCTTCATTCGCGAGCGCCGATGACCGATGATGCTCGCAACGCTCCCACGCCCTTGCTGGCTTGGTAATAGGACCAGACAAGCGCAGCCACGTGACCCGGCGGAAGAAAAATGCTCGGAACGAGCGCTTCCACGTTCAAAACGCGGAAGGAGCCGCACATGTGCAGGAAGTGCAGCGGGCGCTCTTCATTTGCGAGCGCTGATGACCGATGATGCTTGCAACCCTTCCACGCCCTTGCTGGCTTGGTAATAGGACCAGAAATACGCAGCCACGTGACCCGGTGGAAGAAAAATGCTAGGAACGAGCGCTTTCACCACCAAAACGCGGAAGGACCCGCACATGTGTAGGAAGTGCAGCGGGCGCTCTTCATTCGCGAGCGCCGATGACCGATGATGATTGCAACCCTCCCATGCCCTTGCTGGCTTGGTAATAGGACCAGACAAGCGGAGCCACATGACCCGGCGGGATAAAAACGCTCGCAACGAGCGCTTCCACCCCCAAAACGCGGAAGAAGCCGCACATGTGGAGGAAGTGCAGTGGGCACTCTTCATTCGCGAGTGCCGATGACCGATGATGCTTGCAACCCTCCCACGCCCTTGCTGGCTTGGTAATAGGACCAGACAAGCGCAGCCACGTGACCCGGCGGAATGAAAAATGCTCGGAACGAGCGCTTCCACCCCCAAAACGTGGAAGGACCCGCACATGTGCAGAAAGTGCTGCGGGCGCTCTTCATTCACGAGCACCAATGTCCGTTGATGCTGGCTTGGTAATAGGACCAGACTAACGCAGCCACGTGACCTGGCGGAAGAAAAACGCTCGGAACGAGCGCTTCCACCCCCAAAACGCGAAACGATCCGCACATGTGCAGGAAGAGCAGCGACCGCTCTTCATTCGCGAGCGCCGATGACCGATGATGCTTGCAACCCTCCCACGCCCTTGCTAGCTTGGTAATAGGACTAGACAAGCGCAGCCACGTGACCCGGCAGAAGAAAAAAGGCTCGGAACGAGCGCTTCCACCCCCAAAACGCGAAAGGAGCCGCACATGTGCAAGAAGTGCAGCGGGCGCTCTTCATTCATGAGCGCCGATTACCGATGATGCTTGCAACCCTCCCACGCCCTTGTTGGCTTGGAAAAAGGACAAGACAAGCGCAGCCACGTGACCTGATGGGAGAAAAACGCTCATAACGAGCGCTTCCACCCCCAAAACGCGGAAGGATCCGCACATGTGCAGGAAGAGCAGCGGCCGCTCTTCATTCGCGAGCGCCGATGATTGATGATGCTTCCAACCCTCCCACGCCCTTGCTGGCTTGGTAATAGGACCAGACAAGCGCAGCCACATGACCCGACGGGAGAAAAACACTCGTAACGAGCGCTTCCACCCCCAAAACGCGAAAGGACCCGCACATGTGCAGGAAGAGCAGCGGCCGCTCTTCATTCGCGAGCGCCGATGACCGATGATGCTTGCAACCCTCCCACGCCCTTGCTGGCTTGGTAATAGGACCAGACAAGCGCAACCAGATGACACGACAAGAGAAAAACGCTCGTAACGAGCGCTTCCACCCCCAAAACGCGGAAGGATCCGCACATGTGGAGGAAGAGCAGCGGTCGCTCTTCATTCGCGAGCGCCAATGACCGATGATGCTTGCAACCCTCCCACGCCCTTGCTGGCTAAAATGGATTAGACAAGCGCAGCCACATGACCCGGCGAAAGAAAAACGCTCGGAACAAGCGCTTCCCCCCCCCATAAGCGGAAGGAGCGGCACATGTGCAGGAAGTGCAGCGGGCGCTCTTCATTCGCGAGCGCTGATGACCGATGATGCTTGCAACCCTCCCACGCCCTTGCTGGCTTGGTAATAGGACCAGACAAGCGCAGCCACGTGACCCAACGGGAGAAAAACGCTCGGAACAAGCGCTTCCACCCCCAAAACGTGGAAGGACCCGCACATGTGCAGGAAGTGCAGTGGGCGCTCTTCATTTGCGAGCGCCGATGACCGATGATGCTTGCAACCCTCCCATACCTTGGTTGGCTTGGTAATATGACCAGACAAGTGCAGCCACGTGACCCGGCGGAAGAAAAATGCTTGGAACGAGCGCTTCCACCCCCAAAACGCGGAAGGAGCCGCACATGTGCAGGAAGTGCAGCGGGCGCACTTCCTTCGCGAGAGCCGAATGACCGATGATGCTTGCGACCCTCTTACGCCCTTGCTGGCTTGGTAATAGGACCAGACAAGCGCAGCCACGTGACCCGGCGGAAGAAAAACGCTCGAAACGAGCGCTTCCACCCCCAAAATGCAGAAGGATACGCACATGTGCAGGAAGTGCAGCGGGCGCTCTTCATTCGCAAGCGCCGATAACCGATAGTGCTTGCAACGCTCCCACGCCCTTGCTGGGCGTGGGAGGGTTGCGAGCATCCTCGGTCATCGGCGCTCGCGAATGAAGAGCGCCCGCTGCACTTCCTGCACATGTGTAGATCCTTCCGCATTTTGGGGTTGGAAGGGCTCGTTCCGGGCGTTTTTCTTCATCCGGGTCGTGTGGCTGCGCTTGTCTGGGCCTACTACCAAGCCAGCAAGGGCGTGGGAGAGTTGCAAGAATCGTCCGTCATCGGCGCTCGCGAATGAAGAGCGCCCGCTGCACTTCCTGCACATGTGCGGATCCTTCCGCGTTCAGGGGCTGGAAGCGCTCATTCTGGGCGTTTTTCTTCATCCAGGTCATCTGGCTGCGCTCATTTGGGCCTATTACCAAGCCAGCAAGGGCGTGGGAGGGTTTTGAACATCGTCGGTCATCGGCGCTCGCGAATGAAGAGCGCCCGCTGCACTTCCTGCACATGTGCGGATCCTTCCGCGTTTTGGGCCTGGAAGCACTCGTTCCGGGCGTTTTTCTTCCGCCGGGTCACGTGGCTGCACTTTTCTGGGCCTATTACCAAGCCAGCAAGGGTGTGGGAGGGTTGCGAGCATCCTCGGTCATCGGCGCTCGCGAATGAAGAGCGCCCGCTGCACTTCCTGCACATGTGCGGATCCTTCCGCGTTCAGGGGCGGGAAGCGCTCGTTTCGGGCGTTTTTCTTCATCCGGGTCACGTGGCTGCGCTCTTCTGGGCCTATTACCAAGCCAGCAAGGGCGTGGGAGGGTTGCGAGCATCGTCGGTCATCGGCGCTCGCGAATGAAGAGCGCCCGCTGCACTTCCTGCACATGTGCGGATCCTTCCGCGTTTTGGGGCTGAAAGCGCTCGTTCCGAACGTTTTTCTTCATCCGGGTCACGTAGCTGCGCTTGTCTGGGCCTATTACCAATCCAGCAAGGGCGTGGGAGGGTTGCGAGCATCGTCGGTTATCGGCGTTCGCGAATGAAGAGCGCCCGCTGCACTTCCTGCACATGTGCGGATCCGTCCGCGTTTTGGGGATGGAAGCGCTCGTTCCGGGCGTTTTTTCTTCCGCCAAGCCACGTGGCTGCGCATGTCTGGGCCTATTACCAAGCCAGCAAGGGCGTGGGAGGGTTGCGAGCATCATTGGTCATCAGCGCTCGCGAATGAAGAGCGTCCGCTGCAATTCCTGTAGCCCCACAAATGTCTGAGGGGTAAAGGGGAAGTAGGCAAGGGGGAAAGGGGAGTAAGCTGCCTTGCCCATGCTTTTCAAAGGCATGGCTGTAAACCAGTATGGGAGCATGGCGGCCACCTACAGCCTCACGAACGCATGTAGAAAGATGGGAGACATGCGCACAGGCAGGGGGTAGGTGGAGCATTGTTCTCGAGGTATGAATGTGGTAGTGGGCGTATAAGTTGCCTTGCCGACGCTCTTTATGGTTATAGTGTTGATCAAATACGACAGCATGACGCTCACCAGCAGCCCCACAAAGCTGCTTAAGTAGTTGCATCGAACAGATAATATGTTGGTGTGGTTAGTAGTTTGAACCAATCGATGTGATGTCCGTTGCCCTCAGATCATGCAATATGGCCATTTTACCCACATAATCGCCTACATGGCTTCTAATCCGGTCAGTGGATGACGAAAACACGAAATTTGGTTTTGCATAGTTCGTAAAAAAATGTTTGTGAAATAATGGTGTCTCAACCCAGTTGAACGAGTTGATTGGCTGTCCATTATGTTAGCATCCTTGTTAGAGTGAGAATTTTGGATAGGATAGGAATGCCTTAGAGAGTTTGGTAGCGGAATTCTTGTGGTAGGAACTGTGCTTATAATGAATTTAAATGACAAAGTTGATTAAAACATAGATTACACACAGAATATATAGATCTAGCTAGCCATGTACTCTGAGAGGTACATTCCCTTATTCTAACTGTTTTACAAACATTTCTAGAGTGACTCCGACTATTGCACTTCTTCTTGTTACCGAGTCGATGCGTGTAACCGTATAGACGGTTACGCCTATTGCCATTCCTCGATGGTGAGTCAATTGTCGGTCCACATGGTCAACAGTCGCGACAGTTGACTCTTGCGACAGTTGACTCTTGCGACTGTTGACCTTCCTGCCCTTGATTCGAGCTGATCTGATACTGCTACTAGCACTGCTTCGATAATGACGGGTGCGATACAGCTGCACCTACGGAAATGTTAAACTCTATTCCTTTCATACTCCAACAACCCTCAATTTACGTTCCTGTCTAATCCAATTCGCATAACCTTTAAGAGGTGGGATGTAAAGGGATCAACGTCAAATTTGGAGTAGTATTGGTGTAGTGGAGCATAACATATAGTGAATTGGCTGCTGTCAGAGCGCTTCCTGACCGATCAGAAGGCTGGCGGGAATTTTGAACTGAGATGCTCTGACATGGAGCTGAGGTGTGTTGTGGACAATCCCGAAACGCGGGGACATTAGGAAGGTGCATTACACATAGAGCACGATTCGGAACGTTTACGCTTCGGTTCTTAGGGTATGGCACTCACGCTCCGCTGAATCGTAAACCCAACTCGATGCTGTTTTCATGGACCAAGCTCTTCCGCCAGTGAATTCCCAAGGCAAGGCTCAATTCCACAAAAGCTACAGCAGCAGAGCCTATAGATTGGTCATGCTTCTCATGGCTTCTGGTCCGTGGACTGATACTGCGTTTTCTACCACTACCGTATGGCTGCAAATCATGTCGTACCGTATGAACCGCAAGGTTGATCTGCAAAGCATCTCGTTTTGCAAAAACTGGTAACTTGTCATTATTCATGGTTGCCTTGGTGCTAAGCGTCAGCATTGATCGATTCAAGAGTAGCAGTTACCCACGATCGTCACGAGTTCAAGGGTCGTGAGAATAATCGACTTCTCAAGTCTAAGACATCACTAGCTATGTCTTCGCGGACGTCACTAGCTATGAGTTTGCGGACCACCGAGCTCGTGCACGCCATGGCGAGGACTCCTGGCGAAGTTTCCGTTTCTGGAGAGAAGAACATCACTCAAGAGCCGCTGACTCTCGCAGAAATGGAGAATCTGCTCGAGCACATGCTGTCCTACACACACGACGAACAGGAGCAAGAGGTGCGCCTCTTTCTCTCTATCTTGCACGAATTCTCTCCCTCTCTTGTCACATGCTTGTTCACCCTGGGAGCTTAATTTTCCTCGCCGCTGCACATTTTTACAGCTCTTTGCTCCGAATCTTATTGTCGCCTCGATTTTCTTCGTCTCAAAATAATCCCGCATTGTTCTTCTGTCGAAGATTTTCTTGCAGATTTCAGAGTATTCGCCAGAATCTGTTTTTCTTCTGAGCGTTTTTTCCCATAGTCTGACATGCGAGACTGTGAAACAGAAATCTCACCTTTCCTCCGTTTCGTTCGCAGATCTGGGAGTCGCTCGCATCAACTGGGGTCTCTGCGTCCTCCGTCGTCGAATCTCTCCGCATTACGATGGAATCTTCTCAGAAGCCTACCGTCGTCAGGCTCACAGCTGCTGCGGTTTTCCTCAACCTGTTTCTGCTGCCCAACTGCCCCGTTTATAGCATCTTCAATCCGCTCGCTTTTAGCGCAATGGTACAGGCCCTTCGACAGGTTATAACGGGAATTTCCGGTTCCGCAAGTGTTTACACTGATGCGGCGAAGGCTAACGGCGGGAGGAAGAAGAACCATGGGAAAGGAAAAGGTACAAGTAAGCATAGAAAGTCGTCGTTGAGAAGCGACGAGGACGACGAAACGGGCGACATGATGGACGAAGATGGTAACCAGCCGGGTGGCGACGAGACTCAGAGCAGGCTCGGCGTGACTCTGCTGTCTGTCCTGGGTTACCTCTCCCAAGCACTCGACGTTCTGAAACTGGCGAATCAGAGCGAAACACGTAAGTCCCTGCTGGGGATGCTCGTGGAGGCCACACGATTTTCGCTAGACGATCAACAGCGGGTGGAGGGAGGCAGGAAGGGATACGCCGGTGCTGATCGGACGAGGGTTTCGGTGGGCGGAGGCCGGACGGTGGAGGCCTGGAGACTTCCGTACCGTATGCTTCTCAAGGTATATCCGTACGAGTGCTAAAGTAAATTGTTTATCTGTTATCTCCGCCAGTAAGGTTCTCTCCTCTTCAAGGGAATTTGTGTGCCATTGTTGATCTGTTTTCCTTGAAGTCGATAGGTACCCGTCCCCTGTCCAACCACTCGTTTCCCCCTGTACGTCCCACTCGTCTCCCCCTGTCGATGCACACCCTACCTCCAGTTAACGGACCCGCAGCATGGCAAACCGCTTGACACAGCCGCTTGTATCCTCTTGGCCATTGGCCCGCACATCCTCATGACGCACGCTGACGTCACCGCCACCAGCAGCAACAGCTCGAAAGCTCCGAGCCTGGTTTCCCCCTCGCTGCTGCGGTCCCGCGCCCTCGATTTTGTCACATCCGATATTCTCACGAAAGCGCCAAAGGAGAGTGTCCCCGCGGTTGAGTCTCTGATGCGTTACCTGTGCCTGCATGCGCCAGAGAGAGCGGAAGGGAGGGCGGCGGCGGTGGAAGCGGTTATGAAGGTGTACGAAACGGTGGGGAGGAAGGAGAGGGAGGGGTTTTTTCTGTTCGTGGGGAAGCTGGCGAGGGTTGATAGGGCAGCCGCGAGGGTGGTGGCTCTGGATCTAAGTGCTGCTCTGGTTGAACGGATGGCAATGACGTGGGGGAGAGGGGTAAGGGGGCAAGGGAGCATGGGGTCGGGGGCTATGGAAGAGGGTGGTGGGGGTGGGAGTCGTGATGGGGAAGGGGGGGATCCGGGGATTGAGAAGGGGAGTGGGGAGGCAGCCAGTGGGGAAAGGGGGACTGAGTCTGGGAGGGAGGGGGGAGATGGAGAGGGCGACAAGGGGGATGAAGTGAGTCTGAGTCAGGGGTCAGCTTCGGAAGGAGATGCTCACAGTGGCAGGGAGAGTGGAAATGGCACGGGGGTTGGGAATGACAGCAGAGAGTCTGGGGATAGCAGCGGGAATGGAAGCGTGAGAGACGTTCTGATCAGCCGTGTTGGCGGCTGTTTGGAGCTCATGTTTCGTAGGGCCTCGGACGCCAGTCCCACTGTGCGCGCCCGAGCCCTTGTGGCGCTCACTGCGACCCTTCGGATTCTGAAAGGACGCCCTTCGCTCCTGGACGCTGTACTTGCTGCTCATGCTCATGCTCATGCCCATGCCCATGCTCCTACTCATCCTCATACTCATGCACAAGCCGAGCCTGACGCAAGTATTGGCCGTGGGTCCGGGCTGAGTGGGGAATCGGAGCCTGGAGAAGCATTGGGAGCTGGGACGGGTGGGTCGGTTCTGAGCGTTGAGGAGGTGTTGGGCATGGTGAGGAGGCGTTTGGAGGACGAGAAGGGGCTCGTGCGCAAGGCGGCGGTGGGGGCTCTGGAGGAAATTGTTGGGCTGTCGAGGCTGCCGCTGAGAGAAGAACTGGTGGATGCCATTGGGGAGCTGTGCTCTGACTCGCTGCTGAGTGTCCGGAGGGTGGCTCTCAACGCGTTGTCAAAGGTACGATCACCATAGGCCACCATAGGCCAACAGTTACTGAGGGAGGAGCTGGTGGATGCCATTGGGGAGCTGTGTTCTGACTCGCTGCTGAGTGTCCGGAGGGTGGCTCTCACGGCGCTGTCCAAGGTACAGTCATCACAAGGAGAACCAGTTTCTGGGTTCAGCGTTTGCCTTGCATCCTTGAGCTCCTTGTTATGCTGTGTGATGTCCGGTTTCTCGCCTTCTCATCTCCTCTTCTCCGTGGTTTCCTTCCCTTCACTTCCCTTTTCTTCCCTTCCCTTGTCCATTCAGTTGACAATGTCAAACCCTGTCTCCAGTCCAGATCTGAAATCCTCTCCTCTTCCTGCTTCCATTTCCTTCACCCATTCGCCGCCCTTGTCCTCTCAGTTGACAATGTCCAACCCAAGTCACGTGTGGCTGCGATCCAAGTGGCTGAAGTCTGCGCACGTTCTCATTTTAGACAACGAGCCCAGTGTGCAAGACCAGGCGCTCGACCTCCTTGTTGAAGCCAGTGTGTTCCATTCTTTCCTCCCCTTCTCCTTATCTTTGTCCTCTCAGCTGACCATGTCAAACCCAGGCCACGTGTGGTTGCGCGCCAAGTGGCTGCAGTCCGCGCTCGTTCTCATTCTCGACAAGAGGCCACTGTGCAAGACCAGGCGCTCGACCTCCTCGCCTTCTCATCTCCTCTCCTCGTTCCTCCTTTCCTTCCCTTCCCTTCTCCCTGTGCCCTCTCAGTTGACCATGTCAAACCCAGGCCACGTGTGGCTGCGCGCCAAGTGGCTGCAGTCCGCGCTCGTTCTCATTCTCGACAACGAGGCCACTGTGCAGGACCAGGCGCTAGACCTCCTCTCCTCCCTGCTCCTCCAACCCCTCGGCCTCATCTCCGCGTCTCCCCGCCCCTCTGCGGCTTCGAGGATGAGTCTGTGCAAGGATAGGCCGCTGCACGTGTGTGTGGGGAGGAGGGGGGTGCCTCCTGCCCCTGTGCTCTGTGAAGGGGAGGGAGTCTGTGAGGTGTGTGGGCGGGCCGCTGGGGGAGAGGGTGCTGGAGCAGCAGGAGGAGGAAACGCAGCAGCAGGAGAAGCAGGAGCACCAGTAGTCGCTGAAGGGTCAGTGCGAAGTGTAGTGGCGTGGCTGATGGCGGTTGGGCAAGGGAGCTCGTCGGTGGTGCCGCTGCTGCACCGCGCATGTGCGGTTCTGGCAAGGCGAAACGCGCTCCACGCGAGGCTCGTGGAAGGGCTGCAGGCGGTGATTGAAGCAGCCGAGGGATGGCAGAAGGTGCAGCAGCAGCAACAGCAGCAGCAGCAGCAGCCGAATGAGAAGGGGGGTTCAGTAGGAAAGGCAGCAGGTGTGAAAGGGGGCAGCCCCAGCAGGGTGTGGAGGTGGGTGGTGAGGGGCGCGTGGCTGTTACTGCTGGAAGTCACCTCCTTCTCGCCCCAGGGGGTCAGATGGGAGTTTCTGATTTCCAGATGGAGGGACGGCAGGAAGCAGCAGGAAGCTAGAGCTGCTCGTCCTGAGTCGGTCTCTGCCAAACCTGCTCTTGATCACGATGCTGCTGAGAGTGCAACTCCAGGTTTTGGTTCCAGGGACTTGGGCGGACAGGAGAGAGGAGCAGGAGTTTTGCACGGGCAGGTAAAGGAGGCAGAAGTGCTGGACGGGCAGGAGAGGGAGGCGCAAGTGCATGTGCTCAAGGCTCTCTGCAACGTTGCTGCACGGATCCCAGGGGAGAAAGCTGCTGACGTGGCAGCAGGGTTGCTGCACAACCTGCGGAGCTTCCAGCTGTCCCCAGAAGAGGTGAGGCGCTGCAATTGGCCCGGTTTGTCCTGTTGTGGAGTGTGTCAGAGCATGCTGGTTGCCCCAGGCTGCACCTGCTTACTCGTTTTGGGATACAGCCGCTCTCTACCCCTTAGCCACGCCAGCCCTTTATGACGCTCTAGCTGTGCCCTCTCCAATATCGTGAGAGTGCACGGCCATCTAAGCTAGCAGAATCCTTTCGCTGGTCTGGCAGCACTTGTAAATGGGATGATTTTCCATTTTTGCTTTCTGCAACTCAGCTTAATCTGTCCCCGTTGTTTCCTTGCAAACAGGCTGGGGTGCACATGGTCGCCCTTGCCACTCTCAACCGACATGCAGCCACTGGCAGCAGGAGCAGTGGCAGAAGCAGCGGCAACAACAGCAATAACATCAGCAACAGAAACAGCAGCAAAAATAGCAACAGCAACAACAGCTACAGAGGTCACAGCAGCATTCCTGTCCCGGGAACTGGTGGAGCAGCTGAAGCAGCACCTTCTGTGAACGAATCACCGGAAGCAACCATTGCTGCTTGGTGCCTGGAGCTGTGCCGGCAAGCCACAGCGATCATACAATCCCAGCTCAAAGCAGGTCAAGGTTGGCAGGGGAGCCCTGGCCAGAACAGGGAGGAAGTGAGGGCGCAGCAACAGCAGCAAGGAGAGGAGGAGCGGGAGGAGCAGGAGGGGCAGCCAGAGGAGGAGGATGAGGCGAAGGAGGAGGAGCAGCAGCAGCAGGAGGAGCTGGAGGAGGGGGCAGACGGGCAGCCTTGGGGGCAGAGGGTGGAGTGTGCAGTGTTTGTGTGCGGCCAGCTGGCACTCATTGCTGGGGAACTCGCAGAGACACTCGCTGTTGCTGCTGCTTCAGGCGCAGCCACTGCTGGGGCCGCCGCTGCTGGGGCTCCCGCTGCTGCTGCGACTGCTGCAGCTGTGGCTGGTGTTGATGGTGACAGTGGTGGCGATAGAGGTGCTGCTGCAGGTGGGAGGCAAGGGTGGAGCGGGAAGAGCAAGGGAAGAGGTGGGGCCAGCAGAAGGGGAGCGAGTGAGTGTGAGCAGCTGGTGTTGCTGCAGAGTGCGCTGAAAGAAGCATTTCAGTGCCTTCTGGAGCTGCTTCTGGGGAATTCCAATTCCTCAGCGGCACCACCAGTACCCGTTGCTGCTCCCGCCGCTGCAACCAACCCTGGGACTGCAGCAGCAGCAGCAAAAGGAGCAGCAGCAGGGGTGCGGGTGCCAGTGTTGGCGCATGGGTGGCTGGCTCTGGGTCGCTTCTCTCTGGTGGACCACTCACTCGCCAAGACCTGCGTGCCGCTCTTCGTCCAGGCAAGCATCAACCTCCTCCTTTGCTGTTTTCCCTTCCCTCTGTTTCAGTGCAGATTGACGGGTCCTCCAGTCAATCTGCAACAGCCTGGTATGCGCTGCACCACTCTCGTCAGCCACCACGTGCTTTCAGGCCTTCCAAATATCTCCCGACCTCTCAAACCTCTCCCAACCCTCTCCCAATCCTCTCCCAACCCTCCTCCTGAACCCAACAGGAGCTGCAGCGCAGCCCACTCCCGTCAGTGCGCAACAACCTGGTGGTCGATCTCACGGACCTCTCTGTGCGCTACACTGACCTCACGTGGACCCCCACGTGTCCTGCATCTCCGCCTGCCTCCTAACGACCTCCCAACCCACTCCTAACCCACTCCCAACTTATTCCCAATCCTCTCACAACCCTTGCACCCAACAGGAGCTGCAGCGCAGCCCACTCCCCTCAGTGCGCAACAACCTGGTCATCATTCTCACAGACCTCTGTGTGCGCTACACCGCCCTCGTCGACCCCCACGTGCCCTGCATCTCCGCTTGCTTGCGCGACCCCTGCGAGCTCGTGAGGCGGCAGACGCTCGTGCTGCTGGCGGGGCTGCTGCAGCGGGACTATGTCAAGTGGCGGGGAGCGCTGGTGCTGCGCGTGCTGCTGTGTGTTGTGGATGAGTCTCAGGCGATAAGAGAGGTGGCTCTTTACCTCTTCACACATGTCGTTCCTCGTGAGTCAAAAAGAGGGTAAATGGGCTTGGGAGGGGTGGGGAGGGGTTGTGTGAGTGGAGTGTGGGTGTTGGCAGGGCTACTGCAGAGGGAGCATTTGAGAGGGAGAGGGATGAGCTGTTGCTGCAGTGGTGCACATGCTGCTTTCTCGATTGTGGACGGAGTCTCAGTCACATGTTGCCCAAATCAGTCATGGTGATTATTTGCGATTCACCGGCACCTATCCCCACCCTTACTACAGCTTCTTCATGTATAGCCCTCTTTGCACCTCAATTCACACATCCGTTGCCCCAGTGCACCTACACCCGCAACCCCGTTCCATCTCTCTCCACCCCTCTCCACACCTCTCCACCTCTCTCCACCCCTCCACGGGCCGTGTGCCCCTCGCGCCCTACGACATATTCATTAAAGCCTTCTTTACTCTCAACGCCTGCCCCTTCGCCTCCTCCTCTACCACCATGGCTCTGCTACATCCCTATTCAACCCTCTCCACCCATCTCCACCCATCTCCACCCTCTCCACCTCTCTCCACCCCTCCACAGGCCGTGTGCCTCTCGTGCCCTACAACATATTCATCGAAGCACTCTTTGCACTCAACGCCTGCCCCTTCGCCCCCTCCTCCACCACCACCGCCCCGCCTCTCCCCTCCTCCGGCCCTCGACCCTCCTCTTCCAGCCCTCCCAACCCTGCCTCAGCCTACCCTAGCTCGTCCAATCCTGGCTCCTCCGAAGCTGCCCCCTGCGACCCATCGCAACCCAAGTGCCCCGATTCAAGTTCTCCCGTCGAGGGCATCCAGGAGGAGGGGTGGTCGGGGAAGAGAAGGGGGCGGAGTGGGAGGGGCGCAGGGGCAGGGAGGGAGGGCTTGGACGAAGAGCTAGAGCGGTTTTCCTTAAGGTGAGGGGAAAGACGGGTGTTTGCCGCGTGTCGGCCCTTCCTGCTTCCCTGTTGGTGCTTTTGCCTGCACCTGTGTCCATGCCCAGTCCACCTATCCCACTCTGCTTGTTGACTGTTATTGTTCAAAAGTTTTCCCATTCTCTCCCCTCTCTCTCTTCTTCCGTCTTCTCCCCCTGTATTCTGTTCACCTTCTCTCATTTTTAACCTACAACCTTTCTCCCCATGCATAAAAAAATTGCTGTGTACCTGGCACCTGGCACGTCACAGCAAAAAATTGCTGTGTACCGCACTCCCCTTCGTGTCTTGTGTGTTCTACTGCCTCCCCGTCTATTCCCCTCCATCCTTTATCTCCCAGCGGTCCATCTCGCCATGCTGCACGAACCACTGTGTACCTCACTCTACTCCGCCTCATGGCTCGAGAGCACCATCTCGCGCTCTCTGCCAAGCTCTGCCTGCAGGTAAGGCCTTTCCCCACATGGCCCATGCAACCTTGCTCTGGCTGAGTCAGCTCACATATCCAGCGGGGATATGGTCAAGGTGAGCTTGATACATGTGAAGTGGGCAAGAGAAGGTGAGTCAACACATGGCACACGGAGAAGGTGAGTCAACACACGGGGAAGGTGAGTCAACTCATGGCACATGGGGAAGGTGAGTCAACACATGGCACATGGGGAAGGTGACTTGGAGGAAGGTTGAACTCCTAACCATTTCGTCACCTCTGCCATGGGCTCAGCTCTGCTTCTTATTCTGGCCGAGTCGGCTCCTTTATTGGCACTGCTGCCACAGGCTCAGCCCTGCCCCTTATTCTAGCCAAGTCGGCTCTGCTGCCCGGAGGGGATAAGGCTAAGGTGAGCTTGAGGCACGACTTGGTCCGCGCGCGCGCCTTGGTCCCGCGCGCGCCTTGGTCCGCACGCGCGACTTGGTCCGCGCGCGTGCCTTGGCCCGCGCGCGCCTTGGTCCGCACGCGCCGTGGTCCGCGCGCGCGCCCTGGTTTACGCGCGCGCCCTGGTCTGCGCGCGCACCTTGGTCCGCGCGCTGACGCGCCTTGGTCCGCGCGCGTGCCTTGGTCCGCGCGCTGACGCGCCTGGTCCGCGCGCCACGGGTTCCGAACCTCTTCCGAACCTCTTCCTTACCCCTGAGTTCTGGCGCCCTTACTAGACAGCGCGCTACCTCTCCCCTGCCCCTCGGTGCAAGCCGTCGTGGGGGACGCCCTAGACGTGCTCTGATGCAAGGAGATGCTCTCCTCCTTCCATGTCCTGCCTGCCAACCTCTACCCTACCGCTACAGGTGCTCGCGCCCTTACTGGACGGCGCCCTGCCTTTCTCCTGCCCGTCGGTGCAAGCCGTGGTGGGGGACGCCCTGGACGTGCTGTTTAGGTTGGGTAGCAACGCTTCTATTCCACACTGCTGTCTTGCCTGTGAACCTCTCCCTTGCCAACAGGTGCTCGCGCCCTTACTGGACGGCGCCCTGCCGCTCTCCTGCCCCTCGGTGCAAGCCGTGGTGGGGAACGCCCTGGACGTGCTCTCATGCAAGGAGATGCGCCCAGGCTCAGGCAAGGCAGCAGGCGCGGACGAGGACGGTTCTTGAGGCGCCTAAAATATTCTCACACTGCTCTATCCTGCCTGTCAACCTCTCCCCTACCTCTACAGGTTCTCGCACCCTTACTAGACGGCGCCCTGCCGCTCTCCTGCCCTTCTGTGCAAGCCGTGGTGGGGGATGCTCTGTTTGAATCTGGTTGCAGCATCCCTATTCTCACACCACCTTATCCTGCCTGCAAACCTTTCCCCTACCAACAGGTGCTCGCGCCCTTGCTAGACGGCGCCCTGCCGCTCTCCTGCCCTTCTGTGCAAGCCGTGGTGGGGGATGCTCTGTTTGAATCTGGTTGCAGCATCCCTATTCTCACACCACCTTATCCTGCCTGCAAACCTTTCCCCTACCAACAGGTGCTCGCGCCCTTGCTAGACGGCGCCCTGCCGCTCTCCTGCCCTTCTGTGCAAGCCGTGGTGGGGAACGCCCTGGACGTGCTCTCATGCAAGGAGATGCGCCCAGGCTCATTCAAGGCGGCAGGCGCGGACGAGGACGGTTCTTGAGGCGCCTAAAAAATCCCCACACTGTTCTATCCTGCCTGTCAATCTCTACCCTACCTCTACAGGTTCTCGCACCCTTACTAGACGGCGCCCTGCCTCTCTCCTGCCCAACGGTGCAAGCCGTGGTGGGGGATGCTCTAGGCGTGCTCTCATGCAAGGAGATGCGCCCAGGCTCAGGCAAGGCGGCAGGTGCGGAGGAGGAAGGCGAGGAGGAGGCAGGAGGAAGCGCAGGCGGGGTTACAGGGGGAGGAGGTAGCAGTGGTGGCGGGAGGGCAGGAGGAGGAGCAGCAGGAGGAGGAGCTGGGGCGTTGGCGAATGCTTTGAAGGGGCGGGTGGTTACTCAGCTGATGAAGAAGAATCTGGTCGAGAACACCATTCCTGTTCTGATCGAGCTCAAGAGGCTGCTGGAGGCTCGGAACAGCCCGCTGCAGGGGGCGCTGATGGCGTGTCTGCGGTGCTTGTTCAAGGAGTATAAAGAGGAGATTGAGGACTTGCTAGCAGCGGATCCGCAGCTGGGGAAAGAGCTTGTGTATGACATTCAGAAGCACGAGGCTGCACGGGCTAGAGCTGCTGCTGCTGCCAGGGCTGCCGGTAGTGATTCTGCTGGTGGTGTTGGTGGTGGTGTTGCTGCTGCTGGTGTTGGTGGTAGTGGTGGTAGTAGTGGAGGTGAAGGGGAAGCTGCTGCAGCTGCTGCAGCTGCTGCTGCCACTGCTGCCGCCACTGCTGCTACACCTGCTGCTGTGGCTGCTGGTGCTGCTGAAGCTGCTGATGGTGCAGCAGTGGCGAGAGAGGAGAGTGGAGAGGAAGGGAGTGGAGGAGCGGAAGCAGGGGCAAGGAGAAGGAGAGAGTCAGCCGAGTTTCAAACTCCAACCAAGGACAGAAATTCAGCAGGTGGCAGTGATGATGCTGCTGCTGTTGGCACTCCTGCTGCTGCGGCGGCTGCTGCTATGGCATCTACTGAGAATGCTGCTACAGCTTCTGCCTCTGCTGGGGCTGCTGCTGCTGCCGCTGCTGCTGCTGCTCACTCCAACGGGCTATCTGCTAGCACGCTGTGCAGCCCACTCTTTGTCACTCCCAATCCTCCCAGCCGGACCAGATCTCAAAGCAGAAGCAGGCTCGGAGACGAGAGGTTTAGCAGGAGCGGGTTGGCAGGTACAGAGGAGGAAGGGGAAGGGCGGGGAGAGGAAGAGGAAGGAGAGGAGCAGCGAGAGGAGGAGCGAGCACGAGCAGCAGTACAGGCAGCAGCGACTGCAGCAGCTATTATTAGGGATGTGGAAGGGCATGGGAACAAGACGCCTATCCTGAGAACTGTTAGTGTGCCGAAAGTGAGAGAGAGGAGGGGCGTGGGGCGTGGCAGGGGGGCACAGGAGGAGGATGGGGATGGAGTGGGGAAGGGGAGGGTTGGTGGTGGGGGGAGTATGAGATTTCAGGAGAGATTGACGAGGGAAGGGGGAGAGGTTGGTGGAAGGGGTTGTGAGAGTGAGGTGGAGAGGATGAGAGAAACAGAGGAGGGTGAGAGTGAGGAGGCGGGCTTGTGTGGGAAGGATGGAGAGGGAAGGGGTCGGGGAAAGAAGAAGGGGGGTGTCATGAAGGAGAACGATCAGTGTGCAGCAGTGGAGAAAGGAAGGGTTGGAAAGGGTAGGAAGGGAGAAGCAGCAGATGGGAATCAGCAAGGCACGGAAGGAAGATGGAAGGGAGGATGTGAGACTGAATCTGGAGCCAGAGAAGGCAGGGAGAAGGGGTACAGAGGGGTGGTGCAAGGTGAGGAGGTGCAGGGGAAGGGAGTGGGAAGGATCATGGGGGAGGATTTGCCACCACGGCGAGCCACCAGGCAGTCAGCAAGAGTCAAGTGATAGAGTGGTGTAGTTTCAGTTGTTTATTGCTCAGGACAGGAGGGACAGGTGAAGAGAGCGGGAAGGAGGATGGGGGAGGATCTGCCCTCAAGATTATAGAGTGGTGCGTTTCGATTGCTTCATGCTTTAGGAGGGAGGAGCAGGTGAGGGAAGTGCAGAGTAGGATGGGGAAGGATCTGCCATCAAAGCGAGCCACAGAGCAGTCAGCAAGAGTCAAGCGGTAGAGTGATGAGGTGGAATAGTTGGTTGGAAGCCAAAGTTGTGCGTATCGTTGTGTAAAATGCTCATGTTCATGTTCATGTGCCTATCGACCTTAACCCTGTTGCAGGGTGTCTTTTATGCAATCCGTTGACGCCAATACTTGAGTAACTAATACATAGGTCGGTTTCCATGGAAATACAGAGGTATCAGAACCCAGCCATGTGAATACTGGCAGGTAATAATACAAAAAAAACGTAACATTAGCTTGTTACAAGCAGTCATGGCAAGAACGAAATGAGTCTCATTCTGCATTTCCTGCTGTGACGCCACGTCAGCTCCTTGGAATGTAGAATGCACATCATCCTCTTCTCCTTGCTGCTACTTTTGCTGTGTGGTGGCCTTTTTAATCAGCTCCATCCATCTGCTCGCTGTGTGAGGCACCTCCAAAGTGTGGTAGCTTTGTTTGGCTGGTAGCAAGTAGCCGGTACTGGTGGCTATTTTTGTCGTGTGGTGGCCTTCTTAATCAGCTCCATCCACCTGCTCGCTGTGTCTGCAGCAGCCTCTTTCAAGCTCCCCACCTTGCTGCCGCTGCTCCCACCATCACCCTTGCCTTCCCCTGCGCTCCCTTGCTTTCTTCTCTTCTTTCTCGGTCCGTCTGCCTCTGCTGCTTTGCTTTCACCAGCATCTGCTCTTGCTGCGCTCTTGCCCTCCTCGGGTGCCTCCTGCTTCCTCTTGCTCTTCTTCCCCGTCTTTGCTTCCACATCTGCTTGCCCCTCCTTCCCATTCGCGCTCTTCTTCCCCTCGTTCCCCTTCTTTTCCTCCCCCTCCTTCCCCTTCTTTTCCTCCCTCTCCTTCCCCTTCTGCTTTCCTACTGTCTCTTTATTCGTCTTCTCCTGCCTCTCCTTTTTGTCATCCTCTTCTCTTTCTCCTCCTGCTGCTGCTGCTGCTGCAGCAGCTGCCACCGATACAGCCATCGCAGATTCTGCCACTGCTGCCGACACATGTCCATTCCCTCCCTCCCACGGGCTCGGCATGGCGTCAAGTTCCTGGAAGATTCTCAGCGACACAAACGCGTCTGTTGACGCGTAAATAAGCTGGGCATCAGTAAGAGGGAAGCCCTCCCAGTTGCTGCACTGGACTCTCTTTGGTTTGGCGAGCTGCAAAGGTTAGGAGGGAGAGAGGTGTAAAAGGCATGGCGTCAAGTTCCTGGAAGATTTTCAGCGACACAAACGCGCCTGTTGACGCGTAGATGAGCTGGGCGTCTGTGAGAGGCCCATTTGCTGCACTGCACTCGTTTTGGCTTGGCGAGCTGCAGTTGCAGTGGAGGATGCGGTTGGGGTGGGGTTGGGGGTGGGAGGTTGGGGGGAACAGGGAGGGAGAATTGAAATGCATCTGTTCAAGCGTAGATCAGCTGGGCGTCTGTGAGAGGAAAGCCCTCCCTGTTGCTGCACTGCACTTTTTTGGCTTGGGAAATGTAAAGGCATCTGTTGAAGCGTAGATGAGCTGGGCGTTGGTCAGAGGACAGCCCTCTCAGTTGCTGCACTGGACTCTTTTCACTTGTGCATGTGCGTGATGTAGACTCATTCCACCCAGCAGCACACCTCACCTCCTTCTGCAGCACAAGGCGGGTGAGAGTCTCGAGTCCCACCATCTGCCGAGGCAACCTCTGAGTCCACTCACAAGCGCATTCCCAGCCGAAAAGCCGCCTTAATTCTTACCTCTTTCTGCAGCACAAGGCGGGTGAGTGTCTTGAGCCCCACCATTTGCCCTCCATCCGGCACCACTGCCTTCTCCTGAGCCAGTGGTGAGCAGTCCACCAGCCCGTTCACCTGCGTATGTGTACACAGAACCACACAGCAAACACACACAGCAGGTAGGCACACACACGTGGATGAATACACAGAGGCTGGTGAGCATGAGTGTCTTGAGCCCCACCATCTGCCCTCCATCCGGCACCACTGCCTTCTCCTGTGCTAGAGGCGAACAGTCCACCAGCCCATTCACCTGCACAGAAACACACACAGCACGCACATGCAGACGCACAACAGGCGGGTGAGCGTCTTGAGCCCCACCATCTGCCCTCCATCCGGCACCACTGCCTTCTCCTGTGCCAGTGGTGAGCAGTCCACGAGCCCGTTCACCTGCGTATGTGCACATGTGGACGAATTGAATACACGCACAAGCGGTGGGCGAGTGTCTTAAGTCCCATCATCTGCAGTCCCTCTGGCTGGCACCACAGCTTCCTCCTGTGCTAGAGGCGAACAGTCCGCCAGCCCATTCACCTGCCAATGCACATGCAGAAAGACACACACGCAGCATGCACAAGCGGAGGGTGAGCATAATTGCCTTGAGCCCCACCATTTCCTGAGTGTCAAAAACAAGGACGTTTTTTTGCCCAACCTCCTCTGAGCAGAGAGAAACAACAGTCCACCAGCCCACTCACTTGACCATTCACCTGCCCACTCACCTCCCACTCACCTGCTCATGTGCATGCAGAAAGACACACGTGCATACAAACACGAGCCCATACACCTATGTATACGAACACAGGTGCATAGCCACGGTTGCACGCACAAACAAGCCGACTCTCCCCTCCCACCCACCCACCCACCCACCACTACTCACCTCAACACCGAAATCTTTCCTCAGCTTCCGGCCGTCCTCTGTCACACCTACACCTGTCTGCACGGGCAGAAGGGAGAGGAGAGGCACGAGAGGAGAGGCACAAGAGGAGAGGAAAGAGAGGAGAGGAATGAGGAGAGAAGAGGGAAGGAAAGGGCAGGGACGAAAGGGGAGGTACGAGGGGGGGTATGAGCGGAGGGATGAGCGGAGGGATGGACGAAGGAAGGGCGGAGACGAGAATGGAGAGGGGTCTTTGGAACTCGCACTCGCCTTGACCACGCTGGCATCCTTGAGCCACGCGTGCAGAGAAGAGGGAAGGGGGAAAGCACGTAGGGATAAGAAAAGAAACGCACATATGCATGAGAGAAGGCAGTGCAACTCACTGACCTTAACCACGCTGGCATCCTTGAGCCACGCGTGCAGAAGGGGGAAGGGGGAAGGGGGAATGCACATATGCATAGGAAAAGGCAGTGCAACACACTGACCTTGACCACGCTAGCATCCTTGAGAAATGCACGGAGAGTCTCGGGAACTCCGGTGAACTTGAGATGGAAGAGATAACAGACGTCCGCGTTGGCACAGAGCTGTAGCAGTGCACAGGGATTCTCCGGGCCTGGTGGGGACGTGGTGGAAGAGTTGGAGGTTGGGGGAAGAGAGTGGGAGGTGAGAGAGTGAAGGGGGAGCAGGGAGGCAGAAGAATTGGGTATAGCACGCATCATCATCCCTCCCTCCCCATCTCACCCCAAACCATCAAACCTCACCACACCACCCTCACCCCACAACCCTCACTCCACTCCACTCCACCACCCTCACCCCTGCCCTCACCTTACTCCACCACACCCCGCCACGCTCACCTTTCCCCCACGTGGGCTTCCACTCGCAGTCCAGCCCACCGCCGACCTGCTGCTGCTGCCGTCGGCGCCCTGAGCATTGAGGGAGGAGCACCCTTGGTCTAGGCCCATCAGCCCCAGCCCTTACCCTACCCCACCCTACCCCACCACACCACCTCACCTTTCCCCCACGTGGGCTTCCACTCGCAGTCCAGCCCCACCGCCACTTTGCCGCTGCTGTCGTTGGCCCCTGGTGTAGGGAGGGAGGAGTAGAGGGAGGAGCAGAGGGAGCAGCAGAGGGAGGGGCAGAGGGGTGATACAGAAAGATCGAGAACGGGAGGAAGCAACTTGAGTCACTCGCAGTCCAGCTCCAGTGCCTACCGCTCTTACAGCCGTGTAGAGCAAATTTCGTTGGCGCCTCAAAAGCGTCTCTTACAGTCGCAAGAGCCCCCTCGCTGCTGCTGCCTCCCCACCAATGCGCTTTCGTCCACGCACAGCACACCCACAGTCCAGTCCAACACCGGAACCCAACGTCCTAGGCGCTACTGATTCTGCCATTGTAAACACAATCACTTAAACCCTACCAGCCGCAAAGCCCTCCGCTCTTGACAGCCGCGTACAGTCCGCTCTTCACAGCCGCGTACAGCTCCCTCGCTGCTGCCTCCACCCGTTGAGCTCGCGGCGATACACCACCTTCCCATCAAATCAAATCCACAGGATTCTATACCGCGAACCCTTATACCTTACCGTTCTTGACAGCCGCGTAGAGCTCTTTCGCGGCTGCCTCCACGCCGTTGCGCTCACGGCGATACACCACACCCAGTCTGACTTGCAGACCAGAAGCGAAATCTTACAAGGCCCACAAGACCGCCAGTGCCTACCGTTCTTCACAGCCGTGCAGAGCTCCCTCGCTGCTGCCTCTACTCCGTTGCGCTCACGGCAGTACACCACCTTCCCGGGAAGGCGCGCGTAGACGTAATAAGACCATACAACAAGCTCTATACCTGCAAGTCTTACCATTCTTAACAGCTGCATAGAGCTCCCTCGCTGCTGCCTCCACCCCATTGCGCTCGCGGCGGTACACCACCTTCCCGGGGAAGCGCGCGTAGATGTCTTGTGCGAGCACTGGTATGGAACGGAAGAGTGACGTTGCTGCAAGGAGGAGAAGGAAAGGAAGGGTGGGGAAGTGGGGAGAGGGGGCGGGAAGGAGAGGGGAGGAGAGGGGAAAGAGAGGGGGGGAGAGGGGTTAAGGGTGGGGGCCAGGCCTGTCGCTACAAGGGCATTTGCCCTTTTTGCCCTTGAATTCACGTGCTGGTTCAGGCCCAGCTCAGAGAATTCAAGGGCTGGCTTTGAGGCCAGCCCGTTTCCCTTACGGGCTGGTTGAACGCCTAACCCGGATTTCACGTACACGCTCAGAGCCTTCACCTACCACCCTACCCCCTCATTTCCCTTGATATTGTCCCCTGCTTACGTTCATACTCCCCCCCCCACCCCGTTGCATGGTAGACCGGCTATGTACCGCAGCCCTCAGGTGTATTTGAACATCATCTACGTTCACGATGTGTTTACGCTCAAGTGCAGAAGGAGGTGCAGCCCTGGATCTAAGTGTTGAAATCTGACTCCTCAACCCGGATAAATAAGGGCTGAATTCAGGGCACCTCAGCCCGCTAAGTTCTGGACCCAAAGCAAGCGACAGCCCTGGTGGGGGCGCAAGAGAGGAAACAGAGAGGGTACAAATCTCGCGAATCCCAACCAAACCCGGCACACCTTGCACGTCGCGGCGGAAGGAGAAGTCGCGCGCGAGGCCGGGGGCCGCCACTACTTGATCCGCGCCCTTGACCCCCGCTGCCCCCGGCCTTTCCCCATTCCCCCCCTTTTTCCCCTTGCACCAAACCATCAAATCCAATGCTCGCACCTTGCACGTCGCGGCGGAAAGAAAGTCGCGCGCGTGGCCGGGGGCCGCCACTACTTGATCCGCGCCCTTCACCGCCGCTGCCCCCGGCCCCTTCCCCTCCGCCATTCCTTCTCGCACCCACCAGCACCATAACCACCCAACGCACCCAACACTCAAGAAAAGTCGCGCGCGAGGCCGTGGTTCGCAACCACCTGATCCGCGCCCTTCACCACCGCTGCCCCCGGCCTTTCTCCATTCTCCCCTTTCCCCATTCCCCCCTTTCCCCCTTGCACCAAACCATCAAACCCAATGCTCGCACCTTGCACGTCGCGGCGGAAAGAAAAGTCGCGCGCGTGGCCGTGGTTCGCAACCACCTGATCCGCGCCCTTCACCACCGCTGCCCCCGGCCTTTCTCCATTCTCCCCTTTCCCCATTCCCCCCTTTCCCCCTTGCACCAAACCATCAAACCCAATGCTCGCACCTTGCACGTCGCGGCGGAAAGAAAAGTCGCGCGCGTGGCCGGGGGCCGCCACTACTTGATCCGCGCCCTTCACCACCGCTGCCCCCGGCCCCTTCCCCTCCGCCCATGACGGTAGTTTCCGCTTCTGTGACGTCGCTGCCGGCGCCGCCGCTGCCGCTGCCGCCACCGCTACTGATGGTGCATTAGCTGCGCCTTTGCCCTTACCGTTCACGTTCTTCGCCGCTAAACCCCCGTCCTTGACCCCTGAACCTCCGCCGATCTTCCGCGTTACTAGCTCACTCATTAACGATTTATTAGGGTCTTTGAGGCTCACTTCCGGAAGTTTAAACGACCACCACACGCCCTGCTTCTCCCTCTCCTTGCCTGCTTCTCCCTCCTCTCCGCCCCCTTTGCCAGTCTGATCGTGACCCGCGCTATCGAGCTTTCTACGCTTGGCGGGAGGCGATGGCCCCCCTTCCGCCTCGGTTGTCCTCGTTAGCGTGCTCTTTTTCGTTATAAGCCTCGTCTTCGTTACAGTGATCGAGCTGAGTGTCTTCTTGACAGCGCTGGCTGCTTTCCGGACGACGCTCGTCGTGCCGTTCCGTTTCTTCTCCGCCGGCGTACCGTTCGGCGCACGGTTCGGCGTACGGAGTGTCGTGTCATTGGGCGCACGGTTCTCGTACGGCCGCATGGCGTCGAGAATCGCGTTCCAATCAGCCTCGTCCAATACGATCTTCTCTTTCGCGAGCGACACCTCCGCGAGCGCTGCCAAACCACCCGCCATTGCCGGGAAAGCTGAACCGTCCGATCAAGATAGCAGACGGAAATGCGCGCAGCTCAGCCTTGGATGCAGAGCTACGAAAAAGAGGGTGGTTTGTGAACGATTGAAGGGGAATGAATGGTGGGGTTGGGGTTGCTGTGCTGGCGTGCCCCGAGCAGAACGAGGGGAAAGCGAAGAGGTTGAGAGGGTGTCTCAGATGTCTGAGTCCACGTGGGTCCGGCTCGGACCTGACGGACCAGCTCAAGAACCAGCGCGTGAACCAGGGCGGACCGGGACCAGGATGCGGGGCTTGTAACCCCGTTATACCGTTCGAATGGCACTAAAACGGTGCCATTTATTTGGCCCTCCAGACCAGTCCGCGCCTGGTCCGTAAACAGTAGGTGGTGAAACATTTATTTTTGCGAAATTTCTTGTTTTGTAAGTTTCGCGTGAGATTTTTGTGCAGACGAAGAAAATGGGTAACTAAATTTCAAATTCGTTGCTACTGCTGCATCTCGCAAATACTGTGCAGCCCGAAGCGCGACGGATTAGGCAGACCAGTCCGTGTCTGGTCCAACGCTGGTCCGCCAAGTGGTCCGTCGGACCAGAACCCCGGACCAGGCGTATAGATTCTGGTCGCGGACCAGATCCAGCAGACCCTTCACATGAGACACGTCCTGAATGTCGAGGAGGACGAAGGGATATTCGAAACACCGTAAGGAAGAAGCTTTCTGAAACACTTCCAAATCATTCAGAAGTAGGTAATTTTTGAGCTGCAATACCGTACCTATCTCTTCAGATCATACCAACTTCAATTCACAACACTGGAGGTGTATATGCATGCATTGCAAGTGTTCATATTATGGAGATTTATTTTTACTGGATCACGGCACAAACTCAACATGGTTGGAGCTGGAGCCAAGCTACTTCGTTGCACCGCCAGAATACCATATGGTACGGTACTACCGTATGTGAGGCTTTCTCCTCAGTGCAAAGATCGGGGGTTTTCCTTTCTTTACGGTACTACTACTAACTTTGGAGAAAATATACCTTCTATTTACCTCCCAGATATCTTGAGCATAATTCTCCTCCCAGCAGAATCAAATAACGCCACCCCAGCCAAAGCCACCTCCAAAGCATAACTCCAAACTCCACCACCTCAATGTGCTGCTATCGAGACATGCTCTTATCGAGTTGCTTCAGCTTCTCTTCAACAGACACAGGTCCCTGCGCTCGTGATTGGGCCTTGCGATCTGCTGATGTCAGCAACAGGCCTGGTACGCAGAATACGTTGTTGTGGGAAGGGGGAGGGGACGGGGGGGGGGGAGGGGAGGGGAAGGGAGGGGAAGAGAAAGGGAAGCTAAGGGAAGGAAAGGGAAGGGAGGAGGGTGGGGACGGGAAAGACTAACGAATGGTGAAAGGAGAGGTAGCAGGAGAGGAAACGGTGATGCGGGGAGAGAGGGGGAGCGGGTGGCGGCTGGAGGGAGGAAGAGGAAGGGAGAGGAGAAGAGTGGAAACTGGCGTGGGGGAGGAAGTGGGGAGGTGGGAAGGAATGTGGAAGGGAATAGCGGCTGAAAGGATGAGAGAATCGGAGAAGCAGGGAGAAGACGGGAGCAGGGATGATTGGGGGCGACGGGTGGAACGAAGAGCGCACGGGAGAGCGCGCGGAGAGTGGCCGAGGAATGGACAGTGGAGCACGGGAGAAACACGGAATGAATGGAAAAAAAAGTTCAGAGGCGCGGGAGAAACAAACGACAACGAGACTGAGACGTGTTTGCGCGCTGGTTCAACGATCCCGCTGGTAACGTACCCGCTATTGTGCCGACGCCGCACGCTACGAGTACAACCTTTGATATCCTGTCGGATATCATGGCGGGAAAAGGACGAAGCAAAAAGCGAGCGCGGCCGAAAGGAGTAACTGCTACGAGACAAGGGGTGAAGTGAAGGGGAGGAGAAAGGGCGAGCCGAGAAGCGAAGGACGCAGCGCAGGCGAACGGAGAAGCAGGCAAGAAAATTGTCACGTTACGCGAAGTGGCGATTCGGTCGTGTGATACTGGAGCGTGCGAGGATTTGAGAACGTGAGGAGCTGCGTGCAGGAGCTTAGGAGTGCAGAGAAAACACGAGAGCAAGATGCGACGAAGCTGGCCAAAGGTATACAAAATACGAGTATGCTTTTCGATGTGTATTATACGTAAATCTTGTGACCCTCTATCGAGTACAAGCCACCACAAAATGTTTATGTGGGCGGCATCCCCCAAAATTTAGGACGCGTCACATTTGAAAAACCGAGGAAGGATCGGGGATGTTCACCGATCCTGCCAAATCGATCGCCACATCGGTGTGCCACAACTGAATGTTTTCAATCGCGGGCCCACCGCAAGTCCCAAGTGACACGATCGGAAAATCATGGGAAAAAAATGCCCGATGTGGACGAAATTGCGCGTCACAATTGAAACATCGATCCTGCGCAGGATCGGTGTTTCGCGGGTACAGTACTTCGTTAAGTTGCGAAATAGTGATTACTTGACTTCGTATCTGTCGCCAATGTACAGTTGTCCCCTAGGAGTCACGCGATCGATGTGCCCTTGCCACACATCGATCGTGCAATTTCATCCAGATCGGGCGATTTACTTGTAAAACAGAGTAGCTGTGACTACTGGAGGGCTGGAAACTTGGCTGGAAAGTCTTAGCAGGGCTGCTGGAATTGACTGGATGAGGTAAAACTTCACTATGTTCAAGATTAACAAGCCCACTAAAGCACAACTCTAGGCATCACAAACAAGACAGATTGAAAGCTCAAACTAGGCTGATAGACAATGTAACTTCCCTGGTAACTTGGGCACAATCTAGATTGGATGGACCTTGAGTGACTTTGAGTGCCACATGAGGTGCATGAATAAGAAAACTCTGGATATTTCTGTTATAGCTGATTCTGATGTGTAGAAACCTGTAGAAACTGCCAACACTTCGGTTTGAAGGCAGCTTTGAACTATATCGAGTCTTCGGCTGAAATCTGATTGGTGGTGGAACTTTCGAAGTACTTCCCGAAGCTCTGATTCATCGCCGACATTCCCCCTTGCTGCTGCTTGTGTGCAAAGGGCTGGGGCGGCAGAAACTCGATTCTCCAACACTCCCCCTCGCACCAGACCCGAAGCACACATACACCCATGCTGATGCTCCTTTCACATCTCCTTAGCATACACTTCATGCTGCTGCCCACGTCTCTTCCCCTCACACTCCTCATTCTCCTCAAACTGCTCCACTGCTTCATGAAGTGTCATGAGGCCTGCTCTTGCCTTGCACATGTTGAATGCATCATGTGGAAGAACCTTGGTCATGAAATCTGCTGCTTGATCGAATGAACGGCAAAAGTTGACGGCGAGAACTCCCTTCTCTAGTTGCTCACGAATGAAGTGGTACTGCACCTCGATGTGTTTTGTACGCCCATGATGAACCGGGTTCTTGGAAAGAGCTACGGCTGAAGTGTTGTCCACGTAGAGCGGAGTTGGTTGAGTTTGCGGCTGCCTCAATTCCTCCAAGAGTCCACGTAACCAGATTGCCTCCCTTGCTCCTTCGGTCATTGCCATGTACTCAGCTTCGGTTGTTGAAAGTGCCACACAACTTTGCTTGCGCGATTGCCAAGAAACAGCGGCACCACACATGAGGAAGATGTAGCCGCCGGTAGACTTGCGTGTGCTCAATTCTCCCGCCCAATCTGCATCGGTAAAGCCTTGGAGGGAGCTTGCATATGGGCTGGCTTGGAAGAGAAGACCATGATTAGAAGTACCTTTGAGATACCGAAGAGCTCGCTTGGTTGCATGCATATGAATAGGTGAAGGGGCACTCATGTGTTGAGCTAGCTTAGATACCGTGAATGCTAAGTCGGGCCTTGTGCATAGGGCTGCATACATGAGACACCCAACCTGACTTTGGTACAGAGCTAGGTCTTGTGGGGATACCTTAAGTGAATTCTCACCATGATGCTCACTCTCCTCAAGACACAACTCTTTAATACCTATGATATCAAGGCTTGACTCTCTCTCTTCATAGGGCTGATGTGAAGACAAAGGGACAAATTTGGAAGGAAGTGGGGTAGGTGATGGCTTGCTATCATCAAGACCAAACCTCTCAAGGACCTTTTGGATGTACCTTTGCTGGAATAGGAAGATGGACCGTGACTTACGATCTCTCACAATGTTCATACCAAGATAATGACTCGGCTCACCAAGATCGGTCATCGTGAATGCACTCGTGAGAATACCTTTCACCTTGTTGAGAAGATCAAGAGAACCTGAGGCTAGGAGGAGGTCATCGACATATACCAAGAGCCAAATGTACTCCCCCTCACTCGTGTGCATGAAGTACAGAGCGTTGTCTCTCATGGACCTTGTGAAACCATGCTTGAAAAGTACCTGCTCAAGAGCATGATACCAAACCCGTGGGGACTGTTTGAGACCATAAAGGGACTTTACAAAGCAACACACTCGACCCGTACCGTCATCATAACCTTCGGGTTGTGCCATGTATACCTCTTCTTCCAAGACACCGTAGAGAAATGCGTTCTTGACATCCATTTGATGGATATGGAGACCAAGATATGCGGCTATGGCGAGGAGGACTCGTACCGTGGTGTACTTTGCTACCACGGCAAAGGTTTCGGTGAAGTCAAGACCTGGAATTTGGGAATAACCTTTTGCCACTAACCTTGCCTTGTACCTATCGAGGCTACCATCACCTTTTACCTTGATCTTGTACACCCATTTGACACCAATTACCTTCTTCCCTGGAGGTGGCTCAACAAGACGCCATGTACCTCGCTTCATGAGACTCTCAATCTCCTCTTCCTCGGCTTTCAACCAATGCTCTCTTTCGGGACTTGCCATTGCCTCACGACGACTCAAGGGCTCTCGCGGAAGGTGTGATGCTGCCATGCATATTGCCTCTACCTTCTTGTGAATGCAATTCTCACTCTCCTCACATGTGCACCTTGATGACATGTCAACCATGAAATTGAAGGGCTTTTTTACCTTGCGGACTCGTTTACCTTTACCAAACTCCTCAGTTGGCTGAGACACATTAGTGGTAGGGTTCGGTCTCACAGTGTTTGATTGCGTTGATGCGGTCATTTGCGGCTGAGACAACGGCTGCGACATCGGCTGCGACGGCGGCACGGCTGCTTGTTCTTCTCCTGGCGTGGAAATATCTTGATTATCGGTGTTGACTTGAGGATTAGGTATGGTGACTCGTGGCGGTGAAGCTGAAACGTTTGTCGGCATAGTTGGTTGTGAAGATGCTCTTGGTGGGGATCTTGAGACTAGAAGCTTGGGAATTGATGATGACGCTGCCTTGTCGAGAGGTGGTGATGGTTGGGGCTGGTTGGTGTTGTTGCTCGGTGTTGAAGATGGTGGTAACTGATGACGACCGAATCCGGGACGTGGGGGTGAAGTTGAGAAAGGTCTTGGGTGAAGAAGTGGACTGTTGGAGCTGGTGTTGGTGGTGACTCGCTGAAGTGATCCTCGTGCTATGAGCTGGCTTGACGTTGGAACAAGTGATGAACGTGTGGTATGAGAACGAGGTGTTGCGGTGACGGTTGACTTGTTGCTAGGAAGAGTCGTAGATGGTGTTGATGTAGGTACTTGGGGTCTTGTAGCTGTTGATTGCTGCTGCATGGGATGATGATGAGCTTCTGTAGTTGCCTCTGGAGTGATGGCTGGTGATGGGTTTGATGGCGTAGTGGTGGGCTGATCCGGTTGGCGTTGAAATTGTGAGGTTGGTGTTGATATAGCTGGCTGGTTTGTGACTGTTGGCTGCTGCTCCTTTGGTGGTGATGGAACGGTGACTTGCTGCGGTGGATTGTCTTCATTTGATGGCTGAACTTCATCTCCACTTGGTTGAGTAGCTGCTGGTGGCACTGGCGTGGCACGGTTGGACTCGTTGACGACGGCTTGAGGGAGATCGATGATCGGTCCGCTATGGTCAGAATCGGTGTCATCTTCTTCCTCCTCTTGTGTTGTTTCCTCAGGTGCGCTTGCTGGTTCCTGTTGGATAGAGGGTAGAGAGGAGGAAGAGGAAAACTTATGCCAACCTGCAAGGGACATGTCTTCATAGAAGACAACATCCCTTGAAACCACTTCTCGCTTGGTGACAGGATCCCAAAGGACCCATCCCTTGCTCTCATTGCTCATGCCGATGAAGAGGCCCCAATGAGCTTTGCTGTCCAGCTTGAGTCTCTTTGCATCTGGAACACGGTATTGGGCCATGGAACCAAAAACACGAAGCATAGACAGATCTGGTTTAACTCCAAACCAAGCCTCATATGGCGTTACACCTTCCGGTAAGGGCCTTGTGGGTCTCCTGTTGCGAACATAAATTGCCATAGTGATTGCCTCACCCCACCAGAGCTTATCAAGGCCTTTGAACTGAAGGAAAGTGGTAGCTATAGCCTGGATAGTGCGATGAAACCTCTCTGCCACTCCATTTTGCTGAGGACTATAGGGACAAGTGAACTGTTGTTTGATGCCCAATGCCAACAACTCCCCCTGAAACGCTTTCCCCATGTACTCACCTCCTCGATCTGACCTCAAGGTGAGTAACTTCTTCCCTGACTCTCTCTCAACAAGTGCTAGCCATTGCTTGAAACACTTGTGAACTTCATCCTTGGTGTTGATGAAAAAGGACCACGAGAAACGACTCTTGTCATCAATGAAAGACACCAAATATCTCTTACCGTTTCGAGTAGGGTCTCGCATGGGGCCGAAGACATCAGTGTGGACCAACTCTAGGAGGTCCCTTGACTGAGACTTAGAAGGGAAGAATGGTTTTCTAGCTAGTTTACCTTCCACACAAGATGGACATGGAACGGAAGAAAGGGACTTGACTGCACTTTCATTCAAACTCAATCCTTCCACGCTCTTGTGATTTACCAACTCTTTCAATGCTTGCACTCCCACGTGCCCCAAGCGTGCATGCCATACCTCAGCTTGGGAGATACTCCCTTTGTTGTTGACTTGATCGGTTGAAACAGCGGGAAGCGAGACAACGTCGTTCTTCGTGTTGCTAGCACCGCACTTAATCTCCAACTTCATCTTGTAGAGCCGCCCGGTACGCTCGCCTTCAGCCACCAGATTTCCTGCACTGTCCCACACTTTGGCTTTCCCCCCTTGCAAGAGAACGGAGGCACCTTTCTCTTCGAGTTGTCCGGCTGAGAGCAAGTTTGCTCCCAAATCAGGAACAAACAAAGCTTTATTGACACAAAATGACTTACCATCCTTTTCGAACTCAAGCTTGCCGACTCCTTTGATTGGTACTTTGCCAAGATCAGCAAGAGTCACAGCTTTTGAGTCATATGAGGGCTGAAAATCCTTGAGAATGGACTGATAGGGAGTCATGGTTTCAGAGCAGCCACTATCAAGAATAAACTCCTCACTACTAGTAGAGAAAACGTGCATGCAAGTAGCAGCGTTAAAAAGGACAGGACCATCGGACTCTTTGGACTCATCTTGACTTGTAGAATGACTTGCTATATTTGCTATGGCTGCCTTACCTTTTTCAGATAGTAGCTGAGGTGGGGGGACCCAATTAGGAGGCTTCTTAGGACAAGCATACCACGGGTGACCCCACTCATGACAACAAAAAACACTCAAAATTAAACTTTTTAGCATTCGGGGCTTGGCTGAAATTATTGACTCTTGGCATATTGACTCTTGCATTCCTAGGCTGGTATTGATTGGGAATCGAAGGCCTTGGCTGGACATAGTGACTGGACTTATAGGGAGGACTTGACTGAGGAAAACGAGAGGGTTTGTATGGGTTGGAAGGTGACTGAAATTTCGTACCGTAGTAGGGTTGAGGGCGGTTTGGGCTGAAATTTCCTTGCCTCTGGAATTGGTTGCCATATCTTGTGGCGGCTGCAGCACTCCACGCACCTTCGTCACTCCGCTTGTTCCGTGCAAGGTCTCGACTCTGCTGCTCGTTGACAAGGGCCTCAAAGATGAACGCACGACTCTTCATTGACTGCGGGAGCGCTTGTAGTGTTGCACGGAAAGTGTTCCACTCCGGTGTAAGGCCGGTGAGGATGACGGTCTTGAAAAGAGACTCTGGAATCTCCAAGCCGATCGCTGCTGCTTCCTCCAGCATTGCTTCAGCTCGTTGTAGGTAGGCTTGTGCTGATTCATCTTCTTCCATCTTCAGATTCATGAAGCGGCTCCACATCTCGGCTTGGCTGCTCTCGGATTTTGACTGGTGCATAGTCTTCAGTCGGCTCCATGCTTCCTCTCCACTGTTTGCCTTGGTAGAACAGGGCAGGAGCGACTTCAACTGCTGCTCGTGAATGCTATTGAGTAGGTAGAGGAAGGCCTCCTTGTTGCGTCGTTCGTAAAGTCGTTTTTCAGCTTCTGAAGCATCTGCTGCTGGTTTGGCTGCTTCTCCAGTGTAGTAAGGCCACAGATCCAGAAGGGATGCAGTGAGCTCAAACTGAGTTGCCCATGTTGGAAAATCTTTGCCGTTGAACTTGGGGAGGTGAAGCTTAGGCATGAAGGAGGTGAGTGGTGAGTATGTTGTTGAAGAACTGCCTGGTGCAACTGCTTCCACTAATCCAGTAGCTGCTGATGTTGACTCTGAAGCTCCTCCGGCTGGCTGGAGTGCAGGACCAGATGGATTGTCTCCCGCCATGTTCGTATGGTGCTAGGATAGGAACGTGGTGGGCTAGGTTGATCGAAACGACAAGCTCTGATACCAACTTGTAAAACAGAGTAGCTGTGACTACTGGAGGGCTGGAAACTTGGCTGGAAAGTCTTAGCAGGGCTGCTGGAATTGACTGGATGAGGTAAAACTTCACTATGTTCAAGATTAACAAGCCCACTAAAGCACAACTCTAGGCATCACAAACAAGACAGATTGAAAGCTCAAACTAGGCTGATAGACAATGTAACTTCCCTGGTAACTTGGGCACAATCTAGATTGGATGGACCTTGAGTGACTTTGAGTGCCACATGAGGTGCATGAATAAGAAAACTCTGGATATTTCTGTTATAGCTGATTCTGATGTGTAGAAACCTGTAGAAACTGCCCGGTTTGAAGGCAGCTTTGAACTATATCGAGTCTTCGGCTGAAATCTGATTGGTGGTGGAACTTTCGAAGTACTTCCCGAAGCTCTGATTCATCGCCGACATTCCCCCTTGCTGCTGCTTGTGTGCAAAGGGCTGGGGCGGCAGAAACTCGATTCTCCAACAGATTTTGCCCCAAGATTTTTCAAATGTCCCTCGAGAATTGCGGTGGGCCCCGCGATTGCAAAAATGCAGTCATGGCACACCGATGTGGCGATCGATTTGGCAGGATCGGTGAACACCCCCGATCCTTCCTCGGTATTTCAATTGTGACGCGTCGTTAGGGATTTAGTAGCATTCTCTGAAATATGCAGGGCTCACGCAGTGCATACTATTCTCCGCTATCCAGTGTAGGAAGCACCCAAACGGACGAGCCCGTTAGACAGTCAGGCGATCAGAGTCCGACTAGCTGAGTCATTCGACTGAACGCTTAGGTGGTCAGGTTTTAGAGCGATTTGTAGGCTATCAAGTGACTCAACGTTTAGGTGATCAAGCGATTAGGCAATGCCTCTATTAGCTGCATCCCATCGCATTCCTCTCTCTCCTTCAGCCACCAGCCATAGATTCGCCGTAATTCCACGCAATCTCGCTACAGGGAACCTTCGCAATAGTAACTGTTCATTTAGCGCGTCGAGCAATCTGCTAGTCTCTGCGCCTCTGCGATTGTCGCCCGCGATATCGTCGGGAGTGTCGTCCGTTTTGCAGCGACGGTTTATCGCCATGGCAGAGGCGAGCGACGTCGCAGGGATGTCTCAGGCGACGAGTGAGGGGAGTCGCATGAAGGTGCTCTTCGTCGAGATGGGTGTGGGATACGACCAGCACGGGTGTGTCGTCGTATTCCATGCATGGGTGCGCATTAGTGGTGGTGGTGTTCTTTACCAAGCTTTACAGAACAAATGAGCTATCACTACCGTGTCCAATGTAGTGGTGTTGTGTGGTTATTTATCCTAGGCATCCATTTACCTCACGGCGCGCTGATCAGCACTTTTCCATCTATTCACCCCTTATATCATCCCTCCAATCATGGCTTGCCACGTGGCAGGCAGAATGTCACCAAGGCAGCGATAAAGGCGTGTCGAAACGCCATCACGTCCAACTCCATCCCCGCCTTCCGCACAGGTAGGGGGCGTTATCTTGATGCTCCCATCTCTCGCTCTTCCTTATGGTCTCTGAGGCAATGTCGCCTGGCATAATTATTCCACAACCGGGGGCTCGGCATACCAGGCCTGATTACGTCCTAGCCATGATAGTTTCCTTTCCTCAGTCTCCCCTCCTCTACCCACTCCTACCTCCACCCCCACCCCCCTTTAGACGTGTGCGTTTCTTCCATGCGCTACTGCTCTCCTTTCCACCCCCAGGTGCCATCCCAGGTGTATCGTGGTAGCAGATGAAGCTTCAGGTGCGCCTAGGCGTGCCCAGGGAGCTTCAGTCTGGCCTGGATATTGACCAAGTCAAGGCTGTGTTCCCCTAGTGAGTACCCTCCTCCCCACCCCCCTCCCCCGTCCCCCCCTTCCCCCTCTTCCCGCTCCTCCGCCTCCTCCTCCCCCCCCTACCCCTCATTCTCCCCCCCTTTCCCCCCTCCCCCCATCCTCCTCCACCTCCTCGTGCTCCTCTAACCGTTTAACTCACTCTCTCCTTCCGCCTCTCCATTTCTTTCTCCACCACTCTTCCCTCCCTACTCTCCACGCACGTCCACTGATGCTGATACACATGTTGTGAACCTTCACGCACTAATCAATGTGTGCTGGCAGTGGTGAAATCATTGGCGTGGAAGTGGTTGATGGTGGCCTCATCTGTTCGAGTGGGGTGGCGCTAGAGGCACTTGGTGACCGCAATGATGACTGCTATGTTGTGAATGCAGCAGTCTATGTAGGATATTGAGCCCAGCGCTATGTTTTACACCTAGAAATCCGTCGATTGTTATGGCATTTTGAGTGTGTCAGCACCAATCCACACATTTATGCGAATGCGTACCGTATGATCTCTGGAGATTTGTGAATGCAGTGTTCATAAGGTCGATGGAAAATGCCACCAGCTTACCGTAATATGTGAGACATGTGAGATTTCATTTTGTTTGGATGCAATTATGCCTTGATTTATCGACGGTGTAGGTTCTCGATAGTTCTGGCATGGCCTAGGAACATTCCCCCACACCTTGAAACCTGACCTCAAACGGGGACTGACTGGGAACTTCTGAGCCGAAGCATTTGCCAACGTGTAGTTCAGCTCACCAGACACACCCAACATGCGGCGTGTCTCGCTCTCACCGCTCCACATGGTACACGAGACGTGGCCAAGCAGCCACCTCAGCGTTTGACCTTCGTGACTCCACGCATTTTCTAATGGCACGTAGGCAGACCGACACGCGTCTCGGACGAAATTCGATAGCACCAGCGAGCCGCTTGCTGCTCCCACAACACATAAATTCCCTCCCTCCCATTCTTTTTTCACAAACATCTTTCGCTTCACAGCTCTTGATCTTCAGCGCCTCCTCACCCCAATCTTTACGCAGAATTCTGCAGCAGAGCTCTAGAGCTATAACCCGTTGCGAACTAATAACAAGCAGCAGCACCAGCTTACTCCATCCACCTCTGCATACTCACCGCAACTCTCTCAGCCATGGCTACTCTCGCTGTCTCTACCTCTGCTGCAGCTAGCTCCGCAGCACTACGAGCGCGCAGCCTTCAGGCTAACCATCGCCGCGCTCTCGCCAACCCGTCCCTCGTCGCCGTGCGTCTCCCAGCACACAGAGGATCCACATCCCTCTCCACACCTGCCAACCGTACTGCACCCACGCGTCTAGCCATCTGCGCGGACTCCACAAATCCCTCCACGCCCGAGCCTGCCACCTCTCCCGCACCTCCCGCCAGCCCCGGGTTCGGGCTCGGAGGTCCGGGCACGTGGTTCGGATTCGGATCGCTGCAGGAGCTCAGCGTGGGTCGCCTCGCTATGGTCGGCTTCGCAAGCGCGCTGACGATGGAAGTCATCACAGGCAAGGGCGTGTTCGGTCAACTCGGAATCGACCCCCTCGCGATCCGCTTCCCGTTCCTCGCGGGACTCACGTTTCTGCTTCTAGGAGGGCTTCTCGGCGGCTGGGTGGTGATTAACAACCCGCCGGATGTTTCTAAGGCGCCGCCGAATGCGGGCGCGGGCGTGCCGCGCGATCCGTTCAGCAAAAGCGCGCTCGACCCGCTGTTGACGTACACGCGCGGGGTGGAGGTGGAGGGGGAGGATGGCAAGCCCGTGGTTCTTCCAATTGCGTCCGACCTGAAGCCGCTTGATAAATAATTCTCTAACGCCCTGCGGTAGAGCCAGCTTCCACTGGACGGTGGTGAATTGTAGGTCAGGAACTTATGTGGCTACGTTGATGTGGGAGAGATGTGGTTCCCATAGACTGTATGTACCGCTCTGTAAAGCTTGTAGTAAAAATTTTCATTTATATTCAAAACATTTTGTGAGGGTTGAACTTCGTCTATGCCAAACAAATCACACAATTACCTCATGTAGGAAGTGTCAAAAACACATAAATAGAACATGGTTCATAAGACCACCACCCAGTGGCCACACTTGTTAGTCAGCATTTTCACCATTTCTCACCACCACCTTACACCAGCCAGTGTCTAGCTGGAAAACTAGAGGGTCCCCCTCCCCCCCTCACTATTATTGGCTGTTGGCTGGAAAAGCGCCAAGCCATGTCACAACCACAGTTGATAATATTCCCACTATATCCGGAAACCAATCCACCAATCCACCAGCATTATACCCCCCCCTCCCCATCCCCCTACATATCTAGATTCTGGACTCCGTGTAATAGCTTCTCACTCTCCTTGGCAGCAGGCTGAGAGAGCGCCATGCCATGCCACAGCAGCACATTCTCCAAGCCAAGCCAAGACAAGCCAAGCCAAGCATCCAGCTCCCCTAAATATCAAACGACGGTACAGTGTTCAGCAGCTCCTCGGTCTCCTTGGCAGCAGGCTGAGAGAGCGCCACGGCACGGCACAGCTTGACGGCATCTGCAGGAGTGACGAAGAGCCACTGCTCGCCTATCTCTGCTAACAGCTGTGCGTCAAACATCTTCCTCAGCACGTCCCTGTTGGCACTCGCCAGGCAAAGCTGTTGCAGGAGGGGGTGGTGGGAAAGGGGCGAAGGGGAGGAGATGAACAGGAATTGTGGCACCCAGGAGTGACGAAGAGCCACTGCTCGCCTATCTCTGCTAACAGCTGTGCGTCAAACATCTTCCTCAGCACGTCCCTGTTGGCACTCGCCAGGCAAAGCTGTTGCAGGAGGGGGTGGTGGGAAAGGGGCGAAGGGGAGGAGATGAACAGGAATTGTGGCACCCAGGAGTGACGAAGAGCCACTGCTCGCCTATCTCTGCTAACAGCTGTGCGTCAAACATCTTCCTCAGCACGTCCCTGTTGGCACTCGCCAGACACAGCTGCAGAGGGATTGGAGGGAAGGGGATGGAATGGAGAAAGTGAGGGAGTGAGGGAGTGCAGGTCTCTCATGGACTCTATGGCCGACAAACCTGACCCACCCACATCACCCAGGTCAGCTCACCTGGATGCCCATCTGTGTGAGGTCGCGGTGCAGGTCCCTCATGGCCTAGACGGCCAGCTTACCTGAGTGCCACAGTCAGACCACCCGCATCACCTGATCAACCCACCTGGATCACGTGATCAACCCACCTGGATCACCTGATCAGCCCACCCGCATCACCTGATCAACCCACCTGGATCACCTGATCAACCCACCCGCATCACCTGATCAACCCACCTGGATCACCTGATCAACCCACCTGGATCACCTGCATCAGCTCACCTGGATGCCCATCTGTGTGAGGTCGCGGTGCAGGTCCCTCATGGCTTCTATGGCCGTCACATCTATGTCATGCATGACCGATAGGTCCAACACACAATGCTGCCAAAAGGTGGGGAACAGCGGGAGAGGGATGGAGGAATGGGGGATGGGAAGAGGTGGTCTTGAGCATTGCAGGTCCCTCATGACTTCAATGACCGTCACGTCAATGGCATGCATGACTGATAGATCCAGCATACAGTGCTGCAGAGGGAGAGGGGGGCGGGGCAATGGGAGATGGGAAGGTGGGAGTTGAGTATTGCAGCTCTCTCGTGGCCTCAATGGCCGTCACATCGATAAGAATATTCACCTCGATGCAGCTCGCTCACTGATGACATGACAGTCACCCTGGGAATGTTTTTTGAGAATTCTACCGCGGCAATCTCATTGTAATGCCATGCCTCACTTTGACTGCCTGCTCATACCTCCTTGCATACGGCGTACCGTCACACAGCGGATCCACCCGCTGCCTTACGGTGCTCTCACACGCCACAGGCAAACTCGCAAATCGCTCACCTTGACTGGCTGCTGGTATCCCCTTGTGTACGCATCACACAGCTTCTACACCCGCCACCTAACAAAGATCTGACAGCAGTCTCAAACATCTTCCCCTCACATTCACTGATCGTTCACCCTGGGGACTGCGTCAGTTTCAGGCTCACCTTGACTGGCTGCTGGTAACCCCTTGCATACGCATCACACAGCTTCTTCACCCTCTGCCTCACAAAGTTAGCTCCTTGGAAGTACAACGGGCTCTCCACCCTGAGCATCACGATCCCCTCACACAGCGCGCTGTTGGGGAACTGCAGCACCAGTAATGACACGCTCACTGTGACGGCTCACCTTGACTGGTTGCTGGTATCCCCTTGCGTACGCGTCACAGAGCTTCTTCACCCGCTGGCGCACAAAATTCGCTCCGGGGAAATACAGCGGGCTCTCCACCCTCAGCATCACAATCCCCTCGCACAGCGCACTGTTGGGGAACTGCAGCACGCTCACGGCTGTAGCGGCGGCGTTGGGGAGGAGGCCGAGCAGGCGGATGTGCGGGCGGAGGGAGCGCAGGAGGATTTTGATGAGGGAGAGCAGGATGGCGACGAGAAGGCCGATCTCGGGGGAGCCGAAGAGGATGGCGAGGAAGCAGCCCGACATGACCAGAAAATCCATTTTGTCTACTTTCCAGAGGGCCCACGCTGCATGGAAGTCGAGCTGGGAAAGGTGGGGTTGGGGAAGGAGGAGGGAATGAGGGGGGAAGGAGGGGGTAGTGGAGAGAATGAGTGAAGAGGATGGCGAGGAAGCAGCCCGACATGACCAGGGAATCCATTTTATCGACTCTCCACAGGGCCCACGCTGCATGGAAGTCGAGCTGTTAGGGGCAGAATGGGGGAGAAGGGAGAGCACACGTGGGGAAATCAGGCGGATGTGCGGGCGGAGGGAGCGCAGGAGGAGCTTGATGAGGGAGAGGAGGATGGCGACTAGGAGGCCGATCTCGGGGGAACCGAAGAGGATGGCGAGGAAGCAGGCGGGCCTGACGAGGAAGTCCATCTTGTCTACCCTCCACAGGGCCCAGGCTGCATGGAAGCCGAGCTGGGAAGGGGGGAAGGATGTGGGGAGGATGTGGGGAGGATGTGGGGAGGATGTGGGGAGGATGTAGGGAGGATGTGGGGAGGATGTGGGGAGGAGGTGGGGAGGATGTGGGGAGGAGGTGGGGAGGATGTGGGGAGGATATGGGGAGGAGGGGGTGCCGAGGGTACAGTGGGGGAAGCAGCCCGACATGACCAGGAAACCATCTTGTCTACCCTCCACAGGGCCCACGCTGCATGGAAGTCGAGCTGTTGAGTGAGGAAGAAGAGGCGGGAAGGAGGGAATAAGGAGGGAATGGAGATTGGAAGCAACCCGACATGACCAGGAAGTCCATCTTGTCTACCCTCCAGAGGGCTGCTGCTGCATGGAAATCGAGCTGTGAACAGGGGAAGGATGTGGGGAGGATGTGGGGAGAATGTGGGGAGAAGGGGTGATGAGGGTACAGTGGGGGAAGCAGCCCGACATGACCAGGAAACCATCTTGTCTACCCTCCACAGGGCTCACGCTGCATGGAAGTCGAGCTGGTAGAGGGGCAAGAGGTAAGGCAGGGGAGAGCGGAAGAGGAGGGAATACGGTGGGAATGGGAGCAGCAGGGAGACATGCAGGAAATCCATCTTGTCCACCCTCCCCCCAGGGCTGCTGCCGCGTGGAAGTCGAGCTGGGAAGGTGGTGGAGGAAAGGGGGGAAAGGAGAGCTTTGAGGCGCCAGGAAACCCAAAGAGGATGGCGAGGAAGCATCCTGAGATGACCAGGAAATCCATCTGGTCTACCCTCCACAGGGCTGCTGTTGCATGGAAACCCAGCTGGGCATGCGGGGTGGGAGAAGGAGGCAGATTGAAGATTGAAGGAATGAGAGGCCCAGCCCAGAGCGAGTGGATTTGGGGGGCGAAGCAGGAGGATTTGGGGCGGGTTCGAGAGACGGCGCGATTATGAAGGGGACTGAGAGGGTGAGTGAGAGTGGGATGGGGAGAGAGCTAAGGAAAATCAGGGTAGAACAGTTTGAGTTGGGGCTTACCAGGTTCAAGGCAGCGTTGGCAATGCCTGCTCCGACCACACACTACAGAGCGGCACATTATTTAGGTGCCGCGGAAACATGGGAGTTAAGGAGGGGGTGCGGCCTTACCAGGTTCAAGGCAGCATTGGCGATCAATGCACCAACCACACACTGCAGAGAGGTCTGTCTCTGAGGCGCCTCAGAAACACAGAAGGCAATCAGAGTTGGGGAGTTAAGGTTGGTTGGTGGGGGCTTACCAAGTTCAAGGCAGCGTTGGCAATGACTGCTCCAACCACACACTGCAGTGGGGGAGGGCGAGGGGACACATGGGGTGCATGTCGGGGGGGGGGGGGGGGGGGGGGGGGTTGGGAAGGGGTGGTTGAGGAGAGAGAGGGAGGGAGGAAGAGCGGAAGAGGACAAGGAATCTGATGAAAAATTCTGCACTGCTAGTCCCCAATAAGATCGGATCAGCACTAGCAGCACGAGGGGCATGAAAAAATCAAGGCCTATGGGATCATTTTTCGAGGGGACGACAAAAAAAGGGAAGCAAGCGGCTGCGCACATTGGGGACGTTTTTGAAGAGCGGGGCGGCGACGAGCAGCACGAGCAGAATGAGGAGCGCCATGATGACTTGCGTGAGTGCTGTCTTGGCGCCTGCTAGCATGTTCACTGCCGTGCGGGAAAAGGAACCTGGCGGCATGCGGAGGAGAGGAAAGTGGGGCCAGAAGGGGAGGGAGGCGAGTGAAGGAGGCAGGAATGAGCAGGTGTTGGCATGGCAAGAGATGGCTTGCGTGAGCGTTGTCCTGGCGTCCACTAGCACGTTGATGGCAGCGTGGGAGGAGGAACCTGGAGGAGCGGGAGGAGAGGAGAAGGGAGGAACGGGGAGATGAAGGGAGGCAGTGAGTGCGACGCATGAAGATGCCAGCGAGACAGTAGGGGCTATTTTTGAGACTTCTCAAAAACAGCCTCGTTACACGTCGCATGAAGATGCCAGCGAGGCAGTAGGGGCTAATGCAGATAGAATAAAATGGAAGGCAGGGGCCAGTGCACAGCAGCTGCAGCTTTGATACATCCCCTCTCTGCACCGCACCACACCGCACTGCACCGCACTTGAAGTCACCATTCTGCCTCACCTGTTGCCACATAGCATGAGGTGAACGAACCGACCAGGTTCATTGAACCAAACGCCACCATCTGAAACGCAAGGCAGGGAGAGTGAGGGGAAGGGGGGATCGGGTGGGAGGGTAAGTTTGGAATGAATAAGGTGGCAGGAAAGAAGGAATTGACTAATGGAAAGACAATGCGGAAGAACATATGCTTTCAAAACCCCACTTACCTCTATGGTACCTTCACGTGGTAACCATCTCACCTCTTTGTTACCGTCGAGGTGGTAACCATCTCACCTCTTTGTTACCGTCGAGATGGTAACCATCTCACCTCTTTGTTACCGTCGAGGTGGTAACCATATAGGCTGGCAAAGGTACGGGCGATTCCCACAGACTCCTGCACAAGGGGAAGCACAAAGGGAAGCAGATGTCTTGAACACTTGATGAACTAGGTTACACACGAGGTGTCTCTCGGCATGCCCCAGAAATCGGCTCAAAAGATGCCTCTTCAGGTGCCTTGCACTTTTTTTTTAGCGCCTCACAAATCCTCTCCAGGTGCACCAGAAATCAGTGCAAAAGATGTATCTCCAGGCGCATTGCAACGATTTCAAAAGACACTGGGGGCTGAGAGGGCACTCAAGGCTCACGCTCACCGCAAGGGAGACAAGGCAGGCGATGAAGCCTACTGTGGCCACATCAGCAACATTCTCCCGCGAGAAATTGAGATAAGATATGGAGGAGGCCCCGTGCAGCCCCGTGGAAATCTTTCCTATCTGGGCAGGGCAACCGGGCCGAGGGAAGAGGGCAGAAGAGGGGCAAAAGGCGGCAGAGGGTGAGGAGGAGAGAAATTGAGGTAAGATATGGAGGAGGCCCCTTGCAGCCCTGTGGAGTGTGAAGATTGGAAATTGAACAAGTAACTTCATTAGGGGAGAAAACCTAGCATACATAGTTGGAAGAGAGGCTTGGAAGGGAAGGGTGAAGGTGACCATAGGTTGGGTTGACCTCACTTGGGGGAGTGAGGCAACCATAGGTCAAGTGGGTTGGGTTGCCCACACTTTGTAGAAGTGAGGCAACCCTAGGCCCACTTGGCTTGAGGTGACCTCACTTGTAGGAAGTGCGGCACCCATAAGCCAAGTGGGTTGCATTTGGGGGCTCCACCACAATTGGGTGGATTGGCACCCCAAAGTGCAAGACTACACCCAAAGTTGGGTGTAGTCCCAACCCAACTGTGCACCACAATTGGTGTACAGTCACAAGTGTTGGCATGCTACACAATATATATTTCTAACATGGAGATCTTTCCTATCTGGACACGGGAGAGACACGAGATGAATGGAGAGAGATGGGAGAAGGTGGTGGGAGAAAATTGAGAGAAGGTGGTGGGAAATGGTGGAGGGAAGAAGGTGGAGGAGAGAAGTTGAAGTAAGAGATGGACGATGCCCCGTGCACCTCAACGCACGTTAACCTCAACGCACGGCAATGGCTGGTGTGCTGCTCGTGGCAGAGAGGCAGAGAGGAGGGAACGCTGTGACAACTCACAGTGGGGATGTCCTGCTCGCTGATCCCTGCTGCTGACACGGTGATAATTGCACAGGAGATGTGGAATACTCGGAGCACGGTCATACCCTAGGGCCAAGGGGAACGAGCACAGTAAGGACAGGACTCACAGTGGGGATGCCTTTGTCTGCCAGCCCTGCAGCTGCCACGATGATGGTTGAGATGAGGATGGATGTGAGCGGGCCGAGCGCTTTGAGGTAGTAAAACACCTTGTTCTTGGGTTTCAGGTACACCTGTGGGGTGGTGGGGTGGAAGGGTGGGGCGGAGGGGTGGGGTGGGGTGGAGGGGTGAAATTGAGCCTCAAAGGGACTGAGCACTGGGCGTGAGCGGGCCGAGCGCGTTGAGGTAGTAAAACACCTTGTTCTTGGGTTTCAGGTACACCTGTGGGGTGGTGGGGTGGAAGGGTGGGGCGGAGGGGTGGGGTGGGGTGGAGGGGTGAAATTGAGCCTCAAAGGGACTGAGCACTGGGCGTGAGCGGGCCGAGCGCGTTGAGGTAGTAAAACACCTTGTTCTTGGGTTTCAGGTACACCTGTGGGGTGGTGGGGTGGAAGGGTGGGGCGGAGGGGTGGGGTGGGGTGGAGGGGTGAAATTGAGCCTCAAAGGGACTGAGCACTGGGCGTGAGCGGGCCGAGCGCTTTGAGGTAGTAAAACACCTTGTTCTTGGGTTTCAGGTACACCTGTGGGGTGGTGGGGTGGAAGGGTGGGGCGGAGGGGTGGGGTGGGGTGGAGGGGTGAAATTGAGCCTCAAAGGGACTGAGCACTGGGCGTGAGCGGGCCGAGCGCGTTGAGGTAGTAAAACACCTTGTTCTTTGGCTTCAGATACACCTGTGGTGAGTTGGGGTGGTGGGGTGATAGGGTGAGAGGGGAAAGGGAGAAGCGGGAGGGAAAGGAAGAGGGTGGGTTGGCAAGGATGCATACCAGCAGGTGCACGGAGGAGAGGTGGAGGAGAGGTGGAGGAGAGGTGGAGGAGAGGTGGAGGAGAGGTGGAGGAGAGGTGGAGGAGAGGTGGAGGAGAGGTGGAGGAGAGGTGGAGGAGAGGTGGAGGAGAGGTGGAGGAGAGGTGGAGGAGAGGTGGAGGAGAGGTGGAGGAGAGGTGGAGGAGAGGTGGAGGAGAGGTGGAGGAGAGGTGGAGGAGAGGTGGAGGAGAGGTGGAGGAGAGGTGGAGGAGAGGTGGAGGAGAGGTGGAGGAGAGGTGGAGGAGAGGTGGAGGAGAGGTGGAGGAGAGGTGGAGGAGAGGTGGAGGAGAGGTGGAGGAGAGGTGGAGGAGAGGTGGAGGAGAGGTGGAGGAGAGGTGGAGGAGAGGTAGAGGAAGGACATGCATGCCTGTGTCAGTGCTTTTATGTGAACCCAAGGCTTACCAGGGGGTGAGAGGAAAAAGAGGGGAGGGGCGGGGGGTGCGTACCAGCAGGCGCAGTGTGGAGAGGTGGAGGTAGAGAGGACATGCCAATAACAGTGTATCTATGTCACTGCAGTTCTCACAAGGGGAGGGAGAACGGGCAGGCAGTGCATACCAGCAGGCGCAGTGTGGAGAGGTGGAGGTAGAGAGGACATGCCCATGCCATGACAGTGCGACTATGTCACCTCAGTACTCTCAGGAGGATGGCAGGGACAGGGGGTGCAGTGCGTACCAGCAGGCGCACTGTGGAGAGGTGGAGGTAGAGAGGACATGCCAATAACAGTGTATCTATGTCACTGCAGTTCTCACAAGGGGAGGGAGAACGGGCAGGCAGTGCATACCAGCAGGCGCAGTGTGGAGAGGTGGAGGTAGAGAGGACATGCCCATGCCATGACAGTGCGACTATGTCACCTCAGTACTCTCAGGAGGATGGCAGGGACAGGGGGTGCAGTGCGTACCAGCAGGCGCACTGTGGAGAGGTGGATGTAGAGAGGACATGCCCATGCCATGACAGTGTTTCTATTCTATGTCACCCCAACTCCCACAGGGGGACTCGGGAAGGGAGGAGGGGCAGGAAGTGCGTAGCAGGAGGCGCACTGTGGAGAGGTAGAGGAAGAAGGATATGCCCATGCCAGCGGGTGCTACGTCAATGCAAGGTTTACGAGAGAGTGAGAGAGGGAAGGGGGAGAGGGGAAAGGGGGAGAGGGGGAAGGGGGAGAGGGGGAAGGGGGAGAGGGGGAAGGGGGAGAGGGGGAAGTGCGTACCAGCAGGCGCACTGTGGAGAGGTAGAGGAAGAAGGATATGCCCATGACGAATGCCTTCCACTGGAACTGCACGCATGGGGATGGGCATGGTCATGGCAAGGGGAATAGAAGGGCATGGGTTTAGGCAGGAGAGGTAGGCGAGAGAGAGGGGAGGAAACGAGGAGATACAGGGAAGGGGAAGAAGGACACGCCCATGACAAACGCCTTCCACTGGAACTGCAGGAATGGGGATGGGCATGGGCATGGGCATGGGCATGGGCATGGGGATGGGGATGGGCATGGCCGTGGGATTGGGAATGGCAGGCAATGGCAATGAGAAGGATGTAACACTGGGAGATCCGAGATTCTTGTAGGCACGGGCGTGTTTGCACAGCAACAGAGGTCCGCGCGATGTTCCTGATGCTTATACATACACATGCGTCCTGGCCTTTAATTCCACCCAACACCACTAACCTGGTAGCCGTATTGCACGCTCGTGCTGAGCGTGAAGTCCTTGTACCCCAGGATGAGCTTCAGCTGCTGGAGGCTATGGTCAGCAGGCACCGCACAGCACCACACAGCACCACGCAGCACCACACTGCACCGCACTGCACCCACCTGGTAGCTGTACTGCACTATGGCAGCAATGATGTTGACGATGCTGGTGCTGAGTGTGAAGTCCTTGTACCCCAGGATGAGCTTCAGCTGCTGGATGGCTATGGTGAGGGAACAGCCCGACAGGAACCCCACGATGGTTGGCTGGTTCAGGAAGTCCACCAGAAATCCGAACCTGGCAAAACAGAAAATGGGAGTGAAAGACAGGCGTTCGAGAGAGAAGAGATTCAGCTGCTGGATGGCGATGGTGAGGGAACAGCCTGACAGGAACCCCACGATGGTTGGCTGGTTCAGGAAATCCACCAGGAACCCGAATCTGTTGGGAGGGAATGGGGGAGAGACAGAGAGGCTTTCAGGAGAGGGAGAGAGGGAAGAATTCAAGAGAGGTGAGGGAGCTGGTGAGAGGGCCGCCCGACAGGAACCCCAAGATGGTTGGCTGATAAGCCCTTGCGCTCCCCGGCAGAGCCCCATGATGAATTGGAAGAGGCCACAGAAGAAGGTGGGGGTGACGGCGAGGCTGGTGTAGAGCGCAGTTTGGGTAGCCGGGTCGGGTCGGCCAGCGCGCTGAGGGAGAGAGGTGCCGAGCAGCAGCACGAACCCAGAAGCACTCACAAGCACAGCACACTCGTAAGCCCCTCCGCTCACCTGCACAGCCCCATGATGAGCTGAAAGAGGCCGCAGAATAAGGTAGCAGTAACCGCCAGGCTGGTGTAGAGCGCAGTTTGGGTAGCCGGGTCGGGTCGGCGAGCGCACTGAGGGAGGTGCCGAGCAGCTGAGAGACATCAAGGCCTGTCCCAAGTACCTCATTCCCCTCCGTCCGCTCACCTGCAGAGCCCCATGATGAGTTGGAAGAGGCCGAAGAAGAAAGTCGCAGTGACGGCGAGGCTGGCTGGTATAGAGCGCAGTTTGCGTAGCCGGGTCGGCCAGTGGGCTGAGGGAGGTGCCGAGCAGCTGCGAGACAAGCCCAGTTGCACTCAAGAGCCCAGCACACTGACACTGGCAAGCCCAGCACACTCATCAGTCCCTCCTCTCACCTGCACAGCCCCATGATGACCTGAAAGAGGCCGCAGAAGAAGGTGGCGGTGACGGCGAGGCTGGTGTAGAGCGCTCAGGGCCGTGCTGAATGTAGCAGGAAAATTGCCTAGTAGTGTCACGGACACGCCCAGCACACTGACGAGACACTGTCACGCCCTTCTCTCACCTGCACAGCCCCATGATGAGTTGGAAGAGGCCGCAGAAAAACGTCGCAGTGACAACGAGGCTGGTGTAGAGCGCTCACGGCCGCGATGAGCAGAAGCACAAGCCCAGTCGCACTCATCAGTCCTTCCACTGACCTGCACAGCCCCATGATGAGTTGGAAGAGGCCGCAGAAGAAGGTGGCGGTGACAACGAGGCTGGTGTAGAGCGCCGGGTCGGTGGCGGGGTTGGCGAGAGCGCTGACGGACGTGCCGAGCAGCTGCGAGATGACTGACACGGGCGCTATGACGAGATGCTTGGACGAGCCCTGTATGGCGTAGAGCAGCGGCGGGATGAAACTGGTGCCTGGTGGGGGGGGGGAGGGAAGGGGGGAGGGGAGCAGAGGGGAGAAGGGGGACTGACAGGGGCGCGACGACGAGGTGCTTGGAGGAGCCCTGTATGGCGTAGAGCAGCAGCGGGATGAAACTGGTGCCTGGTGGGGGAGGGTATAGGGAGGGAGAGGGGAAGGAGGAAAAGGAGAGGGGATCTATTGGACATGCAGAGCCGTGGCGAGAAGGTAAGAGACGACTGATGTGGTGCGTTCACGAGGTGGACGAGGATAGGGAGGAAGAGGATGAGGAGAGAGGATGAGGGGAGAGGATGAGGGGAGAGGATGAGGGGAGAGGATGAGGATGGAGAGAGGGGATGGGAGAGGAGATAGGGGGAAACTCACGGAGAGCGAACTCGGCAGGCATGTTGGCGTACTTGGCGTATGAGCGTCCTGGTAGGGACGAGCGAGGGAAGAGAGGGAGGGAGGGCGCGGAGAAGAAAGGGAGGAGGAGTTACAAGAGCAGGCGTGAGAGGCAAGGAGATCCACAGTGAGGCAAGGAGATCCACAGAGAGGCAAGGAGATCCACAGTGAGGCAAGGAGATCCACAGTGAGGCAAGGAGATCCACAGTGAGGCAAGGAGATCCACAGTGAGGCAAGGAGATCCACAGTGAGGCAAGGAGATCCACAGAGAGGCAAGGAGATCCACAGAGAGGCAAGGAGATCCACAGAGAGGCAAGGAGATCCACAGAGAGGCAAGGAGATCCACAGTGAGGCAAGGAGATCCACAGTGAGGCAAGGAGATCCACAGTGAGGCAAGGAGATCCACAGTGAGGCAAGGAGAGGCAGGATGAGAGCACGGGTGGGAAGACCCGGAGAGGATGAATGAAGGTCCCTCCGCACAACGAGGGGCCATGCCATGCCATGCGACCACACATCGCAACACATCGCCATGCCGCCATGCAGCAATGCAACGGTCACCACTCACAGCCCGCCGCCACACATCGCTCATCGGCCACCACCAGCAGCGCACAGAGCACAGCTCACAACTCACCACCCACAGCGCACAGCACACAGCACACGGCTCACCTGGGGGACGGACATAACAGCGATGGAAACTCCTCCAATAATGTCACCAAGCAGGTAGTACCGCCAGTCGAGGTGAATTGAGTTGACGTAGAATGTATCCTTGCTCACCTGTGTATCCTTGCTCACCTGTGCATCCTGACTCCAGTTCCCGTGTGCCGCCCACCACTCACAACCAACCTCGCATTGCTCATGGCTCACCTGGGGCACGGACATGACAGCGATGGACACGCCTCCGATAATGTCCCCCAGCAGGTAGTACCGCCAGTCGTACTCAGGCAGCCACGCGAGGATCGGGAACACGCCCTTGAGAAACACCCAGATCTTCTCCCGCCACGGCTTTCCGCGAAACTGCTGAACTGGATCTGCTTCCGGGAAGAACACCCACTTGAGCGGCATTAGTGACTCTGACAGCTCCTCCTCTAGAGTCACATCCGGCATAGGAACATTCCTGCCTTCCACGGAAGCTTCTTCTTCCTTGATAGGTTCTGGGAACGGGGATGGGGGGACCTGGTCGTTATAGTCACCTAGCTCGAGAATCGCGCCCCCGCTATTGTCACCATTGCCTGACATGTGGCTCCCCCAGGCGCGAGGCGTTTCGTTATAAGCAGACAGGGCGCTGCTGCTTGTACCGGACCAGTGCTGCTTCCCGCTCCCCTCCCCGCTCTCCACGCGCCTTAGCCTCCTCCCGCTCCCCGACCCTCCGTTAGTACTAGCATTACCCATTGCATCCGCGTTAACGACTGCCCCGCTATTGGATCTTGAAATCGACCTGGTGCTGCCGCTTCCGCTCCCCAGAGACCCACGCGAACCCCCAGAGTTCCCATCCCCGTTAGTAGCATACCCGCCCGGAGTGGGATAGGCAGGCCCATGAGCTACACGCACTGGTGCAACGGCGCCTGCTGGGACTGCTGCTCCTGCTCCTCCGACCGCTCCTCCTACTGATGCTCCACGTGTCAGCGGTGCAGTGGTCGGCGAAACAATGCGATTCTCGTCGGAGTAGGATCGATGAAATGGAGCCGCCATGGCTTTCAACGGCAACTACGTGCGCGTGGCAGCACGGTTCAGATGTGAGAGGCTTCAATACTATTCGCAAGTGCTCAGAGCTGCTGCTTCATAGGTGGGTGGATCTGAGACACCGACTGGGCAATGCAGCTGACGAAAGCTGAGGCTTGACAGGGAGGTAGCAGGGTTTTGATACGAGCAGCTCGCATACGGCGGCGTGGATGATCTTATACCGGGACCGTCTGTAACGGACGGCGGAGAGAACGAGATGTTCTCGAGGTAGAGGGGACTGAAGGGACGTGACGAGTGGACAGAACAGGCGAGAGAAAGGCCAGCTGCTGTTTAATGACAAGGGAGGGACCTGCTCTTTAGTTAATGAGAGTAACTTCTGGTTCTCTCAAGCCGTCTCAAGCCGACTATGCACCATTTCAATTTCCAACCGTTGTGAAACGTCTTCAAAGCGTCTCTCAAGCCGTCTCAAGCCGACTATGCATTATTCCAACCCGTGTGAAACGCCTTCAAAGCATCTCAAAGGAAAAGACTCAAAATGTCTTTAACTGTCTCCGAACTTTTGGGACGGACCTCCCCAAGGGTAGGAGGAGCAGCGACTGGGGTGGGAGACTGAGATAAAAAGAGAAGCAACTGCGCATAGGACGGGGCTGAAATGCTGCACGCCATGCTCTAGGATCCGGCACGGCAGGAGTCGCTACAGTATAAAAGTTGTATTTTACCATTTTCCCGAAAGCGTACTGTTGTACTGTAGAGAGGTTGTGGAGTGAAGTGAAGAGTAGTAAGAACCTGGTCGATGAGTGAAGCGGCGCGTTTCGTAACGTGGGGTGGAGCAGAGGGGAAGGGATGCACAGCGATCCGCGATCATGGTGGCGGGTGGGTGATGGAAGCTTCCCCCGCGGACGGACGATAGACGGGAGATGGGAGAGGGAGAGAACCAAGAGCGCGAGAAACTGAGGGAGCGAAAACTGGAGCGAGAGTAGAGCGAAAGAGAGGAGGGGTTCTGTGAGGAAGAGAGCCATGGGAGAAGGGCCCAGGGCGAAGGGATTCGCGATTCGAGCAACTAGATGGGTGAAACGCAACTGTAGCTGGCTGGTTGCTTTCCCCTCCACGTCCAGCGACGAATCGCGTCGCACTTCACGGTACGACTGCACCCTAAAAAAGGGGGTACTTACTGTTAGACTATCGTTCCACGTGAGCAGCATAAGCACTACAGTACTACAGAGCTGAGCTCGCACTTCCAAAACCGTATGCATGTAGACTGGGCACAGAGGATGCAGTAGCAGTGGCTCCAGCATGCAACGCAGAGCGAGCGATTCTAGCGACAGCCGCTGAATGAGCTGCATCTTGACACGGCGAGCTCTCGTACAGTACGGTGCAGTGCGATGCAGTACGATGCAGTGCGATGCAGTGCGAGCGACCCGCACGAGTAATGTGTTCGGTTCGGAGAGCCTGAAGCGTACATGTCCCGTGGTTGAGAGCGTGTGAATCCTCCTCGTGCCATCTACATACTCTGCACCAGTCGCGTCCTGCTCCTATGAACGCCATTGCAATAAAAGCAACGGCGCTGGACGTTTGGCTGCTAGTGCGACGGGAGGCTCCAATAAGAAGCCTAGAAAAGGCAGGTTACCGGCAGCTTTTGCAGGATTTGTATGTACAAGGCGCAACGGAATCAGCGAAGAATGCCAACAAGCTATGAGCGTTGGGCACCTGGAAATGACGAAGACAATCCCAAGGTAAGTCGAAATTAGACGCCTCTGGGACTGTCATGGAGTTGGGAAGGCCAGATTCAGGGAACAAACTTCTGTTCTTGATTTAGTGCTACTTCGTTTTCCTCCTCCGCAAATTTTCGAAAGAAAGCATGTAGAACCAGCTGTGAGGCTGTTTGTAACTCGGAGTTCGAGAACAAAATATTTTCCCTCTGTACATTAGATTGATCTGCCTTACTAATTTTGATCCACAACAATATATCGAATCATATAGAAGGGAACCGCTTGTGACTGATGTGTCATTTGGTCAGTTGAATGGGACTTGCAAGTGACAGGTCAGTCCTCTGCGATATGACACAATCCCCGCCGACATCTGGGTCCAATGAGTCGCAGAGACTCGTCGCGGGACTTGTGAATGTGATGGAGTCACGCCTAGTCTGCGGTCATTCTGCTCACGTCACATTCTACTGCCAGCATGTGAAACTCTGTACAGCTCACGCGTGAATTGTAGGGGAAGTTCCCATCGAAAATACTCTATGCGGCGGTGAGTCACTCTGCTAGTTCTCTTGTTGCTTGCTTCGAGATTCAGCGCATTCTCAAGTTTGCCCACCATCGAAGTTTGCCCACCAGCCCGTTTTTCCGAAGATGATGGTGCCTTTGGTGGGAACGCTCCCACTCTAACCACCGAACCTCATTTAGGCGGGCGACAGATGTCGCCAGCGTCGCATGTCCGATATCCAATGAAATTGACGCGCCAACTCGCATACCAAGTGTTGGAGGAACTTCGTCAGGCAAAAACCTAAACGGCCGTGCCTGACGATTGCGCCTGACATAAATTTTGGGCACAATGGTCATATCAAGTCAACGTGGGTTTACTTGGCAAAATCAAGTAAGCAACGCAGAAATGGGTTTCGTGGGCAGGAAATGAATATATGTGACGGCTGTGTGCGCGAAACTGGCATGTCTAACACTAGTCCCAACACCCAGCAAACGTGGCACGATCTCCATTGTCGTACACCGACGGACAGGCCAGTAATTGCGACCATGGCCGGTTGGACTCATGGGGGCCAAACTTCGAATCGCGTGGGGGAACTTTCCAATGTAAATTAATGCCACGTCAACATTTCGAGTCGCGTGGGCAAACTTCTGATGGTGGCAAACTTGAGAATGCGCCCTCAGAGAGAGTGTTGTGTACTAGCTACTCGACAACAATTAGCCCGCGTTTCAGTCATAGCAGGTCGTTCGAAGATCCTGGCTCGTGCAGCCCTGTAAATAGGTAGCTTCTGAGCGTTAAGTTCATAAGTGCCGGGGCTTTGCGACTGATTACAGGCAACGCGGCTTGCCGTCTATCGATCTCCAGTTGCGCTTCCTGGTGTCGTTCCCAGTATCTCGTGTCAGTTTATGTAGGTCGCTGTGGAACAGCTCGCTCGCCCTCCCCCGTTTGCAAGCAGCCTCTAATACCATAATCTTAAGATTGCGGTTCCTCCTAGGATTGAACTAAAGCACTTGCTATTTCTTATCAGGGATACATTTCTCACTCTCTATTTAGCCGAAACGACAGTGCTGACGGAACGTTGACGGAAAGCGGACGAAGCGGACGAATCCGTCGACGGAACGAAACGGCTCGGCGTCGAGATCCATGGACAGACTCTCAGAAGCCGACGCGACCGACAGTCTTGTCGGCCTGAAACCACCAGCCGACGCCGATTTGAGAGGTCCTGCCTCGTCGAAATCTGAGGCTCCTCAGAAGTTGAATCCTCCAGCCGATGTTATCTTGCACGTTCCTAGCTCGAGAGGCCTTTCGTCGTCGACTTGTGAGGTTCCACAGGAACTGAAAGCGCCAGCCGATACCATCTCGCGCGTTCCCAGCTTCAGAGGCTCTTCCTCGTCGATATGTTCTTTCTTCATTGGCGTGTACTCTCCCATAATTCGCCTAATATCGAATCCTCTGTCCCCGTTTGTGACTACAAAGTCGGGAGGTTCTTCAAACGAGTTGAGCAGAAGCCAAAAAAGCACGCACGGCATGGACTGGTTTCACGACATCTTGCTAGCTGTCAACGTGTTACTCCTTATACTCGTTATAGCACGTTCCGTTCCGCAATTATGGGTGGACCCGGCTGCTAACGGAGCGGGGGACATCGCATGTGCAGAAGGCGCGGCATCTGCGGGGGAAAACCCGCTGCGCGGGTCCGCCTGGGGGGGATGGGGGAAGGGTTGGGGGGAGGATTGGGGGAAACGTTCACTCATGGGGAATCTGCGGAAAGCCCTGGGGTACGGTGGCGGCGGAGGGTACGCGGGATTCGAGGGGGAGAGTTCGGGAATGGTGTTAAGTGGGGGGGAGGGGGTCGGAGGTCTGTATGGTGATTTCAGCGGCGGGAATGGCGGCGGGAATGGCGGCGAGAATGACGCACGGCCGGAGCAGCCGCAGTGGGAGCACGTGTGCTGGACGTCGTCGGGAGGTGAGGCGGAGTGATGCTCGCGCCCATGCTCGCGGCCATGCTCGCGCCCATGCTCGCGCCCATGCTCGCGCCCATGCCCCTCGCCCATGCCCCTCGCCCATGCCCCTCGCCCATGCCCGCAAGCATTCCTGCGCCCATGCCCGCGCGTATGCTCGCCCCCGCGCCCATGCTCGCACCCATTATGGCGGAGTGGTGTTCGCGCCTTGCTCGGAGCAGTTCCCCCGTTACAGCTGCCTCCCTCCATTCGGGAGGAGCTTGCGCATGTCGCCGCGCGCGCGCATCATGCCATTTCTCCGCTCCTCCCCCTCCCCCCGCTCCCCCGCTCCCCCTCCCCCTCCTCCTCCCCCTCCCTCCGCTCCCCCGCTCCCCCTCCCCCACCGCAGACTACTCCTCCCCTTCGCCCCCCGGAGTCACCATTCACGGGCGCGGCTGCGCCACGTGCATCCGCGGGCAGCGCTGCTCGTTCCGCCTGTCCGTGCGCGCGCCCGCGCGATGGGCGGAGGGGGTGCTGCATGCGGGGAAGCGCGGGTGGTGGAAGCGCGACGTGACTGTTACCATGCGCGGACCCGCCATGGGCGCGGGGGACGTGAGATGCCTTGACCCGCCGCGCTGCAGGGAGATGCGAGTGACGTACCGGCTGTGGGATGGAGGAGAGTACTTGTGAGTTCAAAACGGTGCTGTGTGGTGGGGAGCGATTTTGTGGGAGGTTTGCGTGGGGGTGGGGGAGTAGTGAGGGGGACATGCGCTGCCTTGACCCCCCGCGCTGCAGGGAGATGAGAATGACGTACCGCCTGTGGGATGGCGGGGAATACCTGTGAGTCTAAAACAGTGCTGTGCGGTGGGGAACCATTGGAGGGGCGGTTTGGGCGCGGGGGACGCGCGCTGCCTTGACCCCCCGCATTGCAGGGAGATGCAAGTGACGTACCGCCTGTGGGATGGCGGGGAATACCTGTGATTCGGAAACGGTGCTGTGCGGTGGGGAATGGTGGAAGGGAAATGGGAGGGATGTTTGGGTTCAGCCTTTTCCACCCCCACCTCCGCCCAATGTCGTCCCTCTTTAGGGCAATGGTTCACGTTGGGTTGCATACACACACCCTCACGATGTTGGTGAGGTGGTATTTCTGGCCCATCCACACATCCCCATGCCGTTCCATCTCACCACCATCACCACACCTCCTCGCCTCTCCCCACCTTTTCTCACCTCTCTCCTTCTCCCCTCTCAGGGCCACTATGCACGTAGGCTGTGCCAACATCCGTTTCTCACCGCACCTCACCTCTCCTCACCTCTCTCTCCTCCTCTCCCCTTCTCCCATCGCAGGGCCACCATGCACATAGGCTGTGCAAACCTGCGCTTCTCACCACACGTCTATCTGCACCTCAACACGACCTATTCTCCTGGCTCCTCACCTTCCCGCCTCATGTTTCCTCCCCCCTCCCCCCCTTCCCCTCCCTCTTGATCCATCGCAGGGCTACGATGCACATAGGCTGCGCCAACCTGCAATTCTCACCACTGTACTATCAGCACCTCAACAAGACAGCTCAACACGACCTCGTCTCCTGGCCCCTCACCGTTCTGCCCCGCACTGCACCCAACTCCACCGCACACGCTCAGCAACCCCGCCTCTCCCTTCCTCAGCTCCAACCGCCAGCAGCACAGACAAACCCTCCCCCAGGCAGCCCGAGCCTATCCCGAGCCTATCCCGAACCAGACTCCGAGCTTCCCAGAAACCCCTGCGTGGGAGCCTCGGTCCAGGGTCGGTGGAGGATGAGAAACGGTCTGTACCGCTGGGAACCGTTCTTCTGCGCGCACAAGGAGCTGCCTGCTAGCAGCTGGATTGCTGCTCTGGAGCAGAGGAGCATTCGGGAGATCAGCATTGTGGGGGACTCGCACCAGCGGTATTTCACAGCGCACTTGTATTATCTGCTCACGGGACGGGCGGATATGGGAGTGAAGAAGTGGCGGGATAATCTGTTTTATTCCGCAAAGGATGAAGAGGGGAGGGAGCTGAAGATCAACTTTTACTGGATTGATGGGATCTACCGGAATGGGGAGTTTGGGTGCAGTCATCGTGGCGCCACAACCAATCGGACGACTCAGTTCCCCAACATCTCATCCACTGCTGACGTCACCCTCTTTGAAGGAGGCTACTGGGGTGCGTCTTTCTGCAAGCAGCCTCTTAAAGCCCTCCGGGTGTACCTGCGGGAGTTTGTGCGCTGGGGCATTTCCGCCGTTGCGCCCGGAAAAGGCCGGGTGGTTTTCCGCACTATCCCCTCGTTTGCGGTGAGGTGGGGCTCGTGTAATCGGTACAATGGCCCGAGAACGAATCGAGCGGGCATGGCTGTGAACGCACTCTTGAAGCGAATCGTGCACGGGGGAACCAGGAGAGGAAAAGGGCGCACAGGAGAGGGGGGAAGGAGGGGAAGAGGGGAGGGTGGAGGGGAAGGTGGAGGGGAGGGAGTGGCTTGGCAAGACCTGGACGAGAGCTTGCAACGGCTGCCTGGTGAAGAGTTGGAAAGAGGATCTCATGTGGGGGGAAATGACGCGCTTCGAGATTCATCTGCTGAGGCGGCTCAAGGGAACTCGAGAGAATCAAGAAATACAGGTGACGCAGATTCTTATTCCGACTCTGATTCTGGGTCATTTGCCACACCAGCACAAGCAGCAGCAGCAGAAACAGCAGCACTGGCGGCTGAAAGTGCTGAAGGGGCGGCAGCAGGCGCAGCAGCAGACACAGCAGCAGACACAGCAGCAGGCGAGAAGCGGGCTGACACTGAAATACCAACAGGAGCAGCCACAATTCTGGACACGTGGCAAATCGACGCACCTCGATACCTTGACACGGCTATTCCCGACGACCACCACTACTCGAACGTGGTTGCAACTGATGACGGGGATGCGGTGGTGGGGGAGGTGGGGGAGGCGCATGTGAGGGCCTTCATCCACTATCTACTCTACATCCTCCCTCCTCCTGACAAGTGAGGCTGGGTCCTTTCATTCAGGCTGATTGACACGCCTCGATACCTTGAGATGGCTATCCCAGAAGCGGAGACCACCACTACTCGAACGTGGTGGCAACTGATAAGGGGAATGCGGTGGTGGGGGAGGTGGGGGAAGCACACGTGAGGGCCTTCATCCACTACATACATACTCCACATCCTCAATCCGCCTGCCAAGTGAAACCGACCAGCGCCGCTCTTACCGCCGCAAAAATACCAAGTGTCGCCGTACAATGAATCATGTACATACTGACCTGGCTTTTCTTCGTCCAGGCCAAATACAAACTATTACAGTTCTTCGTTGACTTTTGAGTCGACTCAAAAGTCAACTTGGCTTCTCTTTGTCCAGGCAAAATACAAACTATTACAGTACTTTTGACCTGGGAGGTGGTCCAGCCCAGCCCAGTCTTGGTCCAGCTCAGCCCAGTTTTGATATGCAAGTGAGACAGCTCAGTTTTGTCCTATGGTGTGTGCACCTCCCTTGGGTGTAGCATGCTTGCGAGCCTAACCTTAGCATTGCGTCCTGTTGCATGAGAGGTTTTGCTCTCGTCTCTTCTTGCGTATGAGAAGATACGTGGAGAGTATGTGGGGATCCCCCGCCTACCAGTCATCCTCTCTCTGTGCATGCATGCAGAGCGCATGCAGAGATCAGATGCTTACAGCCAGTGAGATGGCTCAGTTTTGACCTACTATGGTGTGTACATCGCGCTTGGGTGTAGCATGCTATCATACGGTATCCTTTGCGCTGCGTTCTCTTGGACGCAACTTTTTGCCTTTGTCTCCTCTTTGCTTGTCCTGTCTGTACATCATGAAACTAAATGTCGTGTGCTTTGCACTGGTATGGTATCGTATGCTTTAGTACATCTGACAGTAGCTACTGTAAACTTCACACACAAATGCTGTTCCTTGGGATTACATTGATAGTTGCTGATTGACAAAGCAGCTGAGCTAGAAGTGCACTGCAACATAACAAATTCATACAGATCATTCTTCCTGGCAATGACCGTAGTCCATCACTCAGAGCTCACTCAGAGATAACTCAGCCTCTCTGTCATAGAGTTTACCTTGCCTTACTTCATCATACTTTAGTTGACCCAGCCTGACATCCTCATAAAATTTACCCAGCCTTACAGCCTCACTCATAGAGTATACCCAGCTTTACATCCTCACTCATAGAGCTTACCCAGCTTACCCAGCCTTACAGCCTCACTCATAGAGTATACCTAGCATTACATCCTCACTCAGGGAGTTTAACCAGCCCTACACCCCCACTCTTACAGTTTAACCAGCCTTACGTCCTCACTCCTCACCAACGGTCTTTACCCAGCGCGTGTCAGAAATGAACCAACCATCCTGCCTTACAGCTTCTGCTCCCTTCCTATACCTTCCACACAGTAAGAATCTGCCATACCTGCGCAAGGCTTCAGCATATGGTCCGTGAAAGACAAGGAAACGGGAGGCTGTACAGATGATGGCCGTTGCAGCGTTATTCACGACGAATAAAACATCCCACTTTCCCGTCATTTCTCTTTCCAGTCTGCTGCTAATGCTCCTCCCTCCCTATGTCATACCGGCGACTACGGCGTGATTGTGACATCGGACCGCTCATGTTTATGCTTCGATCCTTCCAATCTTGCTCGTACTTACGATCTGCTGTCTTCTCCTCTTCTCTCTTCTCTCCTATCATAAAAGCGACCGCTTAGAGAGCGTGAAATCGGAAATACTCTCGCTGATCGACGCTGACTCACAAACCGACGTGTTAATCCGCAGCGAGCTAGCGCGGATCACGCCGCGCGTGCTGGCTCCATCCGTCAGCGAGGAGACCAAGCCGCTGCGATAATTCGTCGGGAAGGTAATCACGACGATAAGCGATGTTATGAAGCGGCGAGTTAAAAGGAATATCATTTCACGCCTAAGCTGGACGATCGTTCGGCTGTTCCGTGAATGGCGTTACTGAATCGTAAAGATTTGTTGTCTTAGCTGCATTTATAAAGAAGTAACTTCGTTTCGTGTCAGACACTTAGTACGCTGAGTTATCGTAAAACATATATATCGTAAAGCAGATGTACAAGTCCTAGCTGACACGCTAAGGACTAGAAGCGTCAACCACGAAGTTCTTGGAAGTTCTTGAGATCCAAAGCTGCTCGCCCGTCTTCTTGACCCCTCTTGGCCGCTAGAGGCAAATGCCTCTAGCGTTACACCCGCACACCACGTTGAGGTGAGGGTCATTCGTGCGGGACCTTGTTTGGGAAGGGGCGGGTGGGCGGGAAAAAAATAATCTGAAAAGCCGGGATGGTTAAGTTTACGATTAAAAAGAATCAGCTCCAGCAGAAGCTCCTCGGTTGTCAGAAGTTGCCAGGTTGAGCGGTGGGAGGGAATCGAGGAGGAGGCGAGTAGCCCAGAAATACCCCCCCAAACCCAAAAACCGTCCCAAAAATTCTACCCAAAAAAACCCAACCAGCCCAAAAAATCCCAAAAGTCCCAAAGATGAAGGTGGCCGATGCGAAAGCTGCGGAAGGGACGGAGACAGGGGGAGGGGGGATGGTGGGGGGGGGGGGGGAGTCAAACACGTTGCTCGCTCCTATCTCCGGCTCAAGCTCCGCGCTTCAACTCCGCGCTCACGCACCGTGCTCCTGCACCGCGCTCGCCCCGGCCTCTCTGCACCACAGACGACAGACAAAAAACGTTAGATATTTCGGAAAACAAAAACGAGTACAGTAAAAGCGACGACACCATTACCAGGACCGCGCTGCTGATGACGTTGACGTCGGCGTAGAAGTTGACGTTGTCTCCGGCAGGGGTCAGTGGGAAGCGAGAGGGGGCGGCGGAAGAGGGTATCCAGGCGGGGGCTGCCCTTCACCACCCTCTCCGCCACCCCCTGCCCCCCTCGCTCCCACAACCCCGCCGGTTCTTCCTTGAAAGCTTCTGACACTGAAGCACAGGGCGAAGCAACGGCATCACGGTATCACGGCAGAGACAAACGCCACAACCAACAAAGCGCGAAAAAGAAAAGGCGCGGAAAAACGCGAAGTACTGAAACATGATGGAGGAGGAGGGAATGGCACCAAAATAGTCGGCTCTGACAACGCGCCATCCGTCGCGCCATACGCCAGCGATTCCCGCGAGACGCCCCGCCGACGCGCCATACACCCACGATTCCCGCCAAACGCGGATCGTATCTTGGAAACTGAGCACATGGCGAAGCAACGGCATCACGGTACCACGGTAGAGAGAAACGCACAAGCAGCGGAAAAACGACGAAAAACCCGAAAAACAAGACGAAAAAAACGATGAAAAAACGCGAAAGAGAAGGAGGAGGGAGTATCACCAACATAGTCGCCTCTGATCCGCCGTGCACAGCGCCATATGCCCGCGATTCCCCGCGAAACACCGCGCCGTCGAGCCATACACCCGTGAAACGCGCCAAATGCCCGCGAGACCCGCCGGCGCCATGGGCTTCCACTCCCGCCGTGTTGGAAACTGCTCACATGGCGAAGCAACGGCATCACGGTACCACGGCAGAGAGAAACGCACAAGCAAAGAAAAAACGACGGGAAAAAACGAACAAAAAAAACGACGAAAAAACGATGAAAAGCACGAAGGAGGAGGAGGAGTCTATCACCAAGTAGTCGCCTCTGATCCGCCGTGCTCCGTACGCCGCACCGCGCCAACGCGTCATACGCCCGCGATTCCCGCCGAAACGCCGCGCCGTCGAGCCGTACACCCGTGAAACGCGGCAAACGCCCGCGAGACCCGCCGGCGCCATGATCTCCCTCTCCCGCCGTGTTGGAAACTGCTCACATCATGGCGAAGCAACGGCATCACGGTACCACGGCAGAGAGAAACGCGCATGCAACGAACAAACGACGGGAAAAACACGAAAAAAAAATACGACGAAAAAACGATGGAAAACACGAAGGAGAAGGATGAGGAGTCTATCACCAAGTAGTCGCCTCTGATCCGCCGTGCGCCATACGCCGCACCGCGCCAACGCGTCATACGCCCGCGAGACCCGCCGGCGCCATGAGCTCCCTCTCCCGCCGTGTTGAAAACTGCTCACATGGCGAAGCAACGGCATCACGGTACCACGGCAGCGAGAAACGCGGCACAAGCAACGAAAAAACGACGAGAAGAAAACGAAAAAAAACGACGAAAAAACGATGAAAAAGCGAGAAATAACACGAAGGAGAAGGAGGACGAAATCACCAACGTAGTCGCCTCTGATCCGCCGTGCGCCGTGCGCAGCGCCATACACCCGCCGCGGGTGATTCCCGTCGAAACGCCGCGCCGTCGCACGCCATACATCCGCGGGACACGCCAAATGCTCCGCCGACGCGCCATGCACCCGCGAGACGCGCTATAGACCGCACCAACGCGCGCTCTGTCTCCCTCCTTCTCACGCTCCTGCGGCACATCACTTAGGGACAAAACACAATAGGAAGAACGTTAGGTTCTTGAAAACAAAAGAAATAAACAGAATTGACGGCACTTACCAATTAAGGGAGATACTCCCTTCAATGCTCGGCGGCGTTGACGTTGACGTAGACGTTGACGTTGACGCCAGACGGGTCAGTAGGAAGCGAGAGGGGGCGGCGGAAGAGGGTATCCAGGCGGGGGCTGCCCTTCACCACCCTCTCCGCCACCCCCTGCCCCCCTCGCTCCCACATCCCCGCCGGTTCTTCCTTGAAATCTTCTTGGAAACTGCGCACATTGCGAAGCAACGGCATCACGGTACCGCGGCGGAGAGAAGACAAAAAATGGAAAGCGACGACGAGAAATGGAAGCGACAAAAACGTGGAGAACCAACGAGAGAAGCGCCGGGAGAAGCGCCGGGAGGAGCGCCGGGAGAACCGCCGGGGGAACCGCCGGGGGAACCGCCAGGAGAAGCGCCGCCGGGAAGCAAGCGGCATACGTCCGCAAGCGCCATGCGTCATCCGCCGTGCGCCATCCGCCGTGCGCCGTGCGCCATCCGCCGTGCGCCGTGCGCATGAAGAATTGCCACGCGACGTGCCATACACCCGTATGCCAATGCGCGGCCCATGCGACGCACCGGCGCAGCCGTGCGTCGCCGTCGCCGTTCTGCAGGAAGCGAGGAACACGTTAGAATAATTTCGTAAAAAAAAACTTGAAGAAATGTCGCGTTTAATGAAAACGAGGAAACACGTTGCCTCATACAGAGCGAGACGCTGCTGGTGAGGCATCAGCCGTCAGAGAATCCGCTTGCGACGTGAGACTCGCCGTCGCCGTCCGCCGTTTGCGACGTGCGAAGGCACTTCACCATTCGTCCCGCCGTGCGCCGTCGCCATGTTTTCGTCCCGCGGCCCTGCCGTGCGCCATGCGCCTGCAAGAAATCATTCAGGAAAAATATCAGTTAAGAAACCGCCGAGAGGAAGGAATAACAGAACGAAACGGTAAAGAAGGACTGTGCTTTCGAGAGACACGTTACCTCAACCCACGTGATTCGGCGCTGCTGGTCCGTCAGCCGTCGTCGAATGAAAGTCCGTCAGCCGTCGCCGTTCGTTTGCGACGCGAGCCATGTCGTCGCCGTCCGCATGCGACGTGAAAAACGCCATCGTTTGTCGTCAACGGCCTCGCCGTCCGTATAAGCTTTTGCGCGGCCGGAGAAACGGTCGGCGAGGTCTGCAGGAAGACAAGGACACACTTTAGTACTAGAAATGGGAAAAGAAAAAGAAAAGGACATAAAACAGAAGGATCTATCGACGAAATGCTCTTGAAAATCAACTCACCCCACTACCATCGGCGCATTCATGTCCACCGGCGAGTGCGACCGCGAGGCGTCCTCTCACATGCGAAAGCTCCGCAGGCGGCGAACTTGGCAGCGAAAGCTCCGCAATCATGACGGGGAAAGCTCCAGTCGGCGGCGAAATTTCCGCGATTACGACAGTCGGCGGCTAAGGTTCCGCGATTGCGACGGGAAAAGCTCCAGTCGGCGGTGAAGGTTTCTCGATTACGACAGTCGGCGGCTAAGGTTCCGCCATCACGACGGGGAAAGCTCCAGTCGGCGGTGAAAGTTCCGCGATTACGAAGGGGAAAGCTCCAGTCGGCGGCCTCCGCGATCACGACGGGAAAAGCTCCAGTCGGGGATCTTGAATGCTCCAGTCGGCGGGGAAAGCTCCAGTCGTCTGCAGGAAAACGAGGATCGAGTTAGAGCCACGTCTGACGAAAAAATCAAGTATAAAGCATTTGTAGGAGGAGTTGAAAGGTGCGGACTGATTCAGAGCTAACCGGCAAAAAACGGTTTAAGAACGAAGTTATAAACAACAGCTTACCTCCAATCGAGCGACGATGGAGGTTGCGCCAGCAGCCACTCGAGCCATCGGAGCGCCATCGGAGCGCCTTCATAGACTTCCAGGGCTTGAACTCCTCGGAACGGCGAGAGCTCGAGTCGGCGGTGAAAGCTCCGCGGCCACAACTTCGAAGCTCCGCGATTACGACGGCGAAGCTCGGCAACTACGACGGCGAGAGGTTCAGTCGACGGCAAGATGGTCCCCTGCAAGAGAACGAGGATATGCGTTAGAACTTGTCAAGAATAAAACATTTGCAGAAAGAAGTTAAAAACTGCATATTTATCAAAGGTTAACCAGCAAAATCGGCTCAAGAAAGATGTTGGGAAATACTGCTTACCTCACTTGAGCGACGGGAGATGCCGCGGAGCCGTTGGAGCGCCATCGCCGTCGGAGCGCAAGGGAAACCTCGCCATCAGAGCGTTATCGGAGCAACTTTCGGAGACTTCGAGGGAGATCGCGGCAGCAGGGAACCTCGGCGTGAATACTTTGCCGCATAGAAACTCCGGCCATTGAAGCTCGTGCAGTGGCGAGTTTTAGAACGGAGACCCCGTCGCGATGATTTCGCCGTGAAGGATCTTGGCGTGAAGATCACGTAGAGAACATCGCGCCGCGAAGAGATTGTAGCGGAGACCTCGCCGCGAGAAATCATGGCGTGAAGGTCTCGTAGACATAATCTCGCCCCGTTGAACTTGCGGAGGAGGTTTTTTAGATGTCGCGGTAAAGGGATTGCCGCGGAATTTTTGGAGTAGTACACGGTTCGGCACTAAGGCAGCAGCAGCTCGCTCAGACACTCTAATCTACCCAACCCACCCCACACCCATCTCATCTAATCTACTCGACCTCACGCTGCCACATGCCCTCGTGCTTCCCCATGTACTAGCCAGGAGGCTTCAGGTAAGCTGAGTTGATTTGCTCCGTGGAGCTTGTATCCTGAAGTCCGAATCGAGCTCATTGGGTTGGAGCTTTTCGAAATTCCTTCATTCAAATCAGGAAGGAATCAATCGGAAAAGAAGGTTGAGAATGAGACTTGGTAAGTTCTGAAGAAAGGGATGGGTTGATCGATGGAGTTGCCTGCAAAAGCAGACTGCTGCTGGATGAAAGAATTCGTTTGTTCAGTTTGGTATATGGCCGCCGCGCGATGCGTCTCAGCGCGGGGTCCACCCAAATGTGATGGCCCTTTAGACTCACATATCTGATTGCAGTGCGGTACAACACGGCGCGGTTCGTCTTGTGCTGGTTCATTGCGGGAATGAATGACACTCGGCTGGGTTGCGCGGTGCGGGGAAAGAAGCGATATGAATGGATGGACGGATGGTGGTGGAGTAGCTGCCGCAACGGTGACGATTTTGCCGTGCCATGTCATGCGGCTGTGCTTGTGACGGCTTGCGCGGTGGGGCCAGAAACTCCCCGCCTGGGAAATGTCAGGGGATTCTCTTGACGGGAGATTCTGAGCGGCGCTTCGAGAATGCTTGGGGTAACATTCGAGGCCCAAAATTTTGAGCTGACGTCATCCAGGTTCCACCCAAGCTGTACACTCCCTTCACAGGTTGGTAAGTTCTGTTTTGTTTGAATTCACAACGTTGGTTTTCCTTGTGCTGGTGCTAACGAGGTTACCCATGGCGCGTACATTGTGGGGTTGGTCTGCTGAGCAGCGCCGATTTGCAACAAGGGTCGGGCTAGGGCAGGCTAGAACTTTTTTAGGAGGCTGTAGACGTGGCACTTTTCTAACTAGATGAACTTTTGCGTGAGGTGCGGGACGGCGTTGGCGTGGTTATGAAGTTCGTGCGTGCCGCGGGAAGTTCAGCATTTTTTTCTAGGGTCAAATCTCGCGTTCCGTACTAGACCTGGGCAGTTGAAAAGATAAGGGGTGATCAATGTGATTTACGCGAGCCAATAGGGGATGACGTGCGTTTTTGTCACCCTCGCACAACCATCATCGCATTGAATCAACAACCCGAACCTCACAATATCCCACCTGCCATACCTAATTTCATTGTCCCGACCAACATTGTCTAGTTATAGTAGTTAGGGTGTGACTTACCTCAGTCCCGCCAGATCGAGTCAGCGAAAGTTAGTACTTCCGTCACCTTATTATTTCACCTGTGATTTACTAGTTTTTGGTTTGGTAGAATCAGAGCGCGATTATCAGTATTACGTGCAGCCTCGCGTCGTCTATCTACGAGTCATTGCTAGCACCTTAGCTAGTTTCAGTCGCGCTGTAAGTCGTACTCCGGTGTTTGCTGCTTCGAACGTATAGAGCCTTGAATTGTAGTATCAGATCTTAAGAATGTACTGTTAGTTGCGCGCTTGAGATGTTCGTATGCGGTCGGATTGATAACACCGATTTGTTGGAGGCTTGAAAAGTGGAGGTGCGAGTAGCGTCGACCTCGAGAGCGCGTCCGTAGCGTCGCGAAGGTTAGGCGACGGTAGCGAAGGTAAGGCGACGATAGCGTCGGTGGCGACGGTGGCGACGGTCGCGACGCGAAGGTCAGGTGTCCGAGGCGTCAGTGAGGGGACGGTAGCGTCGGCAGGTGACGACGCCAAGGTGCGTTAACCAGGCGCACTAGTCAAGGCGTCGCGCCTTAGAAGCAAACAAGAAGGGTGACCTGGTGGAGCGTGTTGACAGTCGGAATGGCCTATTTCCCGTCCCCCTCCTTCCCTCTTCCCTCCCCACCCCTTCCCCCCTCCCTCTCCCCTCCTTCCCCCCTCCCCACCCCCCCCCCCCCCCCCCTTCTTCCCCGCTCTTTCCCCCTTCCTTCCCCCTTCCCTCCCCCTTCCTTCCCCCTTCGTTCCCCCCTCCTTCCCCCCTCCTTTCCCCTCCGCCTCCCCTCTTCCGCTTGTCCCTCATTCCCCCCTGACCCTTTTTTCAGGAACATGAGAGGGTGGTTTGCTGCTGTGATCTGCAATGTGATATTGAAAGAAATCGCCGAGCGGACCTGAAGCTGGCTGCGCGTGACCTGGCGGAACGCGGTGACAGGCGGAGTGGCCGCTTCCCCCTTATTTTTCCCCCTTCCCATCCCCCCGCGTTCGTCCCCCTCCTTCCCCCTTCCTTCCCCCTTCCTTCCCCCTTCCTTCCCCCTCCTTCCCCCTTCCTTCCCCCTCCTTCCCCTCTCTCTCTTGTCCCTCATTTCCCCCTGCCCCCATAATGTCCCAGAAACGTTATGCACCCCTCATGACTTCAGCTCTCATGACTCCTGCTCTCATGACCCCGGCTCTCCCCTCATTTTCCTGCTCTCCCCTCGTCGTCCCCGCTCTCCTCTCATCGCCCCCGCTCTCCCCTCTTTTTCCTGCTTTCTCTTCCACTTCCTTCCCCCTTATCTCCATCCGCTGGCCCCTTGATCCCCCATCTCTCTCCCTCCCCGATTTTTCCTCCACCTCTTCACTCACCCTCATCTCTCCTCCCTATCTCCGCACTCCCCCCCATTCACCTTCCTACTCTTCTCTCCCCCCCCCAACCCTCCCCCCCCGAGTTGCAATATCAGCTGCAGCAGCATCTCGCGCTTACAATCTTCTACCCCGCATTTTCCTCCCCTCCCCTCTCCCCCCCACCCCCCACCCACCCCCCTCCCCCATTATTTCCCCTCATCTCCCTCACCCCACACCTACCTTCCCACAACCTAACCACCCCGCATCCACCCACGGCCTCCCATCACCTTTCCCTCACTCACTCCTCATATTCCGCCGCCCTCCCCTCACCTTCCCCTCTCACCTCCTCATCTCTCCCACTCACTCACCCCTCATCTCGTCCCAACCACTCGCCGCAAGTTATAGCAGCTTGCAGCGATCGAACCCCTTTCCACCAACACTAGCAGCATGCCATTTACCGTAACTCCTCTCTTGCCTGGTCTGGCACGTGGCTGCATTTGATTGGCTGGCAACAGGCGCTCCAGTTTCAGCTGTCAGTTAAGATCTATGGTCCGTATTGTTTTTTTGGAAACTGCTACTGTACTACAGTATGTGATGTTGAACCAGCACCTAGGCCGTTGTAATGGATTTTATGCTTGTATACTAGTCCTCCTCGCTCCACTCTCCCAGTGCGCATGCAGAGCGCATGGTGCCGGATCAGATGCTTGTCAACGCTCCCACCCTCCTCTGCTCCTCTGCTAGTCTTCCTCACTCCGCTCCCTCAGTGCACATGCAGAGCGCTTGGTGCCGGATCAGATGCGTGCCAACGCTCCCAACTTCCTCTGCTCCCCTGCTACTCATCCACGCCCCACTCTCTCAGTGTGCATGCAGAGCGCATGGTGCAGGCATGAACTGGAAAGTGGCTTTTCTGCCCATGCCATTAGACCGATGTCACTATACACATGAAACATCCTGTGGGTGACTGCAGCGTATATTCTGGACCATATTACCAGAAAGAGTTGAATCATACATTGTAGACTTACCGTCAGCCCCCGGATAGAAGCGCCCCTGGGGGTGTAAAAAAGCACTGTTTTTTAGGGGGTGCGCTTATATTTGAGGATTTTTATAAGCGCTGGGGCTTATATAATGACATATATGAAATCTAGTTTTTTTACACTAAAGTGTTCATCTCGTCCTTGCGATTTGAATCGAATCGATATTGTAGAGGACATCGAATGTGAATTTCGCGTAAATCGGCAGTGGCTGATTCCCTGCCAACACACACAGTCAGAATGAGTCAGATTGACCCCATGACAGCTCATTCTGACTGGACGTGAAGGCATTGAGTCACGCGAAGGGGAAGGGTTTCGAAATTCTGAATGTGGGGATGCAATATTGTGTTTCGTTACAGCGTTTCCAGTAAAAATATAAAAAAATATTACAGAGGGTGGCGCTTATAATCCGTAAGCCTTCAGGGGTGCGCTTATAATCGAGGACCGGATATAGGCGCCCTCATCCTTTTATAAGCGCCGGCGCTTATCCGAGGCCTGCGCTTCTATCCGGGGGCTTACGGTATAAGGTAGATGTTATGGTGTACTCTGTTGCAAAGGGGAATGCTAGGTGAGGTGCTTACAAACTGGCTGTACCAGAAACCCTGCTGCAGTTATACTGCCTATTTTCATAGCAGACATACTCAGCATCCTGACAGCTGCCATTTGCAGCTGCAATCCTAGAAGCAACTTGGATACCTCTCCTTCGCCTCCTTGTAACGTACAGCCCACCCTTTCACCCCTCCTCCCCTCCCCTCTGCTGCCCGTGGAGGCGAGAAGCTGTAACCTACTGCCATTCCCTCAGCCGTTTGCAATGGGAAAGAAGCACCAGCATCAGCACCAGCATCCGCTTCAGCATCAGCATCAGCATCCAATCACGGTCACATGGCTACCACCATCATAATCTCGGCTGCTTGCTCCTCGCTCTCTGTAGCGCCCTGCACTTTTGAGGCGCCCCTAGAGGCATCGACATCCAATCAATCAACATCACATATCTACCACCATCATAATCTCGGAAGCTTGCTCCTCGCTCACTGTAATCCCATTGGCTTCCAACGCCTCTACCCTCTGCACCCACACGGGCTTGTGCGATGGGAAGAAGGTGATTTGCGAGTACGCGCTGAATATCTTGTGGAATTTACCCGTGGGGCGGGCAGGCCAGTTTTCGACGAGGTACTTGGAGAGTTCGTACTCGCTTTCGAACTGGTTCTTGTTGTACTTGCACTCGGTTACAAAGTAACGCCCGAGATAGTTGGAGAATGTTCCAGCCCACTGTGAGACAACCAGAGGAGAAGTGGGAGAAGAGAGGTCGGGTGAGGAGGGAAGAGGGAAAGGAAGGAGCGTGAGGAGTACGTTAGATGCGGGTCATATAGACATGTGCAGCATAGGCGGCAGACGTGGGAGGGCCTTGCCGTGAGAGATTCAGTGATTCCTCTGCCGTGTAAAGTCACAAAGGTACAAGGAAGGTTCTGGGTTCCACAAAGTGATGTTGGGAATAAGGATAATGGGACGAGGACAGGGAAAATGGGAGAAGGACAGAGAAAAGGACGAGGCAAAAGAGGACAGGGGGTTAGGAAATGGAGTGAGGTTGAGGAGCTCTTTCATCTTCTAGGGTGTGATCAGGCCTCTCACCTCGTTATGGGCGATCTCGTGTTTCGGGTTCCACTCCCAGGGAGCCTTCTCGGGATGCCACTGCGACCCGTAGAACGGGAAATGCCTGCCCTCCACCGTCGACACGAACTGCGTGCCGTTGCGATCCTCGTCAACGGACAGAATGCGAAACACCTCGTGCGCTGGCGACGCGCGAAAGTCGTCGGGATGTACCCCCAGCCCGTGGTTGTTGAACGCGAGGTCCCCGAGGGGCGACGCGACCTGCTTGAAGAGCTCGTAGCTCATCCCGCCGAAGAGTCGCGACAGCCACCCGTCCGCGGTGAACCCGAGGTTGATGGCGAAATTCTCCGCGTCGACTTCGCGAATCCACGTCCCGTTCACGTCGTTGGCGAACAGCTGCGAAGTCGGGAACGAATGGGGGACATGGGAGGGATGGAATCTCGATATCAGTTGAAATCCTCGTCCATTACGGTTACTGGAGCACGCAAGCCAATGTAGCTGTTGTTTGTCAAACGTCGCACTGACTCGTAACATCCCACAAACCTGGAACATCGCAGTGACCTGGAACATCGCAATGACCCGGAAAATCGCACTGACCCGGAAAATCGCACTGACCCGGAAAATCGCACTGACCCGGAAAATCGCACTGACCCGGAAAATCGCACTGACCCGGAACGTCGCACTGACCCGGAACGTCGCACTGACCCGGAACGTCGCACTGACCCGGAACGTCGCACTGACCCGGAACGTCGCACTGACCCGGAACGTCGCACTGACCCGGAACGTCGCACTGACCCGGAACGTCGCACTGACCCGGAACGTCGCACGGACCTGGAACATGCGCTCGAAGCCGAGGCAAGTGCCCCAGAGCGGGTAGTAGTTGCCGTTGCTGTTCTCCTTGACGACGTGCTTCCACACGTACTCCGTCGTCGCCAGGTATTTTGAGCCCTCGGGATCCTCCTCCGTCGGATTGAAGTCCACCAGCCCTCCCGTCCAGAACACGCCGTTGATTCTGAACCACGCACGCACGCACGCACGCATCGGGCATTGAGGCAACTGTGAGGCGAGGAGAATGTGACGGAATTCTTATAAACTCTTCCTTCTTTGTTGACGGATCAGATTGACACGTTACTGATTATGACTAACACATTGGTCGATGCCAGCATATGTGATTGCGATCGCTTTGATCCGTGAAAGTGGTTGATGAGTTAGAAGTCCTAGAGAGCGGTCTAGCAAGTACCCGGGAAGAATTAATATTCATCAGCGGAGATGACTCAAGCAACGTTCACTTGATCTCACCTATTGAGGATGAAGTCGAGCTCCTCCTTGGTCGAGTCGTAGAAGATCGGCACCACGCGCGCGCCGCCAGCCTCGATCCATCGCTGGTACGACGTGGCGAACGACGACACGCCGATCTTCCGCTGCGACGGAACGGTGATCGGTAGAGTGAGCACGCCGACGACTGGCCGGTCCGTGAACTGATGCGGTGGCCGGATGTAGTTGTCCTGCTGCCCGCGCCTGGTGAGAATCGCTTCTGACGAGAATGAGCTTTCCAGCGCGAGTGTTGGGAGGGAGAGAAACCCGATCACCGTGATGAAAAGTAGGAGCTTCATGATTACTCGTTTACGTAAGGATTTCACCAGTTGGAGGCTTCTAAACCCGTAGTGGCTGGGATCCAGCCACTCCAATGGTTTCCTTGAACGAATCTTACAGCTGCAAAGGATCAAGATGCAACTTTGCCAAGGTGCTTCAAGCACTTCACGAGAACGAGAGCCGGTAAAAGGGCCTCAAGAAACCATCAATTAGGCGAATCTGGGGCTGCAACTGAAGTATGAATTCCAGATTCTTTCCTGCGGCTGAATTTGATTTATGACGGGGAATGCCGACGCGGGAGGAGGGACGCATCTGGGCGAAGGGATGAACCACAGATGCACCACGGCAATGTCGCCTGGAGATTCGACGGATGCGATTAATCAAGAAGTCGCACGATTTCATTGCGACTGCATATGAAACCAATCGTTGCGTTCGTGGTCAGGCTTGCACTTCGCAGGATGCTGTTGTCGCAGGGAGGGGCTGTCGCTGATGGGAGGGGGTTTCTGTTCCAGCTGGGCTTGGCGGATGACTGACCATCAGCGTCGAGAAGGGGCGGATTTTCCACGTGGTAGTACACGTGCTGTGAAGCGAAAGGCCCAGCAACGACGTGGCACTGAAGCTTTGGAGAGAGAATGCTCCCCAAGGTTCGCGGCGCCGAAATCAGCACCAGGACATGTCGCACAAGCCTGTCGCCGCCAACGTCACTGGGGCTGACCTGCCCCTTTGCTGATCAGTTTGACAGAAGTTGACGGAAATTCAGCAAACTCAGCGGCGCGCATGAAGAACTAGCGAAATTCAGGGAATTTGACCAATAAGAACAAATGGAAGTCAGCTTCTCCACAAATTATGGAGATCTGCTCCACCGCAGATTGTCAAAGTGTCCATAAGAACATCCCTTACGGGGTATAGCTGGTAAAGTATATCCTCCACACACAATGCTAACTGCTATTCAACAATATATCTATGATCATTATGTGCTCTTTTATCATGTGATCAGGCATTATTTAGATGAGGAGACGTGGATATTATATAGTAATTCAATATATATTTACGCAGTGAAGGATGTTTGCACAATAAAGAGGAGTAGAAGCTATTACGTGTATATCAGAGATATTTAGATTTAGCGCCAATACACCAATGCACTGCTTGGTCAAACCGTGAGCTGCTGAATGCCTGGGTTTGCCCTCCGTCAATCCAGCGGACTCCTGATGTGGGGATCAGGTGTGGTCAGTTCAGGTGGTCACAGATTTGACGGCACGGCAGCCTCAGATCCAGGTTCCTGCTTCGGACAGCAGATCTATAAAGCTAAGATGAGGCACATCCAGCCGTCCAATAAACTTGATCCGATGGTGGGTGGGATTGAGGTGCCGTGCCCCGTCAAATCTCCGTTCTGATGGATCTTCGATATCACTTCATCCCAAAAGGTTCTGTGTGTTTTCCAAATTTCCTAGTGCGGGACAGTGCGGTATTGTGCGGTTCTGTGCAAGGTAGAGTGGCCGGGTGAGATCAGATTCCGCTTTTTGCGCCATTCTTTGACCGACCAAACAAGGCCATCAGGATTCTCACAAATGAGAGCAATTATTGCTCTCCCCTAGCACACTTGTTCTTTGCTCAACAGGCTGGCTAATCCAAGCCAGGCATAGAAGCCAGTTTATTGTGGTCTTCTGTCACATAGGAAATTGTAGGGCTTACTTATATGCGACTCGCTCAGCATTATTCATGTCAGAGGCGATTACTGGAGTAATCGCAGAGACGTGGAACATGGAGACCACATTAGGCGAGACGTTCGTCGACATCTTTATTCCATTGTCGGCGGCTCTAGGCATAGCATTCGCTCTCTACCAATGGGGCGTCGTAAGCAGGGTGAAGCTAACAGCGCCGCTGAGCGTGTATGGCTTGGAGGATGGACAAGCGGATAACGTGGATCAGCAGATCGCGGAGATTCAATATGCCATTTCAACAGGTGCGTACGTCCGGAGAGATTAGGTACGTTTCAATATGTTCGTACGGCTGTGTAAATGTCTATGACGCTGGACTTGCTCCTGCGGTGCTCCTCGTCCGTACGGGTCAGCCGGTGCATAGGACATTTTTAAGGCCGAATAGGTGTGAATGTCTCATGACTTTTTGTCAGCAAAGGTCGCAGTTTACTGCTCCGTGTGGAAGGCCATTAACGTAACGCTACACAGCCTCTTATCCTCCGTGGTATTGCCAGGTCATTTAGCTGGGTGTTGCATGACGCTATAAAACATGTCACATCCCAGCATTTCCTTATGTAGAATACGAAAACAGAATGCGCGTGTACGTGTCGGCTAGTGCCCATTTTGCAAACCGCATTGAACGAAGCGCAATAGTCACCACCATTCTTTGTAGCCAGTCCGCTCATGGCGCTCATCAACGCCGGATTTGCGACATTTCATGCGTTTCATCGACACGTTACATCCCCGCGTTTCATCCATGCGGTCTCTCCGTGCCGCTTATCCACGTTCATTCGCATCATTCTCCCATGCCATCCGTCTCCTTCCCCTCTCTCCACCCAAAACTTCCACCCTTATTCTAGTCCTGATGATGTTTGTGTCTCCAGCGTTTGGTACCTGACATCGCTCGCAGCGTTCTTCCAGTGTTTCCCACCCACCTCGCTGCCCGTCCCCACCCTGTTCCGCCTCCCTCCTCATTCCCGCAGGAGCGACGTCGTTCCTAACAACGGAGTACAAGTACCTAGCGGCATTCATGGCGTTCTTCAGCGTCCTCGTCTTCCTCTTCCTCGGATCCGTCAACACCTTCAGCACGTCCTGGCAGCCCTGCGAGGACAACCCCTCGCAGCTCTGTGCGCCCTCGCTCGCCAACGCATTCTTCACAACTGTCGCCTTCATTCTCGGCGCGCTCACCTCGACGCTCTCCGGATACCTGGGAATGAAGATCGCCACCTGTACGTCACTTTACCTCGTTCCCTTCGATTTTCAATCTCTCGCTCACTCTGGCTCCACCTCATTTTCGCCGTTGCTCTCCAACGACTTGGTTACCACCGTCGCGCTTATTCTCGACGCCCTTGCATTGGCCATCTCGGGCAGTCTGGACGAAGATTATGCATGTTTTGACTTCTCTTCCCCCTTTGCCTTCCCTGTCCACCGCTTCCCATCTTTTCACTTGAGCTCCCACTTCACCGCTCACTCGTTTTCCGCTACCCCAAACGCCCGTCGTCCTCCTCCCTCCAGACGCCAATGCGCGCACCACAGTGGAGGCGTGGCGCGGAATCGGCCCAGCTTTCGTGGTGGCATTCCGCTCGGGCGCAGTAATGGGCTTCCTGCTGGCAGCCAACGGGCTGATCGTGCTCTTCATCACCATCGTTCTCTTCCGCCTCTACTACGGCAACGACTTCACCACTCCCTCCCTCTTTCCTCCTTCCCCAACACCCGCCGTTCCCCCCACACCACCAGACGCCAACGCGCGCACCACAGTGGAAGCCCGGCGCGGAATCGGTCCAGCGTTCGTCGTAGCCTTCCGCTCAGGCGCAGTGATGGGCTTCCTGCTCGCCGCCAACGGACTCAGCATGCTGTTCATCACCATCGTGCTCTTCCGCCTCTACTACGGCAACGACTTCACCGCTCCCCCGTTTTCCCCCTTTCCCCCCTTTCAACGTCCGCTGTTCCCCCACCCCCTCAGACGCCAATGCGCGCACCACAGTAGAAGCGCGGCGCGGAATCGGCCCAGCCTTTGTCGTAGCATTCCGCTCAGGAGCAGTGATGGGCTTCCTGCTCGCCGCCAACGGACTCATCGTGCTGTTCATCACCATCGTGCTCTTCCGTCTCTACTACGGCAACGACTGGGCGTCGCTCTTTGAGACCATCACGGGGTACGGGCTCGGCGGCTCCAGCGTCGCGCTCTTCGGGCGCGTGGGCGGGGGGATCTACACCAAGGCGGCGGACGTGGGCGCGGATCTGGTGGGGAAGGTGGAGCGGAACATTCCGGAAGACGACCCGAGGAACCCAGCTGTGAGTACCCCTGGTGGGTGGGTGTTTTGAGGCTCTAAAAGACATGTCTTGTAGGAGGTGGGAAAGAACGGCCTTCGTAAAACAAGCTGCGAACTGGCATGAGGAAGAAAGAATTTTGGGCATCCAACGTCCCCCCTCCACCCCCCCCCTTCCATGCTTTCCCACACGTGCTTCCTGTGCAGGTTATAGCGCACAACGTGGGTGACAACGTTGGGGGCATAGCAGGCATGGGGTCGGACCTCTTTGGCTCCACCCCTTGCACGCTTCACTCATTATTCTCTTCCCACTCTCCCGCTCGGACCTCTTTGGATCCTTCGCCGAGTCCAAGTGCGCGTCGCTCGTCATCGCGTCCATCTCCTCCCTGGGCCAGACGCACAACTTCACTCCTTCCCGCCCCTTCCACTCGCCACTCCTCATCTTCTCTTCCCACCCTGCCCTCCCACCCCATCTCCCCCCAACTCCTTCCTCCCGTTTGCTTGTTACAACCCCAGGTCATAGCGGACAACGTGGGCGACAACGTCGGTGACATCGCCGGCATGGGCTCGGACCTCTTCGGCTCGTTCGCCGAGTCCACGTGCGCAGCCCTCGTGATCGCGTCCATCTCGTCCCTGGGCCAGACGCACAACTTCACGGCCATGTGCTTCCCTCTCCTCGTGTCCGCGCTGGGCATCCTCGTGTGCCTCTTCACCACGCTCTTTGCCACCGACTGGTTCCACGTCACTGAGGCCCGCCACGTGGAGCCGCAGCTCAAGGCACAGCTGCTCATCAGCACCGTGCTCATGACGCCGCTCGTGCTGGGGCTGTGCTATCTCGCACTGCCGTCGTCGTTCACCATTGTGGTGGCGGGGGAGGAGGCGGACAAGACGGCGCAGAACTGGCAGATTTTTTTCTGTGTGGCCTCGGGGCTGTGGGGCGGGCTGCTTATTGGCTATGTCACCGAGTACTTCACCAGCCACGCCTATTCGTGAGTGTTGGGTGTTACAGTTTGAGCGATGATCGTTGCCTTCCCCAACTTCCCTCTCTCTATCCCTGCTCCAGCTCCCCACTCCTCATCCTCTCCCCGCCCAACAGCCTGGTAAGGGACGAGGAAAACTCGTGCTTGAGCGCAGCAACCAACGTCATGTTCAGGCTGACTCTGGGGTTACGTCATCGTGCCCATGTTCAGTATCCCGTTCTTCTGATTCCTCTATCCCCTCCCCCACCTTCCATCCCCCCATCCCCGCCTTCCCCCCGCCCCCCCCTTCTCCCCCGCTCCCCACCCTTCCCCCCCACTCCCCACCCTTCCCCCTGTCCCAACAGCCCTGTGAGGGACGTGGCAGACTCGTGCCGCACGGGAGCAGCAACCAACATCATCTTCGGGCTAGCCCTGGGCTACAAGTCCGTGATCATTCCCGTCTTCGCCATCGCAGTCGCCATCTACATCAGCTACGCCATCGCCGCCATGTACGGGGTCGCCCTGGCCGCCCTGGGCATGCTCTCCACGCTCGCTACTGGGCTTGCTATTGACGCGTATGGGCCGATCTCGGACAATGCCGGGGGGATTGCGGAGATGGCTGGGCTTGGGGCGGACGTGAGGGAGCGGACTGATGCGCTGGACTCTGCTGGGAACACAACTGCTGCCATTGGCAAGGTGCGTGTATGGGACAGAGTCACTGGCAAGGTGCGTACCTAGGAGGGAGTCACAGTGCCTTACCCCCTCTCATTACAGAGGGGCTTGGGGCGGATGCGAGGGAGAGGACGGATGCGCTGGACTCTGCTGGGAACACCACTGCTGCTATTGGCAAGGTGCGTGTATGAGAGTCGTAGTTCCTTGCCCTCATCTCGTTACCCCCTCCCAGTCTCACTACATATCCCCATCCCACTGCCCCACTCCCCTTTCACAGCACTTTTCCATCTTGGTACCACCACCCTCTCTCTCTGCTCCCTTCCAAACTCCCCCACACCTATCTTTCAATGCCAAACCTCTGTCTTCTCCCGCCTCCCCTTCTCCAATTTCCTGCAGGGATTTGCCATCGGGTCAGCAGCGCTGGTGTCACTGGCTCTGTTTGGAGCGTATGTGAGCCGCGCAGAGGTCACCAACATCCTCATCACCAACCCGCAGGTGCGTGAGGGGCACACATTGCTTCCCATAATGACTATGTGAGCCGTGCACAGGACACCAGCCCTCAGGTGCAAAGGGCTACACACCCTTCATTCACTGCTTAGGTTCCCGTCAAGACTATGTGAGCTGTGCGCAGGTCACCAACATCCTCATCACCAACCCTCAGGTGCGTTAGGGCCACACATCCCTCCACCCACCTCTGTACCTCTTCTCATACTAGCAGTTTCAGGGCTCAACCATGTTCTAAAACTCCTTGTCACCATCACGCAGGTCAGCATTGCGATAGAGTCCACGCAACCACGCACCCGTGCAGTCTAGTTCCCTCTCGCAAGAGCCTATGCATTAGCACCTATGTGGTCAGGCCCACAACATCAATGCTCTCACCACCGGGTCCATTCCCCCCATCATTCCCCCCTTCCCCTCTCCCCTCCCCACCTGCCCACCTCTCATTTTCCCCAGACATTTGTTGGCCTGCTAGTGGGTGCCATGCTGCCATACTGGTTCAGTGCCATGACCATGAAGAGCGTGGGCAAGGCGGCGCTAGCGATGGTGGACGAGGTGCGGCGGCAGTTTGACACCATCCCGGGCCTCATGGAGGGCACCGCCCGCCCCGACTACCGCAAGTGCGTGCAGATCTCCACCAAGGCCTCGCTCAATGAGATGCTGCCACCTGGCGCGCTCGTGCTCCTCGCACCGATCATCACAGGGGTTCTCTTCGGGACGGCAACGCTGGCAGGGCTCCTGGCAGGGGCGCTGGTGTCTGGGGTGCAGATGGCGGTGTCGGCGAGTAACACGGGCGGCGCGTGGGACAATGCGAAGAAATACATCGAAGCGGGGATGTCGGAGCACGCGCAGTCGCTGGGGCCCAAGGGGTCAGAGGCGCACAAGGCAGCGGTGATCGGGGATACTGTGGGTGATCCGCTCAAGGATACATCCGGGCCGTCACTGAACATTCTTATCAAGCTGATGGCCGTTGAATCGCTGGTGCTGGCCCCGTTCTTCGTGGCTCACGGTGGGCTCATTTGGGGCAAGGCTAAGTGATCGGGAGTACCCAAGGGGTCGGAGGCGCACAAGGCAGCGGTGATCGGGGATACTGTGGGGGACTTGCTCAAGGATACATCCGGGCCGTCGCTGAATATTCTCATCAAGCTGATGGCTGTTGAGTCGCTGGTGCTGGCGCCTTTCTTTGTGGCGCACGGCGGGCTCATTTGGGGCAAGTCCAAGTGAGGGGAGGGGAAGGGGCGGGGGGGGGGGGGGGGGGGGCAGTTTGGAGGGGCAGATCGGAGTGTGTCCTGGTTATATGGGGCATTTGGTCAATAAGATGGTTGTTGTTGAGTCGCTGGTGCTGGCGACCTTCGTTCTTGCTCACGGCGGGCTGATTTGGGGCAAGGCTAAGTGATTTCGAGTCTACTCTCATGTCACTGGTGCTAGTGGCAGCAGCACGACTGGTGCTGGTAGCCTGTGGCCGTAGTTGGCACATAAGGGGCAGCTCTGGGTGGGACTGTTCCAGTTAAATGAGAGCTTGGGGAAAGGCAGAGCAGAAATAGTCCTTGGTCAATTTTCAAGGCCCTAGGAGTGATAGTTTATTGCTGCATGTACGGGAATGGGGTTTTGTGTAGGTGATAGACGCGATGTGACTATGAGGGCAACCACTTGGAATAAATCAGGCATGTTACTGATATGCTAATCTAAGTTACAGAACGACTGTTCCTTCCTGCAAAGCCTATTGTTGAGATTTTACTGTCATATGAGCAAGTTTGACCAGCTGGCAAGGGAATGTAGCGCATGAGCACTCTAAATCTGTCACAGCTACTGACTGCAACCTAAAGGTGAGGCATGGAGATTCACAAAGGTTTTCCAGACACACGAGCAACTACCATAGGCAAAAACTGGTACAAGTCGTACAAGTCAATATCACACATCACATGCAATCAGTTTTCCATAGAACCCATTGGTTTCCGAATGAACCCACCCACCACATCAGTCAACCACAAATTACACTTTTATGCACAACTTCTCCCCTCATGCACAAGCCATCCTCCCCTCCCCTGACCTGCGTGGCAGTGGCGACACTGGCAGCCATGGCACAGGGGGTGTGACGCAGCCAACATGCACCATAGCACGGCTGCCATACCCATACATCCCCGGCTCACTGCCCATGCTCTTCTGCAACCCCGCCGCTCCCTGCTGGCCCCCTGCTCGCCCCCCTAGTCGCCTCGCCCCCCTGCTCGCCCCCCTAGTCGCCTCGCCCCCCTGCTCGCCCCCCTGCTCGGCCCCCTGCTAGCCCCCCCTGCTGCCCCCCTGCTCGCCCCCCTGCTCGCCTCCCTGCTCGCCCCCCTGCTCGCCTCCCTGCTCACCTTCCTGCTCGCCTCCCTGCTCTCCCCCCTGCTCTCTCCCCTGCTCGACCCCCTGCTCGCCTCCCTGCTCTCCCCCCTGCTCTCTCCCCTGCTCTCCCCCCTGCTCTCTCCCCTGCTCGCCTCCCTGCTCGCCCCCCTGCTCTCCCCCCTGCTCGCCCCCCTGCTCTCCCCCCTGCACGCCTCCCTGCCCGCCCCCCTGCTGTCCCCCTGCTGCACCCCTGCTCGACTTCCTGCTCGCCCCCCTGCTCGCCTCGCCCGCCTGCTCCTCCCCCCCAGACCTGCCTTCCTCATCTGCCCCTCTTCCTCTCTTCCTCCCCCCTCTCCTCGGCACTTTCCTGCTTTTATCATTCAGCCGCTTAATCTCTCCTTCCGAACCGTTTGACACGATTGCCACCACCTCCGCCCACTTCATGCCTTCGGGCTTCTTCCTAATCTGAGACACCACGGCGACCTGTGCAGGAGTAAGAAACTTGCAGGGTTCAGGGACTCCCACCCCGAAAACCAGCCGTGAAACTTCTGAGGCCATGCCAGCCTTGTCGTGGTACTCGAAATGACCCACTTCTTGCCGTTAATTATTTGCATCCCATATTCTTATCCTATACGGTTTGAGCTCGTACGTGCACCCGACAATACCACCGAAACCCTTTCCCTCATCTTCTCCAACCCCCTCCAACCCCCTCTCCCCCTCCTCCTCTCCCTCCTCCTCTCCCTCCCCCTTCCTCGACTCCTCCGCCTCCCCCTCCCCCTCCCCTCCCTTCCCCCCATCTCCTGCCCCGACTGGCGGAACCGGGTATCTCAGGTTCCTAAACACCTGGAGAGAGAGAGAGAGAGAGAGAGAGAGAGAGAGAGAGAGAGAGAGAGAGAGAGAGAGAGAGAGAGAGAGAGAGAGAGAGAGAGAGAAGGGGAAGAATGGGATGGGAGAATGGCAGTGACTGCTGTTGACCCACTCCATCATGGCCCACTTCCCTCGCTCCTTCCTTACACCAAGTTTCTTTTAACCGCCAGCGGGCAGCCATGACAGCGCCCAACAAATCAGCAAGTGACATTCGAGTCAACTCTATAAACCTTCCTCACCCCCCTCTTCCCTCCTCTCCACCCTCCCTCCCCCACGACAGGTTTCTTCGACCGCCAGAGGGCAGCCATAACAGCCTCAATGGCAGACAGGGCAGCAGAGCTGGCCCCGGCCCCTCAAGGTGCCTCCGCCCCTCTTCGCTCGCTGGCTCCCCAGTGAATTTGGGGGCAAGGGGCAGCAGGTGCGTGACCACACCACACCTCTTACAGCATGACATACCGCACCAGTTACAGCGTGACATACCACACCAGTTACAGCGTGACATACCACACCAGTTACATTGTGACATACCACACCAGTTACAGCGTGACATACCACACCAGTTACATTGTGACATACCACACCAGTTACAGCGTGACATACCACACCAGTTACAGCGTGACATACCACACCAGTTACATTGTGACATACCACACCAGTTACAGCGTGACATACCACACCAGTTACCTTGTGACATACCACACCAGTTACAGCGTGACATACCACACCAGTTACAGCGTGACATACCACACCAGTTACATTGTGATATACCACACCAGTTACAGCGTGACATACCACAACAGTTACATTGTGACATACCACACCAGTTACAGCGTGACATACCACACCAGTTACAGCGTGACATACCACACCAGTTACATTGTGACATACCACACCAGTTACAGCGTGACATACCACACCAGTTACAGCGTGACATACCACACCAGTTACAGCGTGACATACCACACCAGTTACAGCGTGACATACCACACCAGTTACATTGTGACATACCACACTAGTTACAGCGTGACATACCACACCAGTTACATTGTGACATACCATACCAGTTACAGCGTGACATATCACACCAGTTACAGCGTGACATACCACACCAGTTACAGCGTGACATACCACACCAGTTACAGCGGCCGTTGCCTTGAGAAACTACAATATAGTTCTTGCTTTTGACTTACAAGTTCCAGTCCCCCAGAGGCTTGGGTGCTGGGTGGGTTGGGTGGGTGCTGGGTGGGTGCTGGGTGGGTGCTGGGTGGGTCCGGGGTGGGTGCTGGTAGTGACTGCTGTTGAAGAACACGCACACGCGTGATTAGTGGTAGATTCCTTTAGCCCGCCCGCCACCCTTTCCCCCCCTCCTGAGCCTACCTTTCGAAAGTGGTCTCGCTCCGCAATCAATGCCCTGATCTCAGCGTTCTTCTGCTCCAATCAAATATCTATCTCTCCCCCTTCCACTCCCCCTGCAACTCCCCCACCCCCTTCCCCTCCAACCTCCTCTCCCCCTCCTCCTCCCCCTCCCCCTCCCTGTCCCCCCTCTCCTGCCCCTTCGTCTTTGCCATACTCTTCCTGCTCCTCTCCCCCTTCCTCTCCCCGCCTTCCTCACCTTTCCGTTTCCTCCCCCCCTGCCCCTGCCCTTGCCCCTTCGGCCCCATCCTGCTCGCTGCCCTCCTCCACATCTTTCATTTCCGGCTACTCGCGGAATGAGAGGCGCCGGTGCCCTGAGTGCTGCGCCAGGAGCTCAGCATGCCTCTCTGACTGCTCAGCACGTGAGACAGGAGAACCAGGAAAAGTGCTGCTGGGGGTAAAGAACCCAGTAGAACGCCGTCTAAAGTTGCTGCTGGGGGTAAGGAACTCAGTAGAAGGCTTTTCGTTGTCGCTCATGGTGCTGCTGGAGTTGCCGTTGGCGCAAGTGTTGCTGTTGGCGCCGCTGGTACTGCGGGTGCTGCGGCTGGTGGTGGAGTTTGCACTGCTGCAGATAGCTGGAGCAAGGGGAGCGGCAGAATGGTTGCAATCTGCAGGGCAGAGAGGTATAGGGTATGGTGTGCATGCGGCAGGATGCAAAGAATCATGGGCAGATTAGGATAAAGTGTAAAAAACACTCAAAATGTGCACCAGGCACCATGCGCCATGCACCATGGCTGCCTCCATGAATCGCGTCTGACAAATCAAGCTAGGGAAGTGTAACTTTTCGCGTTTCCTTCCAGAAGCTTGTCCTCGTCTGTCTTCCCATGCTTGTCCTCTCGCCTCTCGCCCTCTTTCCTCACACCCTCGCTCGTCTCTCTCAGGTGGCGGTGCAGGGTAGCAGTGCGGACCAGTCTCTGTCGCTCTCAGCAGCGCGACAAGGGGGAGCTGGAGCAGTGGCGGTCAAGGGGGAGCTGGAGCAGTGGCGGTCAAGCCTAATGTCAACCCAGGTGTGTGCAATGCCATGTCCATGCCCCACACCCCACCATGCCCCACACCCCACCATGCCATGACATGCCCCTCCCACACCACCCAGCCCTGCAGGCCTGCCAGCCACCCCGCCCAGCCCCAGCCCCAGCCCCAGCCACGCCACGCCACGCCACGCTGTTCCCACCCCATCCAGCCCCAGCCCCTGCCACGCAAAGCCAAGCCATGCCATGCTTGCACACCATAGCGTGCAGCAGACCCCGACAGACGTACCCGAGGCGATATGTTCGTAGAGCAAGGCAAAATGTTCGTAGAGCAAGGCGAAATGTTCGTAGAGCAAGGCGATATGTTCGTAGAGCAAGGCGATATGTTCGTAGAGCAAGGCGATATGTTCGTAGAGCAAGGCGATATGTTCGTAGAGCAAGGCGATATGTTCGTAGAGCAAGGCGATATGTTCGTAGAGCAAGGCGATATGTTTGTAGAGCAAGGCGATATGTTCTTAGAGCAAGGCGATATGTTCGTAGAGCCTATGACGCACTGACGCACGCACACGCGCACTGACACACGCACGCGTGCACTGACACACGCACGCACGCACTGACGCACGCACGCACACACTGACGCACACACGCACCGAAGCACGCACTGACGCATGAACGCACGCACTGACGCACACACGCATGCACTGACACACACACGCATGCACTCACTGACGCACGCACGCACTGACGCCAGTGAGAGAGAAATGGTAGCATGGTGACACAATGATACATCACATCATAACAGCGCCACCGCAATCCTAGCAGTGTTTTGAGTGGACTCAAAACACACCAGGTCCGCCACCGAGCAAGACATGGTAGCACGGTGACGCAATGATGCATACATCATAGCAGCGTCACAGCAATCCTAGCAGCGTCACAGCAATCCTAGCGGCACGAGCTTACCACTGGGAAATTCGTTCAGACTGACTCCAGCAGTCTGGTGTAATGGAGGCAGGTACATGGTCAGGGGGGGGAAGGGAAAGAGAGAATGGGTGAATACGGGCGATTAGACTTCGACTTGTGGAAGGGAGGCAAGTACAGGGCCAGGGAGCAGAGTGGAAGAGAGCATGGGCGAATAGGGACGACCAGGCAGTGACTATCTTATGCTGATGCATCAAAAGAGTTCAGGGTGAAAAAGGTTAGGGGAAGAAAGACCGGATATAAGTGCGATTAGAGTACTGTTGCTTACAGACTCGAATCAATTTTTCGGAGCAGATATGCTGATTATTGTTGACTCTTCACCTTCCCTTGTCCCCCTCTCAGCAGGCAAATGAGGCATATCAGCATATCTCGCCCCTCCCTGTGTTCACTCTCCCCTCTCCCTCCCCCTCCCATCTCCCTCTCATCTTCCTGACCATCTTCCTCCCTCCCCTTCTCCCCAACCTGTCGCCTACCTTCTTTTACTTAATCTCCTCCTATGTGTATTCAGCTGCCTGTGAACACTGACCGCAGGTCTACAGTGGTGGTTGGGGGGGGTGTGAGGGGATGGGATGGAAAAAGGAGAATTAAGGTTAAAGAACCGGCAGGGTGAGAGTCCCCGCCTATGTGTATTCTGCTGCCTGTAAACACTGTCCGCACGCACGCACCCACAAACTGATGCACGCACCCACGCACTGACGCACTCACGCACGCACGCACTGACACACTCACGCATGCCCTAACGCACGCACGCACGCATGCACTGACGCACGCATGCATGCACCTACGCACGCACGCATGCACTCACTGACAAACGCACGCACACAATGACGCACGCACGCACACACTGACGCACGCACGCATGCACTGACGCACGCACGCACGCACTGACGCACGCACGCACGCACTGACGCATGCGCGCATGCACTGACGCACGCACGCATGCACTGACGCACGCACTGACGCACGCACGCATGGGCTGACGCACTGACGCATGCACTGACGTACGCACGCATGCACTGACACACGCATGCATGCACCAACGCATGAACGCATTCACTCACTGACGCACGCACGCACTGACGCACGCACGCATGCACTGACGCACTGACGCATGCTAATGGTAATGGTAATGGTAATGGTAATGATAGTGGTAATGGTAATGGTAATGGTTATGGTAATGCTAATGGCAATGGTAATGGTAATGGTAATGATAGTGGTAATGGTAATGCTAATGGTAATGATAGTGGTAATGGCAACTCTAATGGTAATGGTAATGGTAATGGTAATGGTAATGGTAATGGTAATGGTAATGGTAATGGTAATGATAGTGGTAATGGTAATGGTAACGGTAATGGTAATCGTAATGGTAATGGTAATAGTTATGGTTATGCTAATGGTAATGATAATGCTAATGGTAATGGTAATGGTAATGCCAATAGTAATGGTAGTGCTAATGGCAATGGTAATAGTAATGGTAATGGTAATGCTAATGGGAATGGTAATGGTAATGGTAATGGTAATGGTAATGGTAATGATAGTGGTAATGGTAACGGTAATGGTAATGGTAATGCTAATGGGAATGGTAATGGTAATGGTAATGATAGTGGTAATGGTAATGGTAATGGTAATGGTAATGGTAATGGTAATGGTAATGATAATGGTAATGCTAATGGTAATGGTAATGGTAATGATAGTAGTAATGGTAATGGTAATGGTAGTGGTAATGGTAATGGTGATGCTAATGGTAATGGTAATGGTAATGATAGTGGTAATGGTAATGCTAATGGGAATGGTAATGGTAATGGTAATGATAGTGGTAATGGTAATGGTAATAGTAATGGTAATGGTAATGGTAATGGTAATCGTAATGGTAATGGTAATGCTAATGGTAATGGCAATGGTAATGGTAATGCTAATGGTAATGGTAATGGTAATGGTAATGGTAATGGTAATGGTAATGCTAATGTTAATGGAAATGGTAATGCTAATGGTAATGGTAACGGTAATGGTAATGCTAATGCTAATAGTAATGGTAATGGTTATGGTTATGCTAATGGTAATGATAATGCTAATGGTAATGGTAATGGTAATGCCAATGGTAATGGTAATGGTAATGGTAATGGTAATGCTAATGGTAATGGTAATGGTAATGCTAATGGGAATGGGAATGCTAATGGTAATGGTAATGGTAATACTAATGCTAATGCTAATGGTAATGGCAATGGTAATGCTAATGGTAATGGTAATGGTAATGGTAATGCTAATGGTAATGGTAATGGTAATGGTAATGATAATGGTTATGGTAATGGTAATGGTAATGCTAATGCTAATGTTAATGATAATGGCAATGCTAATGGTAATGGTAACGGTAATGGTAATGCTAATGGTAATGGAAATGGTAATGGTAATGGTTATGGTTATGCTAATGGTAATGATAATGGTAATGGTAATGGTAATGGTTATGGTAATGGTAATGGTAATGGTAATGGTAATACTAATGGTAATGGTAATGGTAATGGTAATGGTAATGGTAATGGTAATGGTTATGGTTATGCTAATGGTAATGATCATGCTAATGGTAATGGTAATAGAAATGCCAATGGTAATGGTAAGGGTAATGGTAATGCTGGTGGTAATGGTACTGGTAATGGTAATGGTGATGCTATAGGGAATGGTAATGGTAATGGTAAGGATAGTGGTAATGGTAATGGTAATGGTAATGGTAATGGTAATGGTAATAGCAATGGTAATAGTAATGGTAATGGTAATGGTTATGGTAATGCTAATGGTAATGGTAATGGTAATGGTAATGGTAATGGTAATGGTAATGGTAATGGTAATGGTAATGGTAATGGTAATGATAGTGGTAATGGCAATGGTAATGGTAATGGCAATGGTAATGGTAATGATAGTGGTAATGGTAATTGTAATGGTAATGATAGTGTCAGAATGTTATTATCTAGCCTGTAGTGGGGTGCTCTATAGCGAGTACAACCCTGTTAGGGTTTGCTATATGTATCCCAACTACTGCTAGTGAAACCCCTCCTTTCTTCATTTCTGTTTCTCACTGCTAGTTTCTGACATGCTATCAGAGCAGGTCGACCCCCTTGGGTCGATCCTGTGGGTGGGCCCACCACCTAATGCTTCCGCTGCTGTTCTACTTGTCGCGCGCCTCGGTCGCGCGACGCCTCCTTCCTGCCTCGCGCGGCGAAATTTTTTTAGGGTTTTCATCCCGCCGTGCGCTCGGGGCGCGCGGAGGTTTTCTGCCCGCCGTGCGCCCCGAGGCGCGCGGCGGTTTCCTACCATGGGGGACCCGCGCACGCCCCCGCCCTGTCCGTCGCGGCGCCCTGGGGGACCCGCGCGCTGCCCCCGCCCGTCCGTCACGGCACCCTGGGGAGCCGCGCGCTGCCCCCGCCCGTCCGTCGCGACACCCTGGGGAGCCGTGCGCTGCCCCCGCCCGTCCGTCGCGACGCCCTGGGGAGCCGCGCGCGGCCCCCTGCTGCCCCTTGGTGGCGCCCAGGGGGCCGCGTGAGAAGAAACGAGGAATGAAATGACTAAGTGAAAGTTGGGTACAAAAAGCAAACCCTAGAAAACTGTACCCCATATGTGCTACCCCACTATAGCCTACAGTAGCTATGTCATATAAATCTGACACACCCCCATAGGCAAAGTGGGGGAGAACAAGGGGTCACAAGACCAGTCAAGCAAAGCAAAACAAGCTCAGGGTGGATCACAAAGTCACCACACATTCCGAGCTCAAGTTCAAGGCCACAAGGCCAGTTCACATGCAGGATTGCATATATATATATATAAGACTAGACAAGCAAGAGCAGGTGTATATATATATGCAACAGTACAAACAAGGTCAAGGGGTGAGCAAGTGAGGCAAGGTAGGCACAAGACCAAGCTGAGTACAGAAGCGCTGATGATCACAAGGCGCAAGTGCCTTGGTGAAGATATCAGTAGTGTTGGCCTCAGAGGCCACGTACGCAAACCGCAGCTGACCACGCTGCTGTAGCTCACGAGCAAGGAAGTAGCGGAGAGCAATGTGCTTCGTTCTGTGCTCCAGTCTCTGCTCTCGACACAAGGCCAGCATGGCCTTGTTGTCTACGTACAGCACTGGAGGAGAACGAGGCGGCTCTCCGAGGTCAGTGAGCAGGTAGGTGAGCCAGCGAAGCTCCTGTGCAGCCATGGCCCCGGCGTAGATCTCAGCCTCACAACTGGAGCCGAGAACAGAAGACGAGCGGGTAGCCCGCCACGAAACAGAGCCGGAACCAAGGCTGAAGGTGTAACCCTGTGACGACCGCTGCGTAGCCTGGTCGTCAGCCCAAGAAGCGTCTGCGTGCCCAGTGAGGACCACTGGACTCTGCCCTCCAAGCACAAGCCCCATGCCCGACGTACTGCACAAGTAACGCAACACCCTCTTCGCTGCAGCCATGTGCTCCGGTCTGTGTCTCCCAGGAGCAACATAGCGTGCGAGAATGCTAAGAGGGTATGCGAGGTCAGGTCGTGTGCAGGTCATCAGGTACATGAGGCAGCCAACAAGCTCTGGGTACGGGCCACTCGACTCTACGGACTCATCCGAAGGCAGAGCTGAGAGCGAGTGGCGAGTAGGCAGAGGAGTGGCCTGAGGCGAGGAGTACGTGAAGCCGAAGCGCTGAAGGACCTGCTGCACCATGTGTGACTGAGTCAGGGTAATGGTGCGGCGTGCTCTGTCCCGGGTGATCTGCAAGCCAAGGTAGCTGCGCAGTTCACCCAGGTCTGTGCACGTGTGTCTCTTCTGCAGCTCGGACTTCACGTGGGCGAGTCCAGCAGTGTCAGCTGTGGCAAAGACCAAGTCGTCGACGTACACGAGGATGTAGAACGGCGGCAAAGAAGTGTCGGTGCGCAGAAACAGCGACGGGTCGGCAGTAGAGGGAGCAAACCCAAGAGCCGCAAGTGTAGTCCTCAGTGTGTCGTGCCACTCACGCGGTGCCTGGCGGAGACCGTAGACTGGCCGCCGGAGGCTCCACTGGGTGCCAGGAGGAAAAGACCCCGTGAAGCCAGGTGGGCGACGCAGCCAGATCTCCTCGTGCAGGCTGCCCTGCAAGAAAGCAGTGCTGAAGTCAAGAGAGTGCAGCTCGTAGTCGCGGTGAGCAGCTATGTGCAGCAGTACCCGAAGAGTGGTCATCTTCGGGGTGGGAGAGAAGGTCTGAAAGTAGTCAACTCCCTACCGCTGACTGAAGCCACGAGCCACGTAACGCGCCTTGAAGACAGGCGGAGAACCCGGCGGCCGCTTCACCCTGAAAATCCACATGCCACTGACGATGTTCGCCCCAGGCGGGGGAACCTCGTCAACGTAGGTGCCTGTGGACTTCCAGGAAGCCATCTCTGTGTCCATAGCTGCCTGCCACTGAGAGGAGTAGGGACCCTCTATCGCCTCCGCGTAAGAGCGCGGAGTCGGGATGTCAAGTGCATCCGGGTCTCCCTCAGGGGTAAGCAGTACGGACACGAGATGAGGTGAAGCAGCAGCCAAACACTGGAACTCCTCCTGCCTGTCCTCAAGGACGTCCGTGCCAAGGGCACACTCACCCCCGACGGACGGAGGACAGACAGACTCAGACTCAGCGACAAGACAAGCAGCGTAGTCTAGACGACAGCGAGCAGCAAAGTCGACGAGCTCAGCAACTAGGGCAGACGCAGCAGTGGACGCAAAGGAAGGGTCAGTGACGACAGTAGCAAGGAGACGCGTGACAGTAGGACTGGCAGCACGAAGAGAGTCCGACTCCGGGTCGGGAAGAGCAGGAAGAGAGGACTCAGGAGGAGAAGGCAAAGGGGCACGCAGAGGAGCAGTGGACGGACGCAGAGACATCCGGTGCGTGCCAGGGACAGGAGGAGGACGCTGACGCGAACCACGACCACTAGCGCGAGCAGTACGGACAGGCGACGCAGGACGCGACGCAGGCTCACGACGCTCAGCAAGACCTCCAGTAGGACCAGTGTAGGGAGAAGGAGCGGGCAGTGGGGAGGCCGGCTGTAACTGTAACTGTGACAGGACAGGCTGTGGACACTCTAAGGGAGGAGGAGGAGGACCAGTAGAAGGCGGGAGACCAAGAACCTGCTGAAGGAGCGGAACGAAGTACGGCCGAGGCCGCGCGGCGACTCCAGACACAGCAAGGACAGCACCAGTACCCCCAGCGGCAGCACCAGCGCCAGCAGCACCTCCAGCTCCAGTACCTCCAGCAGCACCAGTAGCACCCCCAGCAGCTCCACCTCCAGGACCGACAGCAGTAGCCTCAGCGTCAACACCCTTAGCAGCTCCAGCTCCAGTCGTACCCGTAGGCCCAGCAGCTCCAGTACTCCCAGTATGAGCACCTCCGGGACCCGCGGCACCAGCACCCTCAGTAGCCGAAGAACCTCCAGCACCAGCAGCACGCCTCCAGCGCCGGGCAAACCACTCGCGCAGCTCCTGTGGAGAGAGTGGCTCCCGCCGAGACGAAGCACCCGGAGAACCTCCAGGCTCAGCACCGCCAGACGCCACACAAGCAGGCCCAGCTCCCTCAGGCTCCGCACCCCCAGGCTCAGCACCTCCAGGCGTAGCACCCCCAGGCTCAGCACCCCCAGGCTCAGCACCCCCAGGCTCAGCACCCCCAGTAGTAGCACCTCCAGGCTCAGTACCCCCAGGCTCAGCACCCCCAGTAGTAGCACCCTCAGGCTCAGCACCCCCAGGCGTAGCACCCACACGCTCAGCACCCCCAGCGTCAGCACCCCCAGGCTCAGCACCCTCAGCAGCACCAGAGTCACCAGTAACCTCGACAGGCTCGACTGCGTCTACCTGGGACACACCTGAAGGGGCAGGACCCTGAGGGGGGAGGGGGTCTACCGGGGGGGGACCTGGCACAAGGAAGAGCGGTGGCGGGGGGAGGGACGGAGTGCGGTAGGGGAAGAGGCGGTAGTAGGGGACCGACTCGTCAAACGTGACGTCCTGGGAGGACAGAACACGGCGAGAGGTGGGGTGGTAGAACTGCCACCCTGGCGCGTCAGGGGGGAAGCCAAGGAAGACGCAAGGAGCAGCACGAGGGGACAGCTTGTCCGCAGACAAGTCGCGGACAAACGCCCGAGATCCCCAGACACGGAACGCAGACGCATCGCCAACCTTCCCCGTCCACAGCAAAGCTGGGGAGGTCTCCGGCCTGGAGACCCTAGGGTGAAGGTTGATCTGATGCGCCCCGTACCGAACCGCAAACGGCCACAGAAAATGGGGGGCAGCCGCATGCATCATGGACGTACGGGCGACGTCCATGACCATGCCAATGCGGCGCTCAGCAATCCCATTTTGCTGTGGAGAGTCCGGAAGCGTGAAGGTCTGGCGGATGCCTCGCGCACGACAGTAGGCTCGCAGAAGGCCAGAGGAGAACTCTCCACCTCTGTCAGAGTGCAGACGCAGAACAGGAAAGTCCGAGCCGAAGCTATGCCTGAGCTGGAGACGAGCTGCGCGGATCCAGTCGATCAACACCTCAGTGACATCACCCTTGCTGCGCAAGGGGAAGACTGTGGTGTAACGCGAGTAGTCATCAACCACCAGCAGGAAGTAGCGCTCGTGACCCTGTCCACGGACGCGGGCCGGGCCCCACACGTCCATGTGAAGCGTCTGCAGCGGGGCCTCTGTCGGAGGAAACTGGGAGGAGTGAGGGGCAGCCCGCTGCCGCCCCTCGACACAGGGGACGCAGGTAGGGCCAGGCCCCGGAGGAAGGGGAGGGAGGGACCGGGGAAGACCAGAGACAAGGACACGGGAGGCCATGCCTCGGAGACGAAGCAGGGAGGGGTGACCAAGGCGGTGGTGCCAGAGGAGAGTCTCGTGAGACAGGAGGCGACACGAACAGGGGGCAGACTCAGGACCAGACCTGGACGCTGCAGCAAACACCTGACCCGACGCAGCTACCTGACCAGACGCAGTGACTGGAGGAGACGCAGTGGTCAGTGTGTACAGGCTCGACCCCGGCCGACGTGTAAACGTGGCCAGGTGTCGGCCAGTCCGAGCGTCCGTGCAGTGGGTCACCCGCTGACTCGCAGGAGTGAACTGGTGAACCCCCGCATCCTGTAGGTCAGCACCACTCACCAAGTTCGTAGAGAACGAGGGGAGGTAAAGACCAGACAGGGTGCCAGAGGGGGCCGCCGGACACGGGAGGACAGTGGAGAAGTGAGCAAGGACAGGACCCCCAGAGGGGTCTGCCAGAGAGACTGCAACTGGCCGGCCAAGCGGCGTGAGTGTGGTGCGGTCTCGAAAGAAGGAGCGAGAAGCCCCCGAGTCAAGGGTGAAGGTGTGGGAGGCCGAAGCCGACGCAGAACCTGAGAGAGCAGACTCACAAGCACCTGAGGGAGCAGACGCACCTAGAGCAGCAGCCTCGCTAGCACCTAGAGCAGCAGCCTCACCAGTACCTAGAGCAGCAGGCTTAATGCCCGGGTCGGGCGGAAAACACCGGTAACAGTCACCCTCATCACTAATAGTCACAGTATACATGGCAGCAAGAATAGCATCAAAGTCAAGGTCAAAGACAGCGACACCCGCCCTAGACAGCTCACCCCAACGGGGGATCTCAGTGGCCTCAGGGAACTGGTGACGCCAAGCGTCCGTCAGGCGGCCAAAGCAGCGCTGGGTGGAGTGCGCCCCCCCGCACTGGTCACCCGCGCGGTCGCCGGTGCGGAGGACGTAGGTGCACGGACCAGTACCCCCACCCCGCTGGCGTGCAGCGTACCACTCACGGAGCTGCTGAGGGGGGGGGATGTCACGAGTGCGCTGCTGCTGCTGCTGCTGCTGCTGGCGCTGACCACCACCGGAGCCAACCCTCTGCGCAGCGCCACCCCGACCAGCTCCACCTCCTCCGCCGCCGCCTCCTCCACCGTTGCTACCTCCGCTCCCACCGCCACCGCCGCCGCCGCCTCCGCCTCCACCGCCGCCACCGACACCTCCACCCCAACCACCACCCCCACCGCCACCCCCACCCCCTCCACTGCCTCCACCGCCGCCTCCACCGCCCCCGCTAGCTCCTCCAGTGCCCCTGCCCCCTTGCCCTTGCCAGGGCGGCGTCTCCCGCTAGGGGTAGACGCCGCACCGACCGACTCAAGCCCAACGAGGTCGGCCGCAGCAGCAGAGGCAACAGAGGGCAAAAGGGGGGAGGGGGAACACCCCTCAAAGACGGGGGTGCGAGGGTCACCACGAGAGGCTCCTACAGCGACTATGCTCTTCTCTGCTGCTAGGAGGGCCTTCTCGAGGAGGTCAACGGTGAGAGTGGTGGGGCAAACTGAGAGGAAGTGGTCCCTGACTACGCGAAGGGAGTCAGGGAGCCGGGTGACTATGTAGTAGAGGGTGATGTACATGGGGGGGGGGTTCTTGGCGCAGAACTCAGCAGGAAGCGCAGCGCGGTAGCGAGTGTCACTGGTGCGGAGGTGCGTAATGAGGTCAGCGACTGTGGGAAAGGCAGCAAGGTCAGGGAAGAGGTACGGTAGCATGAGGCGGCTCAGTGCAGCAGTGGCAGGGGAGGAGTAGCGCGCAACTACAGCGTCGTACAAGGTGTGAGCACTCTTGTACTGGCTAAAGTGCGCACGCTCAGAGGTAGGCAGGTGGCGACGCACAGCAAGACGTGCAGCAGCATCGCGCGTGGCCCACTGTGAGCGAACAGTGGCGTCAGCATCAGCAGCGGGGGCAGGGGAGGCACCAGAAGTGAGGTCAAAGAGGGAGAGGCCGTCTGCTCTGTCGCACTGTAAGAAAAGCTGCAGGTCATCTATCCAGACGTCAAAGTCAATGGCCCGACCCTCAGCGTCAAAAGCGAGGACACTAGGGGTAGCCATGACAGCAGTAGACTAGCAGCGCAAACAGTAGGGTGAGGGCAGTGCTGTGAAAGAGGCGCTGCTCTTACCGGACAGGGCGGCTCGGGTGGCTCGGTTGCAGGGCGGCTCGGCGGCTCGGCTGCTCGGCGGCTCGGCTGCACGGCTGCTGGGCGGCTCGGCGGCTCGGCTGCTGGGCGGCTCGGCGGCTCGGCTGCTGGGCGGCTCGGCGGCTCGGCTTCTGGGCGGCTCGGCTGCCGGGCGGCTCGGCGGCTGGGCGGCTCGGCTGCTTGGCGGCGCGGCGGGGCCGCGGAGAGGGCGGCGCCTGGGGCTGCTGGGAGGAGGCGGCGAGGCCGCGGGTAGGTGGCGGGGCCGCAGGTAGGTGGCGGGGCCGCAGGTAGGTGGCGGGGCCGCAGGTAGGTGGCGGGGCCGCGAGTAGGTGGCGGGGCCGCAGGTAGGTGGCGGGGCCGCTAGTAGGTGGCGGGGCCGCAGGTAGGTGGCGGGGCCGCAGGTAGGTGGCGGGGCCGCAGGTAGGTGGCGGGGCCGCTAGTAGGTGGCGGGGCCGCAGGTAGGTGGCGGGGCCGCTCGTAGGTGGCGGGGCCGCAGGTAGGTGGCGGGGCCGCACAGGTAGGTGGTGGAGGCCGCACAGGTAGGTGGCGGGGCCGCGGAGGGCGGCGACGAGCCGTAGGGGGGGCCGTGAGGGGCCGCGCGAGGGGCCGTAAGGGGCGTAAGGGGCCGCGCGAGGGGCCGTAAGGGACGGCGCGAGAGGCCGTAAGGGGCGGCACGAGGGGCCGTAAGGGCGGCGCGACGGGCGCGACGGGCGCGACGGGCGCGACGGGCGCGACGGGCGCGACGGGCGCGACGGGCAGTAAGGGGCCTAGCGAGGGCGCGACGGTAGGGGGGTAGCACCCAGGGCGCGACTCGGGCCTGAGCGAAGCGCGCTCCGGGCAGGAAAAAAAAAAAAATTTGTGGTGGTGGGCCCTAGGAATCGTTCCCACTAGGGAACCTGCTCGATACCATGAGAAGAAACGAGGAATGAAATGACTAAGTGAAAGTTGGGTAAAAAAAGCAAACCCTAGAAAACTGTACCCCATATGTGCTACCCCACTATAGCCTACAGTAGCTATGTCATATAAATCTGACACCGCGCGCCTTCCCCCCCGCCGTCCCCCGCGCTCCTACCCCTTGCAACTCGGTTTAGGGCGTGTCCAGTTCGTTCATTTCGGGATTTTTCTTGCCAACGCACGTATCGAGGTTCAAAATGACCACCGTACCTAGAAACGAATGCATTGTGAGTGGTGTCCAACCATCCTGTAATTTCAGAAGCGCGGACACCATTCCCCGCCACACGAATCAACAGTGCTCTGACCACGTTGAAAACGAGGTAACAGTTTCCCTCGTCAAACATAGCTTGATTTTTTTTGTGCAGGCGAGGGGGCGTTGGCGAGTAGAGCGAACCACTGACGAAATAGTGCAAGCGATAAAAGGGACACGAACTGTAGTGGCCAGGACGCGGTGCTGTACCCTTGTTCGCGTCCCTGCTGATTCCAGTAACGTGAGTCAGACGACTCTAGGTACGTGCAGGGGGCGTGCCGTCTTGTGAACAAAAGCTGATTGTGTCCGCTGGACACGTTCAATAAAGGGTTACCACAAAAAATGTGGTAACTGAGGGGGTTTACGAACAGTAAATGTACGAGCTGGACACCCCCTTAGGGTTTGGGGATGAGGAGTGTGGGGGTGACGGTTCTGGGGGTGACGGTTGTGTGCACCGTCCCCTACTCCTCCTCCTCCTCCGTCTCCCACTGCTGCAGCTGCCGCTGAGGGGGGTGGGTGTGTGGGAGCCGAGGGTTTAGGGTTTTGGGGGGGTGCCGTGGGAGTGGAGCTAGGGGTTTCAGCAGGGAGTGTGTGAGAGGTGTGTGGGACAGTTGGAGGAGGTTGAGTGGAGGCTGCTGTCTTGTCGTCCGCAGCACCTGTAGTCCGGGGCGCACTGTCCTGGTAGCCCAGAGAGTCTGCTGCGCCTGTCGCCCGTGGGTCCGTTGCTCCTGTAGCTCCTCGTAGCCCGTGAGCCAGTTACTCCAGTAGTCCGGGGCGCTGTCTCGGTAGCCACTGTGCCAGCAGCTCCTGTTGCCCGTGTGTCTGCAACTTCAGCCGTCGTCTCCCATCTTCTATCCTCGCACAGTCCCTCCTCCTCCTCACTTGCCCGCTGTGATTACCTCTAGCTTTGCTTATCATTGTGCACTCCTACTATGCCTGCTCATTGTGCTGATAGTGGTAATGGCAATGGTAATGGTAATGGTAATGATAATGGTAATGGTAATGGTAATGATAATGGTAATGGTAATACTAATGGTAATGGTAATGGTAATGCTAATGGTAATGGTAATGGTAATGGTTATGGTGATGCTAATGGTAATGATCATGCTAATGGTAATGGTAATGGTAATGCCAATGGTAATGATAAGGGTAATGGTAATGCTAATGGTAATGGTACTGATAATGGTAATGGTGATGCTATTGGGAATGGTAATGGTAATGGTAATGGTAAGGATAGTGGTAATGGTAATGCTAATGGTAATGGTAATGGCAATGGTAATGGTAATGGTAATGGTAATCGTAAAGATAGTGGTAATGGTAATGGTAATGGTAATGGTTATGGTAATGCTAATGCTAATGGTAATGGTAATGGTAATGGTAATGATAGTGGTAATGGCAATGGTAATGGTAATGGTAATGGTAATGGTAATGATAGTGGTAATGGTAATAGTAATGGTAATGATAGTGGTAATGGTAATTCTAATGGGAATGGTAATGGTAATGGTAATGGTAATGATAGTGGTAATGACAGTGGTAATGGTAATGGTAATGGTAATGGTAATGGTAATGGTAATGGTAATGGTAATGGTTATGGTTATGCTAATGGTAATGATAATGCTAATGGTAATGGTAATGGCAATGCCAATGGTAATGGTAATGCTAATGGTAATGGTAATAGTAATGGTAATGGTAATGCTAATGGGAATGGTAATCGTAATGGTAATGGTAATGATAGTGGTAATGGTAATGGTAATGGTAATGCTAATGGGAATGGTAATGGTAATGGTAATGACAGTGGTAATAATGGTAATGGTAATGGTAATGCTAATGGTAATGGCAATGGTAATGGTAATGATAATGGTAATGGTAATGCTAATGGTAATGGTAATGATAATGCTAATGCTAATGGTAATGGTAATGGTAATGCTAATGGTAATGGTAATGATAATGGTAATGGTAATGGTAATGTTAATGCTAATGCTAATGCAGGGCCTTAGATTGGTTTTGGGCGAGGCTGATCAATCAGAGTTCGTACAATAATCTGCGCTGAAAATCAGAGAAATATGTCATTTTATGCCATTTTACACTAGAAATCTCATAGTTTTTCCTACTAATTTCAGAAAAATCTCAGCCTTTTTAACCCAAATCAGTCTTTTTTCGCTGAAATCTGAGGCCCTCTAATGGTAATGGTAATGGTAATGGTAACGGTAATGGTAATGCTAATGGTAATGCTAATGGTAATGGTAATGGTAATGGTAATGCTAATGCTAATGGTAATGCTAATGGTAATGCTAATAGTAATGCTAATGATAGTGATAATGGTAATGCTAATGGTAATGCTAATGGTAATGGTAATGGTAATGGTAATGTTAATGGTAATGGTAATGGTAATGGTAATGGTAATGGTAATGGTAATGGTAATGCTAATGGTAATGGTAATGGTAATGGTAATGGTAATGTTAATGGTAATGGATATTGTTATGCTAATGGTAATGCTAATGGTAATGGTAATGGTAATGGTAATGGTAATGCTAATGGTAATGGTAATGCTAGTGGTAATGCTAATGGTAATGGTAATGCTAGTGGTAATGGTAATGGTAATGGTAATGGTAATGGTATTGGTAATGGTAATGCTAATGCTAATGGTAATGCTAATGGTAATGCTAATGGTAATGGTAATGCTAGTGGTAATGCTAATGGTAATGGTGATGGTAATGGTAATGGTAATGGTAATGGTAAGGGTAATGCTAATGTTAATGGTAATGGTAATGGTAATGATAATGCCAATGCTAATGCTACTGGTAATGGTAATGCTAATGGTAATGGTAATGGTAATGGTAATACTAATGGTAATGCTAATGGTAATGGTAATGGTAATGGTAATGGTAATCGTAATGGTAACGGTAATGGTAATGGTAATGGTAATGTTAATAGTAATGGTAATGGCAACGGTAATGGTAATGGTAATGGTAATGGTAATGGTAATGGTAATAGTAATGGTAATGGTAATGGTAATAGTAATGGTAATGCTAATGGTAATGGGAATGGTTATGGTTATGGTAATGGTAATGGTACTGGTAATGCTAATGGTAGTGATAATGGTAATGGTAATGGTAATGCTAATGGTAATGGTAATGGTAATGGTAATGGTAATGCTAATGCTAATGGTAATGGCAATGGTAATGGTATTAGTAATGCTAATGCTAATGGTAATGCTAATGGTAATGGTAATGCTAATGGTTATGGTAATGCTAATGGTAGTGGTAATGATAATGGTAATGGTAATGCTAATGGTTATGGTAATGCTAATGCTAATGGTAATGCTAATGGTAATGCTAATGGTAAGGGTAATGGTAATGGTAATGCTAATGCTAATGGTAATGCTAATGGTAATGGTAATTGTAACGATAATGGTAATGGTAATGGTAATTGTAATGCTAATCCTAATGGTAATGGTAAACCTAATGGTAATACTAATGCTTATGCTAATGCTAATGCTAATGGTAATGCTAATGCTAATTCTAATGGTGTTGCTCAGGAAGCGCATGAGTCCCTATAGGCCCAGGCAAGAGCATTCACCGACCTGCATGTTAGTGCGTATTCGCGTGGCCCATGTTCGAATGCGCCTTGTGGAGCCCTTCCGGGTCGGTTCTTGCGCCGAGAAAAGTTCGGCGCCTACGATTTCGGCCGTTCTCACCGACAATTGTTCAGCAAGCGCGTAGGTCCCTATAGGCGCGGGGAAGAGCATTCACCGACCTGCATGTTAGTGCGTATTCGAGTGGCCCATGTTCGAATGCACCTAGTGGAGGCCTTCCGGGTCGGTTCTTGCGCCCAGAAAAGTTCGGCGCCTACGATTTCGGCCGTTCTCGCCGACAAATGCTCAGGAAGCACATGAGTCCCTATAGGCGCGGGGAAAAGCATTCACCGACCTGCATGTTAGTACGTATTCGAGTGCCCATGTTCGAATGCACCTAGTGGAGCCCTTACGGGTCGGTTCTTGCGCCGAGAAAAGTTCGGCGCCTACGATTTCGGCCGTTCTCGCCGACAAATGCTCAGGAAGCGAATGAGTCCCTATAGGCGCGGGGAAAAGCATTCACCGACCTGCATGTTAGTGCGTATTCGAGTGGCCCATGTTCGAATGCACCTAGTGGAGCCCTTCCGGGTCGGTTCTTGTGCCGAGAAAAGTTGATCGCCTACGATTTCGGCCGTTCTCGCCGACAAATGCACAGGAAGTGCATGAGTCCCTATACGCGCGGGGAAAAGCATTCACAGACCTGCATGTTAGTGCGTATTCGAGAGGCCCATGTTCGAATGCACCTACTAAACCCCTGCCGTGTCGGTTCTTGCGCCAAGAAAAGTTCGGCGCCTACGATTTTGGCATTCACGGACCTGCATGTTAGTGCGTATTCGAGTGGCCCATGTTCGAATGCACCTAGTGGAGCCCTTCCGGGTCGGTTCTTGCGCGGAGAAAAGTTCGGCGCCTACGATTCCGGGCGTTCTCGCCGGCAAATGCTCCGGAAGCGCATGAGTCCCTATAGGCGCGGGAAAAAGCATTCACGGACCTGCATGTTAGTGCGTATTCGAGTGGCCCATGTTCGAATGCACCTAGTGGAGCCCTTCCGGATCGGTTCTTGCGCGGAGAAAAGTTCGGCGCCTACGATTTCGGCCGTTCTCGCCGGCAAATGCTCAGGAAGCGCATGAGTCCCTATAGGCGCGGGGAAAAGCATTCACCGACCTGTATGTTAGTGCGTATTCGAGTGGCCCATGTTCGAATGCACCTAGTGGAGCCCTTCCGGATCGGTTCTTGCGCGGAGAAAAGTTCGGCGCCTACGATTTCGGCCGTTCTCGCCGACAAATGCTCCGGAAGCGCATGAGTCCCTATAGGCGCAAGGAAAAGCATTCATTGACCTACATGTTAGTGCGTATTCGAGTGGCCCATGTTGGAATGCACCTAGTGGAGCCCTTCCGGGTCGGTTCTTGCATCGAGAAAAGTTCGGCGCCTACGATTTTTGCCGTTCTCGGCGGCAAATGCTCCGGAAGGGCATGAGTCCCTATATGCGCAGGGAAAAGCATTCACCGACCTGCACGTTAGTGCATATTCGAATGGCCCATGTTCGAGTGCACCTACTGGATGTCAGAATGTTATTATTGTCTAGCCTGCAGTGGGGTATTCTATAGTGAGTACAACCCAATTAGGGTTTCCTATATGTATGCCAACTACTGCTAGTGCAACCCCTCCTTTCTTCATTCTTGTTTCTGACTGATAGTTCTGACAATGGAGCCCCTGGGTCGGTTCTTGCGTCGAGAAAGGTTCAGCGCCTACGATTTCGGCCGTTCTCGCCGGCAAATGCTTCGGAAGCGCATGAGTCCCTATAGGCGCGGGGAAAAGCATTCACCGACCTGCATGTTAGTGCGTATCCGAGTGGCCAATGTTCGAATGCACCTAGTGGAGCCCATCCGGGTCGGTTCTTCCGCCGAGAAAAATTCGGCGCCTACGATTTCGGCCGTTCTCGCCGGCAAATGCTCCGAAAGCGCTTGAGTCCCTATAGGCGCGGGGAAATGCATTCACCGACCTGCATGTTAGTGCGTATTCGAGTGGCCCATGTTCGAATGCTCCTAGTGAGCCCTTCCGGGTCGGTTCTTGCGCCGAGAAAAGTTCGGCGCCTAGGATTTCGGCCGTTCTCGCCGGCAAATGCTCAGGAAGCGCATGAGTCCCTATAGGCGCGGGGAAAAGCATTCACCGACCTGCATGTTAGTGCGTATCCGAGTGGCCCATGTTCGAATGCACCTAGTGGAGCCCTTCCCGGTCGGTTCTTGCGTCGAGAAAAGTTCAGCGCCTACGATTTCGGCCGTTCTCGCCGGCAAATGCTCCGGAAGCGCATGAGTCCGTATAGGCGCTGGGAAAAGCATTCACCGACCTGCATGTTAGTGCGTATTCGAGTGGCCCATGTTCGAATGCACCTAGTGGAGCCCTTCCGGGTCGGTTCTTGCGCCGAGAAAAGTTCCGCGCCTACGATTTCGGCCGTTCTCGCCGGCAAATGCTCCGGAAGCGCATGAGTCCCTATAGGCGCGGGAAAAATCATTCACGGACCTGCATGTTAGTGCGTATTCGAGTGGCCCGTGTTCGAATGCACCTAGTGGAGCCCTTCCGGATCGGTTCTTGCGCCGAGAATAGTTCGGCGCCTACGATTTCGGCCGTTCTCGCCGGCAAATGCTCAGGAAGCGCATGAGTCCCTATAGGCGCGGGGAAAAGCATTCACCGAACTGTATGTTAGTGCGTATTCGAGTGGCCCATGTTCGAATGCACCTAGTGGAGCCCTTCCGGGTCGGTTCTTGCGCCGAGAAAAGTCCGACGCCTACGATTTCGGCCATTTTTACCGGCAAATGCTTAGGAAGCGCATGAGTCCCTATAGGCGCAGGGAAAAGCGTTCATCAACCTACATGTTAGTGCGTATTCGAGTGGCCCATGTTCGAATGCACCTAGTGGAGCCCTTCCGGTTCGGTTCTTGCATCGAGAAAAGTTCGGCGCCTACGATTTTTGCCGTTCTCGGCGGCAAATGCTCCGGAAGGGCATGAGTCCCTATATGCGCAGGGAAAAGCATTCACCGACCTGCACGTTAGTGCATATTCGAATGGCCCATGTTCGAGTGCACCTACTGGATGCCAGAATGTTATTATTGTCTAGCCTGCAGTGGGGTATTCTATAGTGAGTACAACCCAACTAGGGTTTCCTATATGTATGCCAACTGCTGCTAGTGCAACCCCTCCTTTCTTCATTCTTGTTTCTGACTGATAGTTCTGACAATGGAGCCCCTGGGTTGGTTCTTGCGTCGAGAAAGGTTCAGCGCCTACGATTTCGGCCGTTCTCGCCGGCAAATGCTCCGGAAGCGCATGAGTCCCTATAGGCGCGGGGAAAAGCATTCACCGACCTGCATGTTAGTGCGTATCCGAGTGGCCAATGTTCGAATGCACCTAGTGGAGCCCATCCGGGTCGGTTCTTGCGCCGAGAAAATTTCGGCGCCTACGATTTCGGCCGTTCTCGCCGGCAAATGCTCCGAAAGCGCTTGAGTCCCTATAGGCGCGGGGAAAAGCATTCACCGACCTGCATGTTAGTGCGTATTCGAGTGGCCCATGATCGAATGCTCCTAGTGAGCCCTTCCGGGTCGGTTCTTGCGCCGAGAAAAGTTCGGCGCCTACGATTTCGGCCGTTCTCGCCGGCAAATGCTCAGGAAGCGCATGAGTCCCTATAGGCGCGGGGAAAAGCATTCACCGACCTGCATGTTAGTGCGTATCCGAGTGGCCCATGTTCGAATGCACCTAGTGGAGCCCTTCCCGGTCGGTTCTTGCGTCGAGAAAAGTTCGGCGCCTACGATTTCGGGCGTTCTCGCCGGCAAATGCTCAGGAAGCGCATGAGTCCCTATAGGTGCGGGGAAAAGCATTCACCGACCTGCATGTTAGTGTGTATCCGAGTGGCCCATGTTCGAATGCACCTAGTGGAGCCCTTCCGGGTCGGTTCTTGCGCCGAGAAAAGTTCCGCGCCTACGATTTCGGCCGTTCTCGCCGGCAAATGCTCCGGAAGCGCATGAGTCCCTATAGGCGCTGGGAAAAGCATTCACGGACCTGCATGTTAGTGCGTATTCGAGTGGCCCATGTTCGAATGCACCTAGTGGAGCCCTTCCGGGTCGGTTCTTGCGCCGAGAAAAGTTCGGCGCCTACGATTTCGGCCGTTCTCGCCGGCAAATGCTCAGGAAGCGCATGAGTCCCTATAGGCGCGGGGAAAAGCATTCACGGACCTGCATGTTAGTGCGTATTCGAGTGGCCCATGTTCGAATGCACCTAGTGGAGCCCTTCCGGATCGGTTCTTGCGCCGAGAAAAGTTCGGCGCCTACGATTTCGGCCGTTCTCGCCGGCAAATGCCCAGGAAGCGCATGAGTCCCTATAGGCGCGGGGAAAAGCATTCACCGAACTGTATGTTAGTGCGTATTCGAGTGGCCCATGTTCGAATGCACCTAGTGGAGCCCTTCCGGGTCGGTTCTTGCGCCGAGAAAAGTCCGACGCCTACGATTTCGGCCATTTTTACCGGCAAATGCTTAGGAAGCGCATGAGTCCCTATAGGCGCAGGGAAAAGCGTTCATCAACCTACATGTTAGTGCGTATTCGAGTGGCCCATGTTCGAATGCACCTAGTGGAGCCCTTCCGGTTCGGTTCTTGCATCGAGAAAAGTTCGGCGCCTACGATTTTTGCCGTTCTCGGCGGCAAATGCTCCGGAAGGGCATGAGTCCCTATATGCGCAGGGAAAAGCATTCACCGACCTGCACGTTAGTGCATATTCGAATGGCCCATGTTCGAGTGCACCTACTGGATGTCAGAATGTTATTATTGTCTAGCTTGCAGTGGGGTATTCTATAGTGAGTACAACCCAATTAGGGTTTCCTATATGTATGCCAACTGCTGCTAGTGCAACCCCTCCTTTCTTCATTCTTGTTTCTGACTGATAGTTCTGACAATGGAGCCCCTGGGTCGGTTCTTGCGTCGAGAAAGGTTCAGCGCCTACGATTTCGGCCGTTCTCGCCGGCAAATGCTCCGGAAGCGCATGAGTCCCTATAGGCGCGGGGAAAAGCATTCACCGACCTGCATGTTAGTGCGAATCCGAGTGGCCAATGTTCGAATGCACCTAGTGGAGCCCATCCGGGTCGGTTCTTGCGCCGAGAAAATTTCGGCGCCTACGATTTCGGCCGTTCTCGCCGGCAAATGCTCCGAAAGCGCTTGAGTCCCTATAGGCGCGGGGAAAAGCATTCACCGACCTGCATGTTAGTGCGTATTCGAGTGGCCCATGTTCGAATGCTCCTAGTGAGCCCTTCCGGGTCGGTTCTTGCGCCGAGAAAAGTTCGGCGCCTAGGATTTCGGCCGTTCTCGCCGGCAAATGCTCAGGAAGCGCATGAGTCCCTATAGGTGCGGGGAAAAGCATTCACCGACCTGCATGTTAGTGCGTATCCAAGTGGCCCATGTTCGAATGCACCTAGCGGAGCCCTTCCCGGTCGGTTCTTGCGCCGAGAAAATTTCGGCGCCTACGATTTCGGCCGTTCTCGCCGGCAAATGCTCCGAAAGCGCTTGAGTCCCTATAGGCGCGGGGAAAAGCATTCACCGACCTGCATGTTAGTGCGTATTCGAGTGGCCCATGTTCGAATGCTCCTAGTGAGCCCTTCCGGGTCGGTTCTTGCGCCGAGAAAAGTTCGGCGCCTAGGATTTCGGCCGTTCTCGCCGGCAAATGCTCAGGAAGCGCATGAGTCCCTATAGGTGCGGGGAAAAGCATTCACCGACCTGCATGTTAGTGCGTATCCGAGTGGCCCATGTTCGAATGCACCTAGTGGAGCCCTTCCCGGTCGGTTCTTGCGTCGAGAAAAGTTCAGCGCCTACGATTTCGGCCGTTCTCGCCGGCAAATGCTCCGGAAGCGCATGAGTCCGTATAGGCGCTGGGAAAAGCATTCACCGACCTGCATGTTAGTGCGTATTCGAGTGGCCCATGTTCGAATGCACCTAGTGGAGCCCTTCCGGGTCGGTTCTTGCGCCGAGAAAAGTTCCGCGCCTACGATTTCGGCCGTTCTCGCCGGCAAATGCTCCGGAAGCGCATGAGTCCCTATAGGCGCGGGAAAAATCATTCACGGACCTGCATGTTAGTGCGTATTCGAGTGGCCCATGTTCGAATGCACCTAGTGGAGCCCTTCCGGATCGGTTCTTGCGCCGAGAAAAGTTCGGCGCCTACGATTTCGGCCGTTCTCGCCGGCAAATGCCCAGGAAGCGCATGAGTCCCTATAGGCGCGGGGAAAAGCATTCACCGAACTGTATGTTAGTGCGTATTCGAGTGGCCCATGTTCGAATGCACCTAGTGGAGCCCTTCCGGGTCGGTTCTTGCGCCGAGAAAAGTCCGACGCCTACGATTTCGGCCATTTTTACCGGCAAATGCTTAGGAAGCGCATGAGTCCCTATAGGCGCAGGGAAAAGCGTTCATCAACCTACATGTTAGTGCGTATTCGAGTGGCCCATGTTCGAATGCACCTAGTGGAGCCCTTCCGGTTCGGTTCTTGCATCGAGAAAAGTTCGGCGCCTACGATTTCGGCCGTTCTCGGCGGCAAATGCTCCGGAAGGGCATGAGTCCTTATATGCGCAGGGAAAAGCATTCACCGACCTGCACGTTAGTGCATATTCGAATGGCCCATGTTCGAGTGCACCTACTGGATGTCAGAATGTTATTATTGTCTAGCCTGCAGTGGGGTATTCTATAGTGAGTACAACCCAATTAGGGTTTCCTATATGTATGCCAACTGCTGCTAGTGCAACCCCTCCTTTCTTCATTCTTGTTTCTGACTGATAGTTCTGACAATGGAGCCCCTGGGTCGGTTCTTGCGTCGAGAAAAGTTCAGCGCCTACGATTTCGGCCGTTCTCGCCGGCAAATGCTCCGGAAGCGCATGAGACCCTATAGGCGCGGGGAAAAGCATTCACCGACCTGCATGTTAGTGCGTATCCGAGTGGCCAATGTTCGAATGCACCTAGTGGAGCCCATCCGGGTCGGTTCTTGCGCCGAGAAAATTTCGGCGCCTACGATTTCGCCCGTTCTCGCCGGTAATGCTCCGAAAGCGCTTGAGTCCCTATAGGCGCGGGGAAAAGCATTCACCGACCTGCATGTTAGTGCGTATTCGAGTGGCCCATGTTCAAATGCTCCTAGTGAGCCCTTCCGGGTCGGTTCTTGCGCCGAGAAAAGTTCGGCGCCTACGATTTCGGCCGTTCTCGCCGGCAAATGCTCCGGAAGCGCATGAGTCCCTATAGGCGCGGGGAAAAGCATTCACCGACCTGCATGTTAGTGCGTATCCGAGTGGCCCATGTTCGAATGCACCTAGTGGAGCCCTTCCGGGTCGGTTCTTGCGCCGAGAAAAGTTCGGCGCCTATGATATCGGCCGTTCTCGCCGGCAAATGCTCCGGAAGCGCATGAGTCCCTATAGGCGCGGGGAAAAGCATTCACCGACCTGCATGTTAGTGCGTATTCGAGTGCCCATGTTCGAATGCACCTAGTGGAGCCCTTCCGGGTCGGTTCTTGCGCCGAGAGAAGTCCGGCGCCTAAGATTTCGGCCCTTCTCGCCGGCAAATGTTTAGGAAGCGCATGAGTCCCTATACGCGCGGGGAAAAGCATTCACCGACCTGCGTGTTAGTACGTATTCGAGTGGCCCATGTTCGAATGCACCTAGTGGAGCCCTTCCGGGTTGGTTCTTGCGTCGAGAAAAGTTCGGCGCCTACGATTTCGGCCGTTCTCGGCGGCAAATGCTCTGGAAGGGCATGAGTCCCTATATGCGCAGGAAAAAGCATTCACCGACCTGCATGTTCGTGCGTATTCGAGTGGCCCATGTTCGAATGCACCTAGTGGAGCCCTTCTGGGTCTTTTCTTGAGCCGAGAAAAGTTCGGCGCCTACGATTTTGGCAGTAACAGCAATACGGGCAGGGCAGTGCTCACCAGTGGCGAGAAGGGCAGGCGTACGACGGTGGTAACGGCGAGGCCGCTACCACTGCAGGGCGAGGGCTCCGCGGCAGCTGCAGGGGCGGCTGCTCCAGGGGCCAGGGGCGGCTGCAGAGGTCCAGGGGCGGCTGCTGCAGGGGCAGCTGCTGCAGGGGCGGCTGCTGCAGGGGCAGCTGCTCCAGGGGCGGCTGCTCCAGGGGCCAGGGGCAGCTGCTCCCTTTTTTTTTTTTTTTAATTAATTATTTATTTTAGGGTTTGGCAGAGCGCACTCGGCGCTGCAGAGGCGGCTCGCGGGCTGCAGGGTGGCTCGGGCAGCAGCGAGGGGGGGGGGGGGGGCGGCGCGCGGCTCCCCAGGGCGTCGCGACGGGGCAGCGGGGGGGGGGGGGGGGGGGGGGGGGGTGGGGCGCGCGCGGCTCCCCAGGGCGTCGCGACGGGGCAGCGGGGGGTCGCGCGCGGCTCCCTAGGGCGTCGCGACGGGTCAGCGGGGGCCGAGCGCGGCTCCCCAGGACGTCGCGACAGGGCAGCGGGGGGCCGAGCGCGGCTCCCCAGGGTGTCGCGACGGGGCAGCGGGGGCCGAGCGCGGCTCCCCAGGGCGACGCGACGGGACAGCGGGGGTCGTGATACCATGTTAGAATGTAGAACTGAACGAGAATGTGTGAAACTAGGCAGCAGGGTGATACAAGTAGGAAACCCTAGCAATGTTGTACCCCCTAAGGCTAAACCCACTATAGCCTACACAATATGAACATGTATAATGTTTGACACGTATTCGAGTGGCCCATGTTTGAATGCACCTAGTGGAGCCCTTCCGGGTCGGTTCTTGCGCCGAGAAAAGTTCGGCGCCTACGATTTCGGCCGTTCTTGCCGGCAAATGCTCCGGAAGCGCTTGAGTCCCTATAGGCGCGGGGAAAAGCATTCACCGACCTGCATGTTAGTGCGTATTCGAATGGCCCATGTTCGAATGCACCTTGTGGAGCCCTTCCGGGTCGGTTCTTGCGCCGAGAAAAGTTCGGCGCCTATGATTTCGGCCGTTCTCGCCGGCAAATGCTCCGGAAGCGCATGAGTCCCTATAGGCTGGGGGAAAAGCATTCACCGACCTGCATGTTAATGCGCATTCGAGTGGCCCATGTTCGAATGCACCTAGTGGAACCCTTCCGGGTTGGTTCTTGCGCTGAGAAAAGTTTGGCGCCTACGATTTCGGCCGTTCCCGCCGACAAATGCTCAGGAAGCGCATGAGTCCCTATAGGCGCGAGGAAAAGCATTCACCAACCAGCATGTTAGTACGTATTCGAATGGCCCATGTTCGAATGCACCTAGTGGAGCCCTTCCGGGTCGGTTCTTACGCCGAGAAAAGTTCGGCGCCTACGATTTCGGACGTTCTCGCCGGCAAATGCTCCGGAAGCGCATGAGTCCCTATAGCCGCGGGGAAAAGCATTCACCGACCTGCAAGTTAGTGCGTATTCGAGTGGCCCATGTTCGAATGCACCTAGTGGAGCCCTTCCGGGTCGGTTCTTGCGCCGAGAAAAGTTCGGCGCCTACGATTTTGGCCGTTCTCACCGGCAAATGCTCCGGAAGCGCATGAGTCTCTATAGGCGCGGGGAAAAGCATTCACCGACGTGCATGTTAGTGCGTATTGTTAGAATGTAGAACTGAACGAGAATGTGTGAAACTAGGCAGCAGGGTGATACAAGTAGGAAACCCTAGCAATGTTGTACCCCCTAAGGCTAAACCCACTATAGCCTACACAATATGAACATGTATAATGTTTGACACACCCCCATAGGCTAAGTGGGAGACAACCAGATGGTCACAAGACCAGTCAAAGCAAAGCAAAGCAAGCTCAGGGTGGATCTCAAGGAAACCACACAAATTCCGAGCACAAGCAAGTGGTCACAAGACCAGTTCACATGCAGTTTGATAATATAACAAGAGGTACAGTGATCACAACCTAACAAGAGTAAACATGCAGGTATATATATATAGAGATCACAGTACAAGCCGAGTCAAGAAGTGAGCAAGTGAGGGAGAGTAGGCACAAGGCCTAGAACAGTACAGAAACGCTGATGGTCACAAGGCTGAAGCGCCTTGGTGAACACATCAGCAGTGTTGGCCCGAGTGGCCACGTAACGCAGACGAAGCTGACCACGCTGCTGCAGCTCTCGAGCAAGGAAGTAGCGCAGAGCGATGTGCTTCGTCCTGTCCTCCAGTCTGTGCTCCTCACACAAGGAGGAGAACGAGGCCGCTCTCCCAGGTCGGTCAGCAGGTAGGTGAGCCAGCGTAACTCCTGTGCAGCCATGGCTGTGGCGTAGATCTCAGCCTCACAACTGGAGCTGAGAACAGAAGAAGAGCGAGTAGAACGCCAAGAAACTGAACCAGAGCCAAGGCTGAAGGTGTAACCCTGAGACGACCGCTGCGTAGCCTGGTCGTCAGCCCAAGAAGCGTCTGAGTGACCCGTGAGGACAACGTCGCTCCGACCTCCAAGCACGAGCCCCATGCCCGACGTACTGCACAAGTAGCGCAACACCCTCTTAGCGGCATCCATGTGCTCCTTCCGGTGACGGCCGGGAGCGACATAGCGTGCTAGGATGCTAAGAGGGTATGCCAGGCCAGGTCGAGTGCAGGTCATCAGGTACATGAGGCAGCCCACAAGCTCTGGATACGGGCCACTCGGCTCTACGGACTCATCCGAAGGCAGAGCTGAGAGCGAGTGACCAGTAGGCAGAGGAGTGGGCTGAGGCGAGGAGTACGTGAAGCGGAAGCGCTGAAGGACCTGCTGCACCATGTGTGACTGAGTCAAGGTGATGGTGCGCTGTGCTCTGTCCCGGGTGATCCGCAAGCCAAGATAGCTTGTCAGCTCACCCAGGTCTGTGCACGTGTGTCTCTTCTGCAGCTCCGACTTCACGTGGGCGAGTGCCTCAGTGTCAGCAGTAGCAAAGACCAAGTCGTCTACGTAAACAAGAACGTAGAACGGCGGCAGAGTGGTGTCGGTGCGTAGAAACAGCGACGGGTCAGCAGTAGAAGGAGCAAACCCAAGAGCAGCAAGAGTAGTCCTCAGTGTGTCGTGCCACTCACGGGGTGCCTGGCGGAGACCGTAGACTGGCCGCCGGAGGCTCCACTGGGTACCAGGAGGGAACGACCCAGTGAAGCCAGGTGGGCGGCGCAGCCAGATCTCCTCGTGCAGGCTGCCCTGTAAGAACGCAGTGCTGAAGTCAAGAGAGTGGAGCTCATAGTCACGCTGAGCAGCGACGTGCAGCAGAACCCGAAGAGTGGTCATCTTCGGGGTCGGGGAGAAGGTCTGGAAGAAGTCAACTCCCTCTCGCTGACTGAAGCCTCGTGCAACGTAACGCGCCTTGAAGACAGGCGGAGAACCCGGCGGCCGCTTCACCCTGAAAATCCACATGCCACTGACGATGTTCGCCCCAGGTGGGGGAACCTCGTCGACGTAGGTGCCTGTGGACTTCCAGGAAGCCATCTCTGCGTCCATGGCTGTCTGCCACTGAGAGGAGTAGGGACCCTCCATCGCCTCTGCGTAGGAGCGTGGGGTCGGGATGTCTGGTGCATCCGGGTCTCCCTCAGGGGCAACTAGCATGGACACGAGATGAGGCAAAGCAGCGGCAAAGCACTCAAACTCCTCCTGTCTGTCCTCAAGGACGTCCGTGCCAAGAGCACACTCACCCCCGACAGACGGAGGACAGACAGACTCAGACTCAGACTCAGCAACAAGGCTAGCGGCGTAGTCTAGACGACAGGCAGCAGCAAAGTCAACAAGCTCAGCGACTAGAGCAGACGCAGCAGAGGACTCAAAGGAAGGGTCAGTGACAGCAGTGGCAAGGAGACGCGTGACAGTAGGACTGGCAGCACGTAGAGAGTCAGACTCCGGGTCAGCAAGAGCAGGAAGAGAGGACGCTGGTGGAGACGGCAGTGGGACACGCTGTGGAGCAGTAGAGGGACGCAGGGTCATATAGTGAGTGCCAAGGACAGGAGGAGGACGCTGACGTGGAACACGACGACCAGCGCGGACAGCGCGGACAGGCGACTCTGGACGCGACTCAGACGACTCTGGACGAGTCTCAGGCGACGGAGGACGAGACTCAGGCTCACGACGCTCCATAAGACCTCCCGTCGGCGCAGTGTAGGGAGAAGGACCAGGAAGTGGAGAGACTGGCTGTAACTGTGACTGCGACTGGACAAGCGGTGGACTCAGTAGGGGAGGAGTAGGACCAGGAGAGGGCGGAAGGCCAAGAACCTGCTGAAGGAGCGGAACGTAGTACGGCCGTGGCCGCTCAGCACCTCCAGCTCCAACCCCCTCAGCAGGGCCAGTCCCAGCAGCTCCAGCAGCACCGCCAGCAGCAGCAGGGTCCCCAGCAGCTCCAGGACCAGCAGCACCTCCAGCAGTGCCAGCAGCACCACCAGCAGCAGCAGCACCTCCAGCAGCTCCAGCAGCACCAGTACCAGCAGCACCTCCAGCAGCGCCAGCAGCACCGCCAGCAGCAGCAGTACCACCAGCAGCTCCAGTAGCTCCAGCACCAGTAGCACCTCCAGCAGCGCCAGCAGCACCAGCAGCACCTCCAGCAGCGCCAGCCGCACCGCCAGCAGCAGCAGCACCTCCAGCAGCTCCAGCAGCACCAGAACCAGTAGTACCTCCAGCAGCGCCAGCAGCACCTCCAGCAGCAGCAGTACCTCCAGCAGCTCCAGCAGCACCAGCAGCACCTCCAGCAGCGCCAGCCGCACCGCCAGCAGCAGCAGCACCTCCAGTAACTCCAGAAGCTCCAGAGTCCACGACACCGGGAGCGCCACTCCGGAGACTGCAGCGCCTAGCGTACCACTCTCGGAGCTGCTGGGGAGAGGGCAGCTCCCGCCTAGGAGGGGAAGCACTAGCACCAGCTCCGGCACCACTCCGAGCTCCAGAAGCACCTCTCCTGAGGCTGCAGTACTGTAAGTACCACTCACGCAGCTGCTGCGAGGAGAGGCCTCCCCCAGGTGCAGCACGCTCAGGCTCAGTACTCTCAGACGTAGCACTCCCAGGCTCAGCACCCCCAGGCTCAGCACCTCCAGACTCAGCACCCGCAGGCTCCGCACCCCCAGGCTCAGCACCCCCAGACTCAGCACCCGCAGGCTCCGCACCCCCAGACCCCGCACCCCCAGGCTCAGCACCCCCAGACTCCGCAACCCCAGGCTCCGCACGCTCAGGCTCAGCACCCCTGGCAGGACGAGAGTCGACAGCTACCTCGACAGGCTCAACCGGGTCTACCTGGGACACACCTGAGGGAGCGGCACCCTGAGGGGGGAGGGGGTCTACCACAGCAGCACCTGGCGCGAGGAAGAGAGGCGGGGGGGGGAGCGGGGCAGTGCGGTAGGGGAAGAGGCGGTAGTAGGGCACGGACTCGTCAAAAGTGACGTCCTGAGAGGGCAGGACACGGCGCGAGGTGGCGTGGTAAAACTGCCAACCAGACGCGTCCGGGACAAAGCCAAGGAAGACACAGGGAACAGCGCGGGAGGAGAGCTTGTCCGCGAACGTATCGCGAACAAAAGCTCGGGATCCCCAGACCCGAAAACGCGACGCATCGCCAACCTCTCCCGTCCAACGCAGTGTCGGCGAAGTCTCCGGAACGGAGACACGGGGCCAGAGGTTGAGCTGATGCGCAGCGTATCGGACCGCAAACGGCCACAGAAAGTGGGGGGCAGCCGCATGGATCAAGGAGGTACGAGCGACCTCCATGACCAAACCAATGCGGCGCTCAGCAACCCCATTCTGCTGTGGAGAGGCCGGAAGCGTGAACGACTGGCGGATGCCGTGCTCCGCACAATAGGCTGCCAAGAGGTCAGAGGAGAACTCACCACCTCTGTCAGAGTGCAGACGCAGGACAGGAAAGTCCGAGTGGAACCGCTCACTGAGCTGGAGACGAGAAGCGCGGATCCAAGGGATCAAAACATCAGGGACCTCACCCTTGGTGCGCAAGGGGAAGACCGTGGTGTAGCGCGAGTAGTCGTCAACAACGATCAGGAAGTACCTCTCCTGACCCTGTCCACGGACGCGGGCTGGGCCCCACACGTCCATGTGGAGCGTCTGCAAGGGAGCAGTCGTCGGGGGAAACGAGGAGGAGTGAGGAGCGGCGCGCTGCCGCCCCTCGACACAGGGAAGGCAGGGAGGAGCAGGCGAGGGTGGGAGTGGAGGGAGAACCCTGGGAAGACCAGAGACAAGGTACCGGTTGTGCATGGCACGAAGGCGCTGCACTGACGGGTGACCAAGACGGTGGTGCCAGAGGACAGTCTCGTGTGCCAGAGAGCGACACGAGCAGGGGGCAGACAGCTGACCTGACGCAGACGCAGACGCAGCTACCTGTGGGGACTCAGTGGTCAGTGTGTACAGGTCCGACCCCGGCTGCCGAGTGAAGGTAGCCAGGTGGCGGCCCGTCCGAGCGCACGTGCAGTGTGTCACACGCTCGTAGGCAGGGGTAAACTGGTGGACACCCCCGTCCTGGAGCGCACTACCCGCCACCAAGTTCGTAGAGAACGAGGAGAGGTAGAGACCCGACAGAGTGCCCGACGGGACCGCAGGACAAGGGAGAACAGTAGAGGAGGTCGCAATGACCGGACCCCCAGAGGGGTCAGCGAGGGAGACTGCAACCGGCCGAGCAAGCTGCTCAAGGGCAGTGCGGTCACGAAAGAAACAGCGGGAAGCGCCTGAGTCCAGTGTGAAGGTGTGCAGTGCCTCAGTAGACGCAGTACCAGAGGGCGCAGACTCACGAGTACCTAGAGCAGCAGCCTCACCAGCACCTGGGGCAACAGACACACGAGCACCTAGTGCAGCAGCCTCACCAGTACCTAGAGCAGCAGACTGGATACCGGGGTCAGGCGGCACACACAGGTGACAGGCACTCTCAGCACTAGTAGGAAATGCATACATGGCAGTGAGGATAGCATCATAGTCAAGAGCATAGATATCTACCCTCTGCCTAAGCAGCTCCACCCAGTCGGGGAGCTCAGCCGCGTCGCCAAACTCTGTACGCCAGGCGTCGCTCAGACGGGCGAAGCAGCGGGACTCTGTGTGACCAAACGTCCCGCAAGGCTGACCAGTCCGAGCACCAGTGCGAATGACGTACGGGCAGCGAGCAGTACCCCGTGACCCTCCACGCTGAGCGTACCACTCACGAGCTGCTGGGGCGTGAGGGACTCACTCGGACGTCGCGGGAGCTGCATCTGGCCACCGCCAGGAGCAGCAGTAGCAGTAGTAGCAGCAGTAGTAGTAGCAGCAGCGCGGCCACCCCTACAACCCCAACCAGCATACCACTCACGAAGCTGTTGGGGCGTGAGGGACTCACGCAGACGGCGCTGGAGCTGCATCTGGCCATGCCAGGAGCAGCAGTAGAAGTAGAAAGAGCAGTAGCAGCAGGAGCAGCAGTAACAGCAATACGGGCAGGGCAGTGCTCACCAGTGGCGAGAAGGGCAGGCGTACGACGGTGGTAACGGCGAGGCCGCTACCACTACAGGGCGAGGGCTCCGCGGCAGCTGCAGGGGCGGCTGCTCCAGGGGCCAGGGGCGGCTGCAGAGGTCCAGGGGCGGCTGCTGCAGGGGCAGCTGCTGCAGGGGCGGCTGCTGCAGGGGCAGCTGCTCCAGGGGCGGCTGCTCCAGGGGCCAGGGGCAGCTGCTCCCTTTTTTTTTTTTTTTTTTTAATTAATTATTTATTTTAGGGTTTGGCAGAGCGCACTCGGTGCTGCAGAGGCGGCTCGCGGGCTGCAGGGTGGCTCGGGCAGCAGCGAGGGGGGGGGGGGGGGGGCGGCGCGCAGCTCCCCAGGGCGTCGCGACGGGGCAGCGGGGGGGGGGGGGGGGGGGGGGGGGGGGGGGCCGCGCGCGGCTCCCCAGGGCGTCGCGACGGGGCAGCGGGGGGTCGCGCGCGGCTCCCTAGGGCGTCGCGACGGGTCAGTGGGGGCCGAGCGCGGCTCCCCAGGACGTCGCGACAGGGCAGCGGGGGGCCAAGCGCGGCTCCCCAGGGTGTCGCGACGGGGCAGCGGGGGCCGAGCGCGGCTCCCCAGGGCGACGCGACGGGACAGCGGGGGTCGCGCGCGGCTCCCCTGGGCAGCGCGACGGGGCAGAGGCAGCGCCCACGGGCGACACGCGGCTCGGCAGGGCAGCGCGCTGGCTGCAGGGGCGGCTCTCGGGCCTGACGGGCCTGCAGAGGCGGCTCGGGGGGGCCTGACGGGTCTGCAGAGGCGGCTCGGGGGCCTGACGGACCTGCAGGGGCGGCTCGAGGGCCGTACTAGCTTGCAGGAGGCAGCGCGAGGGCTGCAGGACGGCACACGGGCAGACCGAAGGGCGGGTCGCACGGGGGCGCACGAGGGCGCACGTAAGGTAGGGCGCACGAGGGCGCACGAGGGCGCACGTAAGGTAGGACGCACGAGGGCGTGTCTAGCGGAATAGTGGGCCCGTAGGAGAAAGCGGTCCTAGGTAGCAACCTAGGCTCGTGATACCATGTTAGAATGTAGAACTGAACGAGAATGTGTGAAACTAGGCAGCAGGGTGATACAAGTAGGAAACCCTAGCAATGTTGTACCCCCTAAGGCTAAACCCACTATAGCCTACACAATATGAACATGTATAATGTTTGACACGTATTCGAGTGGCCCATGTTTGAATGCACCTAGTGGAGCCCTTCCGGGTCGGTTCTTGCGCCGAGAAAAGTTCGGCGCCTACGATTTCGGCCGTTCTCGCCGGCAAATGCTCCGGAAGCGCTCCGAGTCCCTATAGGCGCGGGGAAAAGCATTCACCGACCTGCATGTTAGTGCGTATTCGAATGGCCCATGTTCGAATGCACCTTGTGGAGCCCTTCCGGGTCGGTTCTTGCGCCGAGAAAAGTTCGGCGCCTATGATTTCGGCCGTTCTCGCCGGCAAATGCTCCGGAAGCGCATGAGTCCCTATAGGCTGGGGGAAAAGCATTCACCGACCTGCATGTTAATGCGCATTCGAGTGGCCCATGTTCGAATGCACCTAGTGGAACCCTTCCGGGTTGGTTCTTGCGCTGAGAAAAGTTTGGCGCCTACGATTTCGGCCGTTCCCGCCGACAAATGCTCAGGAAGCGCATGAGTCCCTATAGGCGCGAGGAAAAGCATTCACCAACCAGCATGTTAGTACGTATTCGAATGGCCCATGTTCGAATGCACCTAGTGGAGCCCTTCCGGGTCGGTTCTTACGCCGAGAAAAGTTCGGCGCCTACGATTTCGGACGTTCTCGCCGGCAAATGCTCCGGAAGCGCATGAGTCCCTATAGCCGCGGGGAAAAGCATTCACCGACCTGCATATTAGTGCGTATTCGAGTGGCCCATGTTCGAGTGCACCTAGTGGAGCCCTTCCGGGTCGGTTCTTGCGCCGAGAAAAGTTTGGCGCCGACGATTCTCGCCGCCAAATGCTTAGGAAGCGCATGAGTCCCTATAGGCGCGGGGAAAAGCATTCACCGACCCGCGTGTTAGTGCGTACTCGAGTTGCCCATGTTCGAGTGCACCTAGTGGTGCCCTTCCGGGTCGGTTCTTGCGCCGAGAAAAGTTCGGCGCCGACGATTTCGGCCGTTCTCGCTGACAAATGCTCAGGAAGCGCATGACTCCATATAGGCGCGGGGAAAAGCATTCAGCGACCTGCATGTTAGTGCGTATTCGAGTGGCCCATGTTCTAATGCACCTAGTGGAGCCCTTCCGGGTTGGTTCTTGCGTCAAGAAAAGTTCGGCGCCTAAGATTTCGGCTGTTCTCGCCGGCAAATGCTCCGGAAGCGCATGAGTCCCTATAGGCGCAGGGAAAAGCATTCACCGACCTGCATGTTAGTGCGTATTCGAGTGGCCCATGTTCGAATGCACCTAGTGGAGCCCTTCCGGGTCGGTTCTTGCGTCGAGAAAAGTTCGGCGCCTACGATTTCGGCCGTTCTCGCCGGCAAATGGTCCGGAAGGGCATGAGTCCCTATATGCGCAGGGAAAAGCATTCACCGACCTGCACGTTAGTGCATATTCGAGTGGCCCATGTTCGAATGCACCTAGTGGAGCCCTTCCGGGTCGGTTCTTGCGTTGAGAAAAGTTCGGCGCCTACGATTTCGGCCGTTCTCGCCGGCAAATGGTCCGGAAGGGCATGAGTCCCTATATGCGCAGGGAAAAGCATTCACCGACCTGCACGTTAGTGCATATTCGAGTGGCCCATGTTCGAGTGCATCTACTGGAGCCCCTGGGTCGGTTCTTGCATCGAGAAAAGTTCAGCGCCTACGATTTCGGCCGTTCTCGCCGGCAAATGCTCCGGAAGCGCATGAGTCCCTATAGGCGCGGGGAAAAGCATTCACCGACCTGCATGTTAGTGCGTATCCGAGTGGCCAATGTTCGAATGCACCTAGTGGAGCCCTTCCGGGTCGGTTCTTGCGCCGAGAAAAGTTCGGCGCCTACGATTTCGGCCGTTCTCGCCGGCAAATGCTCCGAAAGCGCTCGAGTCCCTATAGGCGCGGGGAAAAGCATTCACCGACCTGCATGTTAGTGCGTATTCGAGTGGCCCATGTTCGAATGCACCTAGTGGAGCCCTTCCGGGTCGGTTCTTGCGTCGAGAAAAGTTCGGCGCCTACGATTTCGGCCGTTCTCGCCGGCAAATGGTCCGGAAGGGCATGAGTCCCTATATGCGCAGGGAAAAGCATTCACCGACCTGCACGTTAGTGCATATTCGAGTGGCCCATGTTCGAGTGCATCTACTGGAGCCCCTGGGTCGGTTCTTGCATCGAGAAAAGTTCAGCGCCTACGATTTCGGCCGTTCTCGCCGGCAAATGCTCCGGAAGCGCATGAGTCCCTATAGGCGCGGGGAAAAGCATTCACCGACCTGCATGTTAGTGCGTATCCGAGTGGCCAATGTTCGAATGCACCTAGTGGAGCCCTTCCGGGTCGGTTCTTGCGCCGAGAAAAGTTCGGCGCCTACGATTTCGGCCGTTCTCGCCGGCAAATGCTCCGAAAGCGCTCGAGTCCCTATAGGCGCGGGGAAAAGCATTCACCGACCTGCATGTTAGTGCGTATGCGAGTGGCCCATGTTCGAATGTACCTAGTGGAGCCCTTCCGGGTCGGTTCTTGCGTCGAGAAAAGTTCGGCGCCTACGATTTCGGCCGTTCTCGCCAGCAAATGCTCCGGAAGCGCATGAGTCCCTATAGGCGCAGGGAAAAGCATTCACCGACCTGCATGTTAGTGCGTATTCGAGTGGCCCATGTTCGAATGCACCTAGTGTAGCCCTTCCGGGTCGGTTCTTGCGCCGAGAAAAGTTCGGCGCCTACGATTTCGGCCGTTCTCGCCGGCAAATGCTCCGGAAGCGCATGAGTCCCTATAGGCGCAGGGAAAAGCATTCACCGACCTGCATGTTAGTGCGTATTCGAGTGGCCCATGTTCGAATGCACCTAGTGTAGCCCTTCCGGGTCGGTTCTTGCGCCGAGAGAAGTTCGGCGCCTATGATTTCGGCCGTTCTCGCCGGCAAATGCTCCGGAAGCGCATGAGTCCCTATAGGCGCGGGGAAAAGCATTCACCGACCTGCATGTTGGTGCGTATTCAAGTGGCCCATGTTTGAATGCACCTAGTGGAGCCCTTCCGGGTCGGTTCTTGCGCCGAGAAAAGTTCGGCGCCTACGATTTCGGCCGTTCTCGCCGGCAAATGCTTCTGAAGCGCATGAGTCCCTATAGGCACAGGGAAAAGCATTCACCGACCTGCATGCTAGTGCGTATTTGAGTTCCCATCTTCGAATGCACCTAGTGGAGCCCTTCCGGGCCGGTTCTTGCGCCGAGAAAAGTTCGGCGTCGACGATTTCGGACGTTTTCGCTGACAAATGCTGAGGAAGCGCATGAGTCCCTATAGGCGCGGGGAAAAGCATTCACCGACCTGCATGTTAGTGCGTATTCGAGTGGCCCATGTTTGAGTGCACCTAGTGGAGCACTTCCGGGTCGGTTCTTGCGCCGAGAAAAGTTCGGCGCCGACGATTTTGGCCGTTCTCGCCGACAAATGTTCAGCAAGCGCATGACTCTATATAGGCGGACGGAAAAGCATTCAGCGACGTGCATGTTAGTGCGTATTCGAGTGGCCCATGGTCGAATGCAGCTAGTGGAGCCCTTCCGGGTCGGTTCTTGCGCCGAGAAAAGTTCGGCGCCTACAATTTCGGACGTTCTCGCCAGCAAATGCTCCGAAAGCGCATGAGTCCCTATAGGCGCAGGGAAAAGCATTCAGCGACCTGCATGTTAGTGCGTATTCGAATGGCCCATGTTCGAATGCACCTTGTGGAGCCCTTCCGGGTCGGTTCTTGCGCCGAGAAAAGTTCGGCGCCTATGATTTCGGCCGTTCTCGCCGGCAAATGCTCCGGAAGCGCATGAGTCCCTATAGGCTGGGGGAAAGGCATTTACCGACCTGCATGTTAGTGTGTATTCGAGTGGCCCATGTTCGAATGCACCTAGTGGAGCCCTTCCGGGTCGGTTCTTGCGCCGAGAAAAGTTCGGCGCCTACGATTTCCGCCGTTCTCGCCGGCAGATGCTCAGGAAGTGCATGAGTCCCTATAGGCGCGGGGAAAAGCATTCACCGACCTGCATGTTAGTGTGTATTCGAGTGGCCCATGTTCGAATGCACCTAGTGGAGCCCTTTCGGGTCGGTTCTTGCGCCGAGAAAAGTTCGGCGCCTACGATTTCCGCCGTTCTCGCCGGCAGATGCTCAGGAAGTGCATGAGTCCCTATAGGCGCGGGGAAAAGCATTCACCGACCTGCATGTTAGTGCGTATTCGAGTGGCCCATGTTCGAATGCACCTAGTGGATCCTTTCCGGGTCGGTTCTTGCGCCGAGAAAAGTTCGGAGCCTACGATTTCGGCCGTTCTCGCCGGCAGATGATCAGGAAGTGCATGAGTCCCTATAGGCGCGGGGAAAAGCATTCACCGACCTGCATGTTAGTGCGTATTCGAGTGGCCCATGTTCGAATGCACCTAGTGGATCCTTTCCGGGTCGGTTCTTGCGCCGAGAAATGTTCGGAGCCTACGATTTCGGCCGTTCTCGCCGGCAAATGCTAAGGAAGCGCATGAGTCCCTATAGACGCGGGGAAAAGCATCCACCGACCTGCATGTTCGTGCGTATTCGAGTGGCCCATGTTCAAATTCACCTAGTGGAGCCCTTCCGGGTCGGTTCTTGCGCTGAGAAAAGTTCGGCGCCTACGATTTTGGCCGTTCTCGCCGACAAATGCTCCGGAAGCGCATGAGTCCCTATACGCGCGGGGAAAAGCATTCACCGACCTGCATGTTTGTGCATATTCGAGTGGCCCATGTTCGAATGCACCTAGTGGAGCCCTTCCGGGTCGGTTCTTGCTCCGAGAAAAGTTCGGCGTCGACGATTTCGGACGTTTTCGCCGACAAATGCTTAGGAAGCGCATGAGTCCCTATAGGCGCGGGGAAAAGCATTCACCGACCTGCATGTTAGTGCGCATTCGAGTGGCCCATGTTTGAGTGCACCTAGTGGAGCACTTCCGGGTCGGTTCTTGCGCCGAGAAAAGTTCGGCGCCGACGATTTTGGCCGTTCTCGCCGACAAATGTTTAGCAAGCGCATGACTCTATATAGGCGCAGGGAAAAGCATTCAGCGACCAACATGTTAGTGCGTATTCGAGTGGCCCATGTTCGAATGCACCTAGTGGAGCCCTTCCGGGTCGGTTCTTGCGCCGAGAAAAGTTCGGCGCCTTCAATTTCAGACGTTCTCGCCGGCAAATGCTCCGGAAGCGCATGAGTCCCTATAGGCGCGGGGAAAAGCATTCACCGACCTGCATGCTAGTGCGTATTCGAATGGCCCATGATCGAGTGCACCTAGTGGAGCCCTTCCAGGTCGGCTCTTGCGCCGAGAAAAGTTCGGCGCTGACGATTCTCGCCGCCAAATTCTCAGGAAGCGCACGAGTCCCTATAGGCGCGGGGAAAAGCATTTACCGACCTGCATGTTAGTGCGTATTCGAGTGGCCCATGTTCGAATGCACCGAGTGGAGCCCTTCCGGGTCGGTTCTTGTGCCGAGAAAAGTTCGGCGCCTACAATTTCGGCCGTTCTCGCCGAAAATGCTCCAGAAGCGCTTGAGTCCCTATAGGCGCAGGGAAAAGCATTCACCGACCTTCATGTTAGTGCGTATTCGAGTGGCCCATGATCGAGTGCACCTAGTGGAGCCCTTCCGGGTCGGTTCTTGCGCCGAGAAAATTTCGGCGCCGACGATTCTCGCCAACAAATGCTCAGCAAGCGCATGAGTCCCTATAGGTGCGGGGAAAAGCATTCACCGACCTGCATGTTAGTGCGTATTCGAGTGGCCCATGTTCCAGTGCACCTTGTGGAGCCCTTCGGGGTCGGTTCTTGCGCCGCGAAAATTTCAGCGCCGACGATTTCGGCCGTTCTCGCCGACAAATGCTCAGGAAGCCATGACTCCGTATAGGCGCGAGGAAAAGCATTTAGCGACCTGCATGTTAGTGCGTATTCAAGTGGCCCATGTTCGAATGCACCTAGTGGAGCCCTTCCGGGTCGGTTCTTGCGCCGAGAAAAGTTCGGCGCCGACGATTTTGGCCGTTCTCGCCGACAAATGTTCAGCAAGCGCATGACTCTATATAGGCGCAGGGAAAAGCATTCAGCGACCTGCATGTTAGTGCGTATTCGAGTGGCCCATGTTCGAATGCACCTAGTGGAGCCCTTCCGGGTCGGTTCTTGCGCCGAGAAATGTTCGGCGTCGACGATTTCGGACGTTTTCGCCGACAAATGCTTAGGAAGCGCATGAGTCCCTATAGGCGCGGGGAAAAGCATTCACCGACCTGCATGTTAGTGCGTATTCGAGTGGCCCATGTTCCAGTGCACCTTGTGGAGCCCTTCGGGGTCGGTTCTTGCGCCGCGAAAAGTTCAGCGCCGACGATGTCGGCCGTTCTCGCCGACAAATGCTCAGGAAGCCATGACTCCGTATAGGCGCGAGGAAAAGCATTCAGTGACCTGCATGTTAGTGCGTATTCGAGTGGCCCATGTTCGAATGCACCTAGTGGAGCCCTTCCGGGTCGGTTCTTGCGCCGAGAAAAGTTCGGCGCCTACGATTTCGGCCTTTTTCGCCGGCAAATGCTCCGGAAGCCATGACTCCGTATAGGCGCGAGGAAAAGCATTCAGCGACCTGCATGTTAGTGCGTATTCGAGTGGCCCATGTTCGAATGCACCTAGTGGAGCCCTTCCGGGTCGGTTCTTGCGCCGAGAAAAGTTCGGCGCCTACGATTTCGGCCTTTTTCGCCGGCAAATGCTCCGGAAGCGCATGAGTCCTTATAGGCGCGGGGAAAAGCATTCACCGACCTGCACGTTATTGCGTATTCGAGTGGCCCATGTTCGAATGCACCTAGTGGAGCCCTTCCGGGTCGGTTCTTGCGCCGAGAAAAGTTATGCGCCTACGATTTCGGCCGTTCAAGCCGGCAAATGCTCCGGAACGCATGAGTCCTTATAGGCGCAGGGAAAAGCATTCACCGACCTGCACGTTAGTGGGTATTCGAGTGGCCCATGTTCGAATGCACCTAGTGGAGCCCTTCCGGGTCGGTTCTTGCGCCGAGAAAAGTTCGGCGCCTACGATTTTGGACGTACTCGCCGGCAAATGATCCGGAAGCGCATGAGTCCCAATAGGCGCGGGGAAAAGCATTCAACGACCTTCATGTTAGTGAGTATTCGAATGGCCCATGAACGAGTGCACCTAGTGGAGCCCTTCCGGGTCGGTTCTTGCGCCGAGAAAAGTTCGGCGCCGACGATTCTCGCCACCAAATGCTCAGGAAGCGCATGAGTCCCTATAGGCGCGGGGAAAAGCATTCACTGACCCGCATGTTAGTGCGTATTCGAGTGGCCCATGTTCGAGTGCACCTAGTGGAGCCCTTCCGGGTCGGTTCTTGCGCCGAGAAAAGTTCGGCGCCTACGATTTCCGCCGTTCTCGCCGACAAATGCTCAGGAAGCGCATGTCTCCATATAGGCGCGGGGAAAAGCATTCAGCGACCTGCATGTTAGGGCGTATTCGAGTGGCCCATGTTCAAATGCACCTAGTGGAGCCCTTCCGGGTCGGTTCTTGCGCCGAGAAAAGTTCGGCGCCGACGATTTCGGCCGTTCTCGCCGACAAATGCTCAGGAAGCGCATGACTCCATATAGGCGCGGGAAAAAGCATTAAGCGACCTGCATGTTAGTGCGTATTCGAGTGGCCCATGTTTGAATGCACCTAGTGGAGCCCTTCCGGGTCGGTTCTTGCGCCGAGAAAAGTTCGGCGCCTACGATTTCGGCCGTTCTCGCCGGCAAATGCTCCGGAAGCGCTTGAGTCCCTATAGGCGCGGGGAAAAGCATTCACCGACCTGCATGTTAGTGCGTATTCGAATGGCCCATGTTCGAATGCACCTTGTGGAGCCCTTCCGGGTCGGTTCTTGCGCCGAGAAAAGTTCGGCGCCTATGATTTCGGCCGTTCTCGCCGGCAAATGCTCCGGAAGCGCATGAGTCCCTATAGGCTGGGGGAAAAGCATTCACCGACCTGCATGTTAATGCGCATTCGAGTGGCCCATGTTCGAATGCACCTAGTGGAACCCTTCCGGGTTGGTTCTTGCGCTGAGAAAAGTTTGGCGCCTACGATTTCGGCCGTTCCCGCCGACAAATGCTCAGGAAGCGCATGAGTCCCTATAGGCGCGAGGAAAAGCAGACCTGCATGTTAGTACGTATTCGAATGGCCCATGTTCGAATGCTCCTAGTGGAGCCCTTCCGGGTCGGTTCTTACGCCGAGAAAAGTTCGGCGCCTACGATTTCGGACGTTCTCGCCGGCAAATGCTCCGGAAGCGCATGAGTCCCTATAGCCGCGGGGAAAAGCATTCACCGACCTGCATATTAGTGCGTATTCGAGTGGCCCATGTTCGAGTGCACCTAGTGGAGCCCTTCCGGGTCGGTTCTTGCGCCGAGAAAAGTTTGGCGCCGACGATTCTCGCCGCCAAATGCTTAGGAAGCGCATGAGTCCCTATAGGCGCGGGGAAAAGCATTCACCGACCCGCGTGTTAGTGCGTATTCGAGTGGCCCTTGTTCGAGTGCACCTAGTGGTGCCCTTCCGTGTCGGTTCTTGCGCCGAGAAAAGTTCGGCGCCGACGATTTCGGCCGTTCTCGCTGACAAAACCTTAGGAAGCGCATGACTCCATATAGGCGCGGGGAAAAGCATTCAGCGACCTGCATGTTAGTGCGTATTCGAGTGGCCCATGTTCTAATGCACCTAGTGGAGCCCTTCCGGGTTGGTTCTTGCGTCAAGAAAAGTTCGGCGCCTAAGATTTCGGCTGTTCTTGCCGGCAAATGCTCCGGAAGCGCATGAGTCCCTATAGGCGCAGGGAAAGGCATTCACCGACCTGCATGTTAGTGCGTATTCGAGTGGCCCATGTTCGAATGCACCTAGTGGAGCCCTTCCGGGTCGGTTCTTGCGTCAAGAAAAGTTCGGCGCCTACGATTTCGGCCGTTCTCGCCGGCAAATGGTCCGGAAGGGCATGAGTCCCTATATGCGCAGGGAAAAGCATTCACCGACCTGCACGTTAGTGCATATTCGAGTGGCCCATGTTCGAGTGCATCTACTGGAGCCCCTGGGTCGGTTCTTGCATCGAGAAAAGTTCAGCGCCTACGATTTCGGCCGTTCTCGCCGGCAAATGCTCCGGAAGCGCATGAGTCCCTATAGGCGCGGGGAAAAGCATTCACCGACCTGCATGTTAGTGCGTATCCGAGTGGCCCATGTTCGAATGCACCTAGTGGAGCCCTTCCGGGTCGGTTCTTGCGCCGAGAAAAGTTCGGCGCCTACGATTTCGGCCGTTCTCGCCGGCAAATGCTCCGAAAGCGCTTGAGTCCCTATAGGCGCGGGGAAAAGCATTCACCGACCTGCATGTTAGTGCGTATCCGAGTGGCCCATGTTCGAATGCACCTAGTGGAGCCCTTCCGGGTCGGTTCTTGCGCCGAGAAAAGTTCGGCGCCTACGATTTCGGCCGTTCTCGCCGGCAAATGCTCCGAAAGCGCTTGAGTCCCTATAGACGCGGGGAAAAGCATTCACCGACCTGCATGTTAGTGCGTATTCGAGTGGCCCATGTTCGAATGCACCTAGTGGAGCCCTTCCGGGTCGGTTCTTGCGTCGAGAAAAGTTCGGCGCCTACGATTTCGGCCGTTCTCGCCGGCAAATGCTCCGGAAGCGCATGAGTCCCTATAGACGCAGGGAAAAGCATTCACCGACCTGCATGTTAGTGCGTATTCGAGTGGCCCATGTTCGAATGCACCTAGTGTAGCCCTTCCGGGTCGGTTCTTGCGCCGAGAAAAGTTCGGCGCCTACGATTTCGGCCGTTCTCGCCGGCAAATGCTCCGGAAGCGCATGAGTCCCTATAGGCGCCGGGAAAAGCATTCACCGACCTGCATGTTCGTGCGTATTCGAGTGGCCCATGTTCGAATGCACCTAGTGTAGCCCTTCCGGGTCGGTTCTTGCGCCGAGAAAAGTTCGGCGCCTACGATTTCGGCCGTTCTCGCCGGCAAATGCTCCGGAAGCGCATGAGTCCCTATAGGCGCGGGGAAAAGCATTCACCGACCTGCATGTTGGTGCGTATTCAAGTGGCCCATGTTCGAATGCACCTAGTGTAGCCCTTCCGGGTCGGTTCTTGCGCCGAGAAAAGTTCGGCGCCTACGATTTCGGCCGTTCTCGCCGGCAAATGCTCCGGAAGCGCATGAGTCCCTATAGGCGCGGGGAAAAGCATTCACCGACCTGCATGTTGGTGCGTATTCAAGTGGCCCATGTTCGAATGCACCTAGTGTAGCCCTTCCGGGTCGGTTCTTGCGCCGAGAAAAGTTCGGCGCCTACGATTTCGGCCGTTCTCGCCGGCAAATGCTCCGGAAGCGCATGAGTCCCTATAGGCGCGGGGAAAAGCATTCACCGACCTGCATGTTGGTGCGTATTCAAGTGGCCCATGTTTGAATGCACCTAGTGGAGCCCTTCCGGGTCGGTTCTTGCGCCGAGAAAAGTTCGGCGCCTACGATTTCGGCCGTTCTCGCCGGCAAATGCTTCTGAAGCGCATGAGTCCCTATAGGCACAGGGAAAAGCATTCACCGACCTGCATGCTAGTGCGTATTTGAGTTCCCATCTTCGAATGCACCTAGTGGAGCCCTTCCGGGCCGGTTCTTGCGCCGAGAAAAGTTCGGCGTCGACGATTTCGGACGTTTTCGCTGACAAATGCTGAGGAAGCGCATGAGTCCCTATAGGCGCGGGGAAAAGCATTCACCGACCTGCATGTTAGTGCGTATTCGAGTGGCCCATGTTTGAGTGCACCTAGTGGAGCACTTCCGGGTCGGTTCTTGCGCCGAGAAAAGTTCGGCGCCGACGATTTTGGCCGTTCTCGCCGACAAATGTTCAGCAAGCGCATGACTCTATATAGGCGGACGGAAAAGCATTCAGCGACGTGCATTTTAGTGCGTATTCGAGTGGCCCATGGTCGAATGCAGCTAGTGGAGCCCTTCCGGGTCGGTTCTTGCGCCGAGAAAAGTTCGGCGCCTACAATTTCGGACGTTCTCGCCAGCAAATGCTCCGAAAGCGCATGAGTCCCTATAGGCGCAGGGAAAAGCATTCAGCGACCTGCATGTTAGTGCGTATTCGAATGGCCCATGTTCGAATGCACCTTGTGGAGCCCTTCCGGGTCGGTTCTTGCGCCGAGAAAAGTTCGGCGCCTATGATTTCGGCCGTTCTCGCCGGCAAATGCTCCGGAAGCGCATGAGTCCCTATAGGCGCAGGGAAAAGCATTTACCGACCTGCATGTTAGTGTGTATTCGAGTGGCCCATGTTCGAATGCACCTAGTGGAGCCCTTCCGGGTCGGTTCTTGCGCCGAGAAAAGTTCGGCGCCTACGATTTCCGCCGTTCTCGCCGGCAGATGCTCAGGAAGTGCATGAGTCCCTATAGGCGCGGGGAAAAGCATTCACCGACCTGCATGTTAGTGCGTATTCGAGTGGCCCATGTTCGAATGCACCTAGTGGATCCTTTCCGGGTCGGTTCTTGCACCGAGAAAAGTTCGGAGCCTACGATTTCGGCCGTTCTCGCCGGCAAATGCTAAGGAAGCGCATGAGTCCCTATAGACGCGGGGAAAAGCATCCACCGACCTGCATGTTAGTGCCTATTCGAGTGGCCTATGTTCGAATGCACCTAGTGGAGCCCTTCCGGGTCGGTTCTTGCGTCGAGAAAAGTTCGGCGCCGATGATTTCGGACGTTCTCGCCGAAAAATGCTTAGGAAGCGCATGAGTCCACATAGGCGCAGAAAAAAGGATTCACCGACCTGCACGTTAGTGCCTATTCGAGTGGCCCATGTTCGAATGCACCTAGTGGAGCCCTTCCAGGTCGGTTCTTGCGCCGAGAAAAGTTTGGCGCCGATGATTTCGGACGTTCTCGCCGAAAAATGCTTAGGAAGCGCATGAGTCCCCATAGGCGCGGGGAAAAGCATTCACCGACCTGCATGTTAGTGCGTATTCGAGTGGCCCATGTTTGAGTGCACCTAGTGGAGCCCTTCCGGGTCGGTTCTTGCGCCGAGAAAAGTTCGGCGCCGACGATTTCGGCCGTTCTCGCCGACAAATGTTCAGGAAGCGCATGACTCCCTATATGCGCGGGGAAAAGCATTCAGCGACCTGCATATTAGTGCGTATTCAAGTGGCCCATGTTCGAATGCACCTAGTGGAACCCTTCCGGGTTGGTTCTTGCGCCGAGAAAAGTTCGGCGCCTGCAATTTCGGACGTTCTCGCCAGCAAATGCTCCGGAAGCGCATGAGTCCCTATAGGCGCGGGGAAAAGCATTCAACGACCTTCATGTTAGTGCGTATTCGAATGGCCCATGATCGAGTGCACCTAATGGAGCCCTTCCGGGTCGGTTCTTGCGCCGAGATAAGTTCGACGCCGACGATTCTCGCCGCCAAATGCTCAGGAAGCGCATGAATCCCTTTAGGCGCGGGGAAAAGCATTTACCGACCTGCATGTTAGTGCGTATTCGAGTGGCCCATGTTCGAGTGCACCTAGTGGAGCCCTTCCGGGTCGGTTCTTGCGCCGAGAAAATTTCTGCGCCGACGATTTCGGCCGTTCTCGCCGACAAATGCTCAGGAAGCGCATGACTCTATATAGGCGCGGGGAAAAGCATTGAGCGACCTGCATGTTAGTGCGTATTCGAGTGGCCCATGTTCGAATGCACCTAGTGGAGCCCTTCCGGGTCGGTTCTTGCGCCGAGAAATGTTCGGCGCCTACTATTTCGGCCGTTCTCGCTGGCAAATGCTCCGGAAGCGCATGAGTCCCTATAGGCGCAGGGAAAAGCATTGAGCGACCTGCATGTTATTGCGTATTCGAGTGGCCCATGTTCGATTGCGCCTAGTGGAGCCCTTCCGGGTCGGTTCTTGCGCCGAGAAAAGTTCGGCGCCTACGATTTCGGCCGTTCTCGCCGGCAAATGCTCCGGAAGCGCATGATTCCATATAGGCGCAGGGAAAAGCATTCACCGACCTGCACGTTAGTGCGTATTCGAGTGGCCCATGTTCGAATGCACCTAGTGGAGCCCTTCTGGGTCGGTTCTTGCGCCGAGAAAAGTTCGGCGCCTACAATTTCGGCCATTCTCGCCCATTACCATTACCATCACCATTAGCATTACCATTACCATTACCATTAGCATTAGCATTAGCATTACCATTACCATTACCATTACCATTACCACTATCATTACTATTACTATTACCATTACCATTCCCATTAGCATTACCATTACCATTACCATAACCATTATCATTAGCATTACCATTACCATTACCATTGGCATTACCATGACCATTAGCATTGTCATTACCATAACCATAACCATTACCATTACCATTTCCATTACCATTAGCATTACCATTACCGTTACCATTACCATTAGCATTACTATTACCATTAACATTAGCATTACCATTACCATTACCACTACCATTACCATTACCATTATCATTACCATTACCATTACTATTAGCATTACCATTACCATTATCATTACCATTACCATTACCATTACCATTAGCATTACCATTACCATTGCCATTACCATTACTATTACCATTACCATTACCATTACCCTTACCATTAGCATTATCATTACCATTAGCATAACCATAACCATTACCATTACCATTACCATTAGCATTACCATTACCATTACCATTACTATTAGTATTACTATTACCATTATCATTACGATTATCATTACCATTAGCATTACCATTACCATTACCATTACCATTAGCATTACCATTACCATTACCATTATCATTACCATTAGCATAACCATAACCATTACCATTTCCATTACCATTAGCATTACCATTACCGTTACCATTACCATTAGCATTACCATTACCATTAACATTAGCATTACCATTACCATTACCACTACCATTACCATTACCATTACCATTATCATTATCATTACCATTACTATTAGCATTACCATTGCCATTATCATTACCATTAGCATCACCATTCCCATTAGCATTACCATTACCATTGCCATCACCATTACCATTACCATTACCATTACCATTACCATTACCATTACCATTACCATTACCGTTAGCATTAGCATTACCATTACCATTACTATTACCATTACTATTAGCATTACCATTACCATTACCATTACTATTACCATTACCATTACCATTACCATTAGCATTTCCATTACCATTACCAATACCATAAGCATTACCATTACCATTTCCATTACCATTAGCATTACCATTACCATTTCCATAACTATTACTATTACCATTAACATTACCATTACCATTACCATTACCATTACCATTACCATTACCATTACCATTATCATTACCATTACCATTACCATTACCATTTGCATTAGCATTACCATTACCATTACCATTTAGCATTACCATTACCATTACCATTAGCATTACAATTAGCATTACCATTACCATTACCATTAGCATTACCATTACCATTAGCATAACCATAACCATTACCAATACCATTACCATCACCATTACCATTTGCATTACCATTACCATTACCATCACTATTACCATTACCATTACCACTACTATTACCATTACCATTATCATTACCATTACCATTACTATTAGCATTACCATTACCATTATCATTACCATTAGCATCACCATTCCCATTAGCATTACCATTACCATTGCCATTACCATTACCATTACCATTAGCATTAGCATTAGCATTACCATTACCATTACCATTACTATTAGCATTACCATTACCATTACCATTACTATTACCATTACCATTACCATTACCATTAGCATTTCCATTACCATTACCAATACCATGAGCATTACCATTACCATTTCCATTTCCATTAGCATTACCATTACCATAACTATTACCATTACCATTAACATTAGCATTACCATTACCATTACCATTACCATTAGCATTACCATTACCATTACCATTACCATTTGCATTAGCATTACCATTACCATTACCATTACCATTCAGCATTACCATTACCATTACCATTAGCATTACCATTAGCATTACCATTACCATTGCCATTAGCATTACCATTACCATTAGCATAACCATAACCATTACCATTACCATTACCATCACCATTACCATTTGCATTACCATTACCATTACCATTACCACTACAGGGTATGGGGGTGGCGGGTGTGTGAGCCGTCCCTTGCTGCTCCTCCTCCTCCGTCTCCCACTGCTGCAGCTGCCGCTGAGGGGGGTGGGTGTGTGGGAGCCGAAGGAGTGGTGCTAGGGGGGTGACGTGGGAGTGGAGCTAGGGGTACAGCAAGGGGTGTGTGAAAGGGGGGGTAGGACAGTTGGGGGAGGTTGCGTGGAGGCTGCCGTCGTGTTGCCTGCAGCGCCAGTAGTCCGGAGCCTGTCTTGCTCTCGGTAGCCCAGCGAGCCTGCTGTGCCTGTCGCCCGTGGGTCCGTTGCTCCTGCCGCTCGTCGTAGCCGCGGAGCCAGTTACTCCTGTAGTACGGAGCCGTCGTGCTCTCGGTAGACACTGTGCCAGCCGCTCCTGCTGCCCGTGTGTCTGCAGCTTCAGCCGTCGCCTCCCATCTTTTCGCCCCCACAGTCCCTCCTCCTCCTCACTAGCCCTCTGTGATAGCCTCTAGCTTTGCTTATATTTGTGAACTGTAAACTCCTGCTTGTTGTGCTGATTACACCCCACTTTGGCTATGGGGGTGTGTCAGAATGTTGTATTTGTCTAGCCTGCAGTGGGGTACTCTATAGCGAGTACAGCCCAATTTAGGGTTTCCTATATGTACTCAACTGCTTGGTAGTGCAACCCCTCTTCTTCTTCCATTTCTCTTTCGTGTACCCTAAATACTAGCTATGGCTACTAGTTCTAGCTAGTATTTTGACATTTCCCCGTGCCTATAGGGACTCATGCGCTTCCTGAGCATTTGCCGGCGAGAACGGCTGAAATCGTAGGCACCGAACTTTTCTCGGCGCAAGAACCGACCCGGAAGGGCTCCACTAGGTGCATTTGAACATGGGCCACTCGAATACGCACTAACATGCAGGTCGGTGAATGCTTTTCCCCGCGCCTACAGGGACTCATGCACTTCCGGAGCATTTGCCGGCAAGAACGGCCGAAATCGTAGGCACCGAACTTTTCTCGGCGCAAGAACCGACCCGGAAGGGCCCCACTAGGTGCATTCGAACATGGGCCACTCGAATACGCACTAACATGCAGGTCGGTGAATGCTTTTCCCCGTGCCTACAGGGAGTCATGCGCTTCCGAAGCATTTGCCGGCGAGAACGGCCGAAATCGTAGGCGCCGAACTTTTCTCGGCGCAAGAACTGACCCGGAAGGGCTCCACTAGGTGCATTCGAACATGGGCCATTCGAATACGCACTAACATGCAGGTCGGTGAATGCTTTTCCCCGCGCCTATAGGGATTCATGCGCTTCCGGAGCATTTGCCGGCGAGAACGGCCGAAATCGTAGGAGCCGAACTTTTCTCGGCGCAAAAACCGACCCGGAAGGGCTCCACTAGGTGCATTTGAACAAGGACCACTCGAATACGCACTAACATGCATGTCGGTGAATGCTTTTCCCCGCGCCTATAGGGACTCATGCGCTTCCGGAGCATTTGCCGGCGAGAACGGCCGAAATCGTAGGCGCCGAACTTTTCTCGGCGCAAGAACCGACCCGGAAGGGCTCCACTAGGTGCATTCGAACATGGGCCACTCGAATACGCACTAACATGGAGGTCGGCGAATGCTTTTATCCGCGCCTATAGGGACTCAAGCGCTTCCGGAGCATTTGCCGGCGAGAACGGTCGATATCGTAAGCGCCGAACTTTTCTCGGCGCAAGAACCGACCCGGAAGGGCTCCACTAGGTGCATTCGAACATGGGCCACTCGAATACTCACTAACATGCAGGTCGGTGAATGCTTTTCCCCGCGCCTATAGGGACTCAAGCGCTTCCGGAGCATTTGCCGGCGAGAACGGCCGAAATCGTAGGGGCCGAAATCGTAGAAATGGGAATACATATTGTATTTGCTGTATTTGTACTGAAAGAATAGTGCGTCGGCCGGTAAGGTCAGTATGCACACTTGTGTGTAGGTACAAGGCGGAGTTGGAACTCTGAAATCTCCCAAACTATGTGGATCAAAAAGCTTATAACCAAGTGTTGTTGAAGTAAAAGGCCTAATCTAGTGGACTGGTAAGAATATGGCACTAACTGCATTTCTAGAAACATAAGTAATGGGCTGGTCAGTTTGGTCGCTATGCGCGCCTGTAGTGCAGGTACCATGTATGACTGGAATGTCTATATCTGCCAAATTACATCGATCCGATAGGTTAAACCATGGTAGGGGGGTGGGAAATGTTATAATATAATGTAAATGGGAATACATACGGTATTCACTGTATTTGTACAAAGAGAATAATGCGTCGACCGGTAAGGTCAGTATGCACGCTTGTGTGTAGGTACAATGCGGAGCTGGAACTCTGAAATCTCCCAAATTATGTGGATTGGAAAGGTTATAACCAAGTTTTGTTGAAGTAGAAGGCCTAATCTAGTGGACTGGCAAGAATATGGTACTAACTGCATCTCTACAAACATAAGTAATGCGCTGGTCAGTTTGGTCGGTATACGCGCCTGTAGTGCAGGTACCATGTATGACTGGAATGTCTATATCTGTCAAATTACATAGATCCGATAGGTTAAAACATGGTAGGGAGGTGGGAAATGGTATAATATTAAAGTAAATGGGAATACATGTGATATTCACTGTATTTGTACAGAGGGAATAATGCGTCGGCCGGTAACGCTTGTGTGTAGGTACAAGGGGGACCTGTTACTCTGAAATCTCCCAAATTATGTGGATTGGAAAGGTTATAACCAAGTGTTGTTGAAGTAGAAGGCCTAATCTAGTGGACTGTCAAGAATATGGCACTAACTTTATTTTTTAAAACATACGTAATGCGCTGGTCAGTTTGGTCGGTATGCCCGCATGTAGTACAGGTACCATGTACGAATGAAATGTTTTTATTTAAAGTAAATGGGAATGCATATGGTATTTGCTGTATTTGTACAGAAAGAATAATGCGTCGGCCGGTAAGGCCAGTCAGTATGCACGCTTGTGTGTAGGTACAAGGCGGAGCTGGAACTCTTAAATCTCCCAAACTATGTGGATCCAAAAGGTTATAACCTAGTGTTGTTGAAGTAGAAGGTCTAATCTAGTGGACTGGCAAGAATATGGCACTAATTGCATCTCTACAAACATACATAATGCGCTAGTCAGTTTGGTCGGTATGCGCGCCTATAGTGCAGGTACCATGTACGACTGAAATGTCTTTATCTGTCAAATTACATAGATCCGATAGGTTAAAACATGGTAAGGGGGTGGGGAATGGTATCATTTAACAGAATTGGGAATACATATGGTAGTATTTGTACGGAGAGAATAATGTGTCGGCTGGTAAGGTCAGTATGCACGCTTGCGTGTAGGTACAAGGCAGAACTGGAACTCTGAAATCTCCCAAATTATATGGATCGGAAAGGTTATAACCTAGTGTTGTTGAAGTAGAAGGTGTAAACAAGTGGACTGGCAAGAATATGGTAGTAACTGCATCTCTACAAACATGAGTAATGCGCTGGTCAGTTTGGTCGCTATGCGCATCTGTAGTGCAGGTACCATGTATGACTGGAATGTCTATATCTGTCAAACTACATAGATCAGCTAGCTCCTTTTCACTGCTGCCAACTCCCTCTCCCTCTCCTTAGCTTGCCCTCTCATCTCCCTCATATCCGCTACTCGTCCTTGCTCAGCCTCCTTCAATCCCTTCTTCGACTCTATCATCTGCCCCATAACAGCCTCCACTCTCTCAACCAGGGTCTGATCCACTGTTAATAGCCGCTCCTCCACCCCGCCCCATTCTCCCTCTTTCCATCACCCCGCCCCATTCTCCCGCTTTCCATCACCCTGCCCCATTCACCCTCTTTCCATCACCCCGCCCCATTCTCCCTCTTTCCATAACCCCGCCCCATTCTCCCGCTTTCCATCACCCCGCCTCATTCTTCCGCTTTCCATCACCCCGCCCCATTCTCCCGCTTTCCAGCACCCCGCCCCTTTCTCCCGCTTTCCATCACCCCGCCCCATTCTCCCGCTTTCCAGCACCTCGCCCCATTCTCCCACTTTCCATCACCCCGCCCCATTCTCCCGCTTTCCAGCACCCCGCCCCATTCTCCCACTTTCCATCACCCCGCCCCATTCTCCCGCTTTCCAGCACCCCACCCCATTCTCCCGCTTTCCATCACCTCGCCCCATTCTCCCGCTTTCCATCATCCCGCCCCATTCTCCCGCTTTCCATCACCCCGCCCCATTCACCCTCTTTCCATCACCCCGCCCCATTCTCCCGCTTTCCATCACCCGCCCCATTCTCCCGCTTTCCATAACCCCGCCCCATTCTCCCGCTTCCCATCACCCCGTCCTGTCAGAATATATCTTATATATATGTCTGTATAAGTGCATGTAGTCCTAGCTGTAGAGTAGTTACCTAGTATTCTGTGTGGTGGTGCACCACTCCTTGCTGGTTCTCTTCTATTTGTACCTCTCTTTTCATAGTGCAACCCCTCCTTTTTCTTGGACTTCTACTTTGCCTAGGCTAAACCCTAGCTCCTACTCCTAACTATGCATCCTAAGCCTAAACCTAGTTTCCTAGGTGCTTAGTATCTTGACATGGTAATCAGAGCAGGAACCTTCCTGCGGCCTTCCTTAACGGACCCACCAGTCAGCTTCCGCTGCCTGTCATCCTGTCGCGCGCCTCGGGCGCGCGGCGTATTTTCCTCGCCGTGCGCCCCGGGCGCGCGGCGATTTTCTGCCCGCCGTGTGCTCGGGGTGCACGGCGGTTTTCTGCCCACCGTGCGCCTTGGGCGCGCGGCGTCTTCCTGCCCCTCGCGCGGCCTGCTCTCACGCCGCCTGCGCGCCTGCCCCACGTCCGCGCGCGGGCCTGTTCTGCCCGCCCGTACCCTGCCCTTCGCGGCGCCCTGCGAGGCTCCGCTCCTGCTCGTCGCGACGCCTCTGCGGGACCCGTGCGTCGCCGCTCCTGCTCGTCGCGACGCCCCTGCGGGACCCGCGCGGCGTTGCCCTGCTCGTCGCGACGCCTCTGCGGGACCCGCGCGGCGTTGCCCTGCTCGTCGCGACGCCCCTGCGGGACCCGCGCGGCGTCGCCCCTGCTCGTCGCGGCGCCCCCTGGACGCCACCCCTGCTCGTCGCGGCGCCCCTGGGGCGTCGCCCCTGCTCGTCGCGGTGCCCTTGGGACGTCGCCCCTGCTTGTCGCGGCGCCCCCCCCCCTGGCCGCCGCCTCTGCCTCACCTGCGCCCGCGCCTACTTTGCAGCCGAGTGCGGGCCTGCCCTGCACCAGCGACGCCGCCCCTGGAGCAGCCGCCCCTGGACCCAGAGCGGCCGCCCCTGGCCCCTGGAGCAGCCGCCCCTGCAGCAGCCGCCCCTGGCCCCTGGAGCAGCCGCCCCTGCAGCAGCCGCCTCTGGCCCCTGGAGCAGCCGCCCCTGCAGCAGCCGCCCCTGGCCCCTGGAGCAGCCGCCCCTGGCCCCTGGAGCAGCCGCCCCTGCAGCAGCCGCCCCTGGCCCCTGGAGCAGCCGCCCCTGCAGCAGCCGCCCCTGGCCCCTGGAGCAGCCGCCCCTGCAGCTGTCCGCGACGCCGCTCCTGGACCCTGTGCAGCTGCCTTGTCTCTGCCCGCGCCCTCGTGCGCTCTGTCTCACCCGCGCCCTCGTGCGCTCTGCTCTGCCCGCGCCCTCGTGCGCTCTGCTGCTGCCCGCGCCCTCGTGCGCTCTGTCTCACCCGCGCCCTCGTGCGCTCTGCTCTGCCCGCGCCCTCGTGCGCTCTGCTGCTTCCCGTTGCCGCCCGTTGCTGCCCGTGCCTGTGCTGCCCGTTGCCGCTCGTTGCTGCCCGTGCCTGTGCTGCCCGTTGCCGCCCGTTGCTGCCCGTGCCTGTGCTGCCCGTTGCTGCCCGTTGCCGCCCGTTGCTGCCCGTGCCTGTGCTGCCCGTTGCTGCCCGTCGCTGCCCGTGCCTGTGCTGCCCGTTGCCGCCCGTTGCTGCCCGTGCCTGTGCTGCCCGTTGCTGCCCGTTGCTGCCCGTTGCTGCCCGTGCCTGTGCTGCCCGTTGCGGCCCGTTGCTGCCCGTGCCTGTGCTGCCCGTTGCTGCCCGTGCCTGTGCTGCCCGTTGCCGCCCGTTGCTGCCCGTGCCTGTGGTGCCCGTTCCCGCCCGTTGCTGCCCGTGCCTGTGTTGCCCGTTGCCGCCCGTTGCTGCCCGTGCCTGTGCTGCCCGTTGCTGCCCGTGCCTGTGCTGCCCGTTGCCGCCCGTTGCTGCCCGTGCCTGTGCTGCCCGTGCTCTTCCCCCCCCGGTCCCCTGGACAGGAGGGTGTGGGGGTGGCGGGTGTGGGGGTGATACGTGTGCGTCGTCCCTTCCTCCTCCTCCTCCGTCTCCCACTGCTGCAGCTGCCGCTGAGGGGGGTGGATGTGTGGGAGCCGAGGGGAGTGGCGCTAGGGGGGTGTCGTGGTAGTGGATCTAGGGGTGCAGCATGGGGTGTGTGAGAAGGGGGTGTGGGACAGTTAGGGGAGGTTGAGCGGAGGTCGCCATCGTGTTGTCAGCAGCGCCAGTAGTCCGGAGCCCTCGTGCTCTCGGTAGCCCAGCGAGCCTGCTTTGCCAGTCGCCTGTGGGTCCGTTACTCCTGCCGCTCGTCGTAGCCGTGGAGTCAGATACTCCCGTAGTCCGGTGCCCTCGTGCGCTCGGTAGCCACTGTGCGCGCCGCTCCTGTTGCCCGAGCGACTGCGACTTCACCCGTCGCCTTCTCTCTCCACTCTCCTCACTGTTCCTTCTCCTCCTCCTCACTACGCCTCTACTTTTGCTGCGCCCTACAGGGTGTACCACTTCATGGGTATTCTGCTCAATGGCTATTCCTGCATGCACTTAGGGGGTGTGTCAGAATATATCTTATATATATGTCTGTATAAGTGCATGTAGTCCTAGCTGTGGAGTAGTTACCTAGTATTCTGTGTGGTGGTGCACCACTCCTTGCTGGTTCTCTTCTATTTGTACCTCTCTTTTCATAGTGCAACCCCTCCTTTTGCTTGGACTTCTACTTTGCCTAGGCTAAACTCTAGCTCCTACTCCTAACTATGCATCCTAAGCCTAAACCTAGTTTCCTAGGTGCTTAGTATCTTGACACGTCCCATTCTCCCGCTTTCCATCACCCCACCCCATTCTCCCTCTTTCCATCACCCTGCCCATTCTCCCGCTTTCCATCACCCCGCCCCATTCTCCCTTTTTCCATCACCCCGCCCCATTCTCCCTCTTTCTATCACCCCGCCCCATTCTCCCGTTTTCCATCACCCCGCCCCATTCTCTCGCTTTCCATCACCCCGCCCCATTCTCCCGCTTTCCAGCACCCCGCCCCATTCTCATGCTGCAAGGCGTGGTGAGGGTCCCTGCACCCCCCTTGCCTCACCCCACCATGTCCCCTCTCACGCATGGCGGAGGTGGGGCAAGGCAACGACGACCAGTGCAGAGAGGGCAACTGCAAGGCGTGGTGAGGTGAGTCTCACTCCCCCTGCCCACCCCCTGCCTCAACCCCCCTGCACTCCATGCCTTGCCCCCCTGCCCCCCACTGGTCCCCACTCACCCACGTGCACTGCAGATAGGGGCAGACAGAGGCTGCTGGGGAGAACGGGGAGGTGAATGGGGAGGGGCATGGGAAGATGAATTGTGGAAGACAGGAGGTGAATGGAGTGGGGGGGGGAGCATATGAATGGCGGGGAGGGAGGAGGAGCAAATGTGGACGGGGAAGGCGATCGCAGCAGTTTTGTGGCACTCGCACAGCACTGGAAGGTGAGTGCTGCTGAAAACTGATTGATGGAAACAGAGAAATTAATAGGGGGTTGTTTGGAATCTGAGAAACTGACCAGCAACATTGCCCCACACCACTGTGCTGAGTTGGGGAGCCCTATTGGGTGTTGCAATTATCTAGCTGTACAGTGCGAATTCAGTTAGCTAGGAGTGTATTGTCAGTTCATTGAGCCACAGCCTAGTTATTTGTTATTCTGCGCACTCTCTCTTACAACTCATAACGTGCATGTTTATTGCATACGGTTACAATTTGCAGTAGCAAAAACAACTAGGGTTACACCACATCACTGCTCCACACTCCACCGCATCACTACATGCAGCTACAGCAGATTGATTGTTCTCAGGCACCTCGCTTCTCCTTGTTGACTGTCTCCACATCCCCAGGCGATGCCACCACCACCACCTGAAGCAGCTCTCACCACATCTCCCATCACCACGTGTGCACCATGCAGCACCACATCAAGTGCAGCCACAGGCTACAGCACGTTGATAGTGGAGAGGAACCCTGGCTTCTCCTTGTTGGCTGCCTCCACATCCCCAGGCGATGCCACCACCACCACCGTGCCCTTCTCCTTCACCGCTTGCAGGTAGTCTGCAAACTCGTTCAGCTCCTTGTTGCTGGTGGGGGCAAGGGCAGAGAGAATGGAGAGAGCTGGGTGTGAGTGATTGATAGTGAGTGAGCGTGAGAGGAATGTCACCACCACCACTGTCACCTTCTCTTTCACTGCTTGCAGGTAGTCTGCAAACTCGTTCAGCTCCTTGTTGCTGGTGGGGGCAGAGAGGGAGAGACCGGGGAGATGGGAGGGATGGGTGTGGTGGATAGTATTATTGTGAGGGTTTATGCCACCACCACCACCGTACCCTTCTCCTTCACTGCCTGCAGGTAGTCTGCAAGCTCGTTCAGCTCCTTGTTGCTGATGGGGGCAGAGAGGGAGAGACGGGGTTGGTGGATGGCAGTGAGACGACAGATACATTGCACATGGTAGCACCAGCAACACAGTGTCTTCAGAGTTGTTTCAAAAGATTGGGGAGAGACGAGGTTGATGTGTAGTAGTGAGATGACAAACACATTGCATATGGTAGCACCAGAAACACGGTGTCTTCTGAGTAAATTGGTGAGAGACGAGGTTGATGTGTAGCAGTGAGATGACAAACACATTGCATATGGTAGCATCCAACACACAGACTGCACTTGATGGGAAAGGAACACGAGCGCCACGCGGATGAGACAGAGTCACAAGAACGGTGGCCAGGTGCGAGGGGTGGGTGGGGTGGAAGGAGGGGTGGGTGGGGTGGAAGGAGGGGTGGGTGGGGTGGAAGGAGGGGCGGCTTACGTGGTGGTGAGAATCTCCTCGCGCCGCTTCTGCCTGTCCTCCTCACTCACTTCCAGCAGGTATCGCACCATGCTGCCACACACACACCACACACCAAGGGGGCAAGTGAGGAGGGAGACAGCTTAGACGTTGACAACCGAAATTACGAGCAAGTGGCATGTGACATGTAGCTCATGGCATGTGACATGTAGCTCATGGCATGTGACATGTAGCTCATGGCATGGAGCAAGCAGCTATAGATGTGACACAACACGTTCTGGTTCCTACCTGGAGTTGTCCTAGCTGTCTCAGAGGCAGTACCTTTAGAGTCTCAGCTGGAGTAGACCTTGGAATCTGGCAGCTGGTATGAATCAACATCCCCGATGGTCCCGATGATAGCCTTGGTGCGCGCATCCTTGTCAAACCGCAACTGCCACTAAGCAGCAACACCTCAGACCTAGCTGCTAATTTGGGTCTCACCTGGAGTCTGGCAGCTGCAATGGTCCCAATGATAGACTTGGTGCGCGCACCCTCATTCAACTGCAACTGCCTCAGAGGCAGCACACCACCTCAGACCTAGCTGCACAAAGGTTCTCACCTGGAGTAGCCCTTGGAGTCTGGCAGCTGGTACGAGTCCACATCCCCAATGGTCCCAATGATGGCCTTGGTGCGCGCATCCTCGTCCAGCTGCAGCTGCCTCAGGAACTCCACTGCTCCGTCGTAGTTGTCGAGAGTGGAGAGCAGGTTGGGGTCGCGGTATGACAGGAAGGTGAAGACACCTGGCGAAGAGAGGGGAGAGGAATGCAGTGAGTGAGTGCTAATGGCCTTGAGTGCAACTGCCCAAGGAACTCCACAGCTCCGTCGTAGTTGTCAAGGGTAAAGAGCAGGTTGGGATCGCGGTAAGACAGGATGGTGAAGACACCTGGCGGGGGAGGGAGGGGGAGGGATAGAGAGAGCAGCGAATGGCTGAGTACATGACAGATAAGAGATGAGTAGTCATGAGTACATGGCAGAGTGCGAGTCAAAGTCACAGAAGCCACCATAAGCACTGCCACTAACACGGACGGACGCAGTCCCACAGAGAGCTCATGCCAACTCCTGAGTCGACTGAGAACTTACCGGAATGAGAGTCAAAGTCACAGAAGCCACCATACGCGCCGCCACTGACACGGACGCGGTCCCACAGCCAGCTCATGCCGACCAGCTTGGATGCCACGTAGGCACTGCCACTCAGATTGTACCCCGCCGCGTCGTACAGGTTCACTGCCTTGCCCACGTAGTTCACCTGTGGTGAGGAGGGGTGGAGAGGAGTGGAGAGGGGTGGAGATGGAGGAATTGCAGCACGTAGGTACTACCACTCAAATCGTACCCCGTGGCATCGTACAGGTTGACTGCCTTGCCCACGTAGTTCACCTGAGGGGGGAGGGAGACGGGTGTGCGGAGGAGGTACAGCAGGGGGAGAAGGGACAGACAGGAGGATATGGGATTCATTGCCTTGCGGACACGTTTCACCAAAGTGCGTGGCATGGAGAGCGGATTGTGAAGGGGGAGGGGTTGAAAGATCACAGGCCGAACTGATCGACCGCCGACACCCACACCCGCCGCCCGCCCACCCGCCCGCCCGCCCGCCCGCCCGCCTGCCTGCATGCAGCCTCTTCCCCCTTTTTTCCCCAAATACACACCTGTGTGGGGACCAGGAAGGCTTCGTTCTTCACGGGCAGGGTTGACCAAGGAGAGCCTGCCACCTGTGCGCGCTGAGCTGGCAGGGAAGCCAGCAGCTCCCTCACTGCCACATCAGCCTTGTCCAGCGTGGCAGCGTCAGCTGTGAGGTTGACCACCGCCCCGTCAGCAGAGAGCACCACCTGGCGGATTTGCTCCAATGAGGCGGCGACACCTGGCCAGTCCTCATCCACTCGCTTCTCCAGAGCTCGCAGGTACTGCAGATAGCTGGAAGAAGGAAGGAGGGCGAGAAGGGTAGGAAAGGCAGGAATTCCTGAAGACAGATTGCAGAAGCAAAGTATTGAGGCTAGTGAGAGTGAGAGTGAGAGTGAGAGCGTCAAAGCAGATAACAGGCAAAAGAATGTGGGATCGAGTACGGAAGTCAGAAGGCATGCAGAGAAAGGTGACGAGAAGGTGACATATCCTTGCAAGAAGGGGAAGACGCGAGTGACGCCCCCACCCCCATCCCATTACACATCCCTCCCATTTCTCTTCCCCATTCTTCCTGCTCCCCTCAGCCAAACATTTGTCAACATCCCAAAGCGCAGGGCTTTAGATATGACAAGGCTGAAACTTGAAAAATACTGTGAGATCATCACAGGGGAGAGCACTGATTACTGTTTACAGGAGGCTCCACTAGCAGAAACACATAAATAACCCCGCGCCATCCCCCACCCTTACATCCTATACCCCATGCGCTCACCTGTAGCCGCCCATCTGCTCACCTGTAGCCACCCATTTGCTCATTGGCCCATCCCGCTAGGCTGTCCATGGCGTCCAGTTGCTTCGAATAGGCACAGGGGGCACCCGCTCATCCGTCCGTCCGCCCATCCCCCCGCTCTTTCCCCCCATCCCCATCTCTTCCCCCCCTTTCCCCCCTTTCCCCCATGCGCGTAACTGCAACCGCCCACCAACTCACCTGTAGCCGCCCATCTGCTCATTGGCCCATCCTGCCAGGCTGTCCATGGCGTCCAATCGCGAGGCAGCAATGCTGTGCCCACTTCCCAGGAAACGCGACTGATTGGGGGAGTTGGAGAGGAGGGAACAGGGGAGAAATGGGAGGGGAGGGGAGGGAAAGGGAGAGGAGGGGAGGGGCGTGGAGGGTAAGGGGTCTATTTCTGAAACGTGAGGGAGAAAGGAAGGGCGGAACATGCTTGGATGGGGTGAAAACACTTTACTCATTTGGCACCAACACTTAAGATTTGAAACTCCACCAGCCACACACATCCATCCCCATCCTCTCACCTCCACCCCCATCCCCATGGTCTCACCTCCATGCCCTGCTTGCGCTGTGCCACAAACTGCTTGAAGCGCTGCTGGTCTGTCAGCTGCACGTCGCACAGCACCACTCGCACCTGCAGGGGAGAGACGGCGAGAGAGGGCAGGGGAGAATGGGAGGTGGGTAAGGGATGCATGAGGCATGGAGTCATACCACTGCTGGTCCTACAGCTGCACGTTGCACAGCACCACGGGTGAGGGGATGAGGAGGAACCCACGACCCCCTTCCCAGGAAGCAGCGCACTGTCCAGAATTAGATTCATCGAACTCACCAGGTGGAACACGGAGATGCACGGCAGCAGCAGATATGCACAACACCAAAGTTGGCGAACTCACCAGGTTGAGCAGGTCTGCTGCCTGGGCGGACGTGGCCTTGCCCCTGGCCACAAGATAAGAGACGGGCTGCTTGGAGCCGCGCTTGGAGGAGGTGAGGGGGAACATGGAGATGCCACCCGTCTTGCGGCCGATGAGCTGGTTCAGATCAACGAAGTCCATGTCCTTGGTGCCCATCTCCAGCAGGGATTGGCTGGCAGGAAAAGTGAGAAAGGGAGGGAGGAAGGGAGGGAGGTGAGGAGAGGGATATGGATACTGGCCGTCTTGTTCAGCTGGTTCAGATCCACAGAGTGCATGTCCTTGGTTCCCATCTCCAACAGTGTTTGGCTGGGGGGGAAGGGGGAGAAAGGGAAGGAGAGAGGCGAGGAGGGTGCTAAAGCCTGTCTTGTACCAGACGGAGGTGAGAGGGACATGAGGGGCACGAGGTGGGCAGGCAGGTGCCTCATATCCAATGCCAAGTCCAGCTATAGCACATCGTTGGTGCACAGGTCGTGACGCAGGATGGAATGATAGATGGGGAGAAGGTGAGGCATGCTAGGACTCACCAGAAGAGGGACACGAGTGGCACGAGATGAGCAGGCAGGAGCCTCATTTCCAACGCCAGATCCAAATAGAGCACATCATTGGTGAACAGGTCGTGGCGCAAGATAGTGTGGTGGGGGGTATGGGAGGGAGGGCACGCTAGGGCTCACCAGAAGAGGGAAACCAGCGGCACGAGGTGAGCAGGCAGGTGCCTCATGTCGAGAGCGAGGTCCAAATAGAGCGCGTCATTGGTGAACAGGTCATGGTCCAGGATAGTGGGGAAGGTGGGGTGGGGCATGCTAGGGAAACCAGAAGATGGGGTGGGGTGGGACTCACCAGAAGAGGGAAACCAGCGGCACGAGGTGAGCAGGCAGGTGCCTCATGTCGAGAGCGAGGTCCAAATAGAGCACATCATTGGTGAACAGGTCATGGTCCAGGATAGTGGGGAAGGTGGGGTGGGGCATGCTAGGGAAACCAGAAGATGGGGTGGGGTGGGACTCACCAGAAGAGGGAAACCAGCGGCACGAGGTGAGCAGGCAGGTGCCTCATGTCGAGAGCGAGGTCCAAATAGAGCACGTCATTGGTGAACAGGTCGTGGCGCAGGATAGTCGCCCCTGACCCATCCCGATCCACCGCAATCGGCACCTGCACCGGCTGCTTTGGAATATCCTCCAGCTGCAGGCTCGGCACGCACCGAAGCGCCTCGGGAGGTTCGGGAGTCTCCTGCCGTTCCTTGAGCTCCTTAGTCGCCTCTACCAGCTTCTCTAGGTCTGATTCCGCTAGCTTCTGCCTGAAAGACTCTAGCACCGCCCGCTCTGCTTCCTCGTCCGCGTCTGCCTTGGTGGGATCCGGCTGCATTTCCACAGTCACCCTGTGGTGGTTGTCTAGGAGGTAAGCCCGAATCAGCGGGCTGAACACGGCTTTAATTCCCCCCGGCTGGCGGATTTTCTCCTTGAATTCTGCCAGAGGCCCCTCGAATCGCAGCGGCTCGATGGGATCTCCACCGTAGATCCATTTCCCCATGGATCGCAGCATGAGGGAGAGGCCTCGGGGGAACGACCCCGTGTTGTTCTCTCTAAGAGCAAACTCGACAGTGTTCACAGCCGCTTCGACCGCCGGTTCGGTGAACCCGTCCCTCTCCAGCTCCTCTAAAACCTCCATTACAAGCTGCTCCACTTTAGGCACATCGGCGGCCGCCACGCCCTTCAGCCCGATCGAAAATACTGGCTGGCGTAGCTCGTCCTGTAGCCCGCCGCCCACGATGGCCTCCCCGAGCCCGGATTCCAGGAGCTTTTTGCGGAGGGGGGCAGCGGGCGTGCCTAGGAGGAGATGGTCGAGGAAACCGAGAGTGAGCTCCTGAGGGAGAGACAGCGGTGACTCTGAGAGCACCCAGTTCACAGCTGTCATGTGCCTCCTGGGTGCTGCTGCTGAGGAGGAGGAGGAGGAGGGGGAAGAGGATTCATCGCCGTCTGCTGCTTCTTCTTCGGAGGACTCGGAGGGGGCGGCATCGGCGGAGGAGGGGTAGGTGTCGACGATGCGCCAGGGCTTGGAGAGGAGCGGCTGGGCTGAGACCTGTGACTCCATGGGGGCTGCTGGATTGGCGTCAAACTTGTCCAGATACTCTGGAGGGGTGCAAGGGAGAGGGGGGGGGGGGGGAAGGGAGGGAGGGTGAGAGGGAATTGGGTGGGTTGAGAATATGGTGACGAGGGGCACGGCTTGGAGAGGAGAGGCTGGGCGGACACCTGTGACTCCTTGGGGGCTGCTGGTTTGGCGTCAAACTTGTCCAGATACTCTGGAAGGGTGCAAGGGAGAGGGGGGGGGGGGGGAAGGGAGGGAGGGTGAGAGGGAATTGGGTGGGTTGAGAATATGGTGACGAGGGGCACGGCTTGGAGAGGAGAGGCTGGGCGGACACCTGTGACTCCTTGGGGGCTGCTGGATTGGCGTCAAACTTGTCCAGATACTCTGGAGGGGTGCAAGGGAGAGAGGGGGGGGGGGGAAGGGAGGGAGGGTGAGAGGGAATTGGGTGGGTTGAGAATATGGTGACGAGGGGCACGGCTTGGAGAGGAGAGGCTGGGCGGACACCTGTGACTCCTTGGGGGCTGCTGGATTGGCGTCAAACTTGTCCAGAAACTCTGGAGGGGTGCAAGGGAGAGGGGGGGGGGGGGGAAGGGAGGGAGGGTGAGAGGGAATTGGGTGGGTTGAGAATATGGTGACGAGGGGCACGGCTTGGAGAGGAGAGGCTGGGCGGACACCTGTGACTCCTTGGGGCTGCTGGATTGGCGTCAAACTTGTCGAGATACTCTGGAGGGATGGGAGGGAGGGAGGTGAGGGAGGGTGAGAGGGAGGAGAGAGAGAGGGTGAGACGAAGGGGAGAGGGAGGAGGAGAGGGAGGGTGAGAGTGAGGGTGAGCGGGAGGGTGAGCAGGAGATTGGGAAGATGAGGGGGAGGATGAGGTGGATGGGAAGGTTTGGGGGAGGAGGAATTGGCATCAGATTTACACTGCACCTGCCCCCTGATAGCAGCCCTGGGTCCGCCCCATGTACCGCCCCATGTGCCGCCCATGTGCCGCCCCATGTGCCGCCCCATGTGCTGCCCCATGTGCCGCCCCTCACAACACCCCTTCTACCATCCCTCCCTCACCAGCAATCATTGCGAGGCGCTTGTTGGGGTCGTCATCCCCATAGAACCAGATGCGCGCATTGGAGGGGTTGTAGAACTGTGTGCTGTGACACTGCAAGAACACACTACCTCTACCACCTCCCCTCGCACCACCCCTTGCCCCCTTCACCAATATTTACACCACGCCCCCTCACCGGCAATCATGGCGAGGCGCTTGTTGGGGTCATCATCCCCATAGAACCAGATGCGCGCATTGGAGGGGTGGTAGAACTGCGCGTGGAAGTCCTGGAACTGCTGGAAGGACAGCTGCGGGATGACCTTGGGATCTCCGCCACTGTCCACCGCATACTCGTTGTCGGGGAACAGGGCCTGGGAGGAAAGAGAGGGTGGGGGAGTAAGAGGGAATGCGAGGGAGTTGGAGATTGAGTGAGTGGGAGTGGGTGGGAGTGGGGAGGCGAGGGTGAATGCAGGTGGGAGCTTCTTAAAAGCTATTGTCCACTGCGTACTCGTAGTCAGCAAACAACGACTTGGGCAAGGGAAGGGAGAGTGCTGAACAGTCACCTGCACGCGCCCATCACCCTTTTTTCCCCAATACCCCCCAGGCCCTTTCACCCTCTCACGCTCTTCCCCCTTCATGAACACGGATTCGGCCTGCAAGTACACGCCCATCCCCACCCATCCGCCCCCATCTCCACCCATCTCCCCTGATCCCCCTCACCTCGCTCCCCATCCCCCTACTCCCCTTCTTTCCCCTCACCTGCTGCACGGCGCGCATGAGTATACACCCTCTGCGAGTATACACCCTTTGCTACACGGCTCGCATCCCCTTTTCCCACCAATCTGCCCCGCACCCGCTCCCCTTTACCCCCTCCCTCTCCCCGTACCTTTCCCTTCACTGCTCACCTGCTGCACGGCGCGCATGAAGACGGAGTCGGGCTGCGAGTACACGCCCTTCATCTCGTTGAACACCACACCTGCCGCGATCGCAACGGCCCATGGCGACATGAGGAAGAAACGGGGGTTGGGGCACCAAGGGACGGGAGGGACGGGGAAGACACGAGGAAGAAACACTCGCAATTGAGTGACCCAAAGATTGCTGGTATCCACAAAAGAGTTGAACTTCTAAAAGTTGTGAGTTTTGCACCCTCGACTGCCACAAATCCCATCCGTCCAATTTCACATTTTCATCAAGATCCCAGCCCTCCACACCACATCTTAAACGTTAATCGTGGCCGTGGATGTACCTTTAAAGGTGATGTCGTCCTTGGGGTCATCGAGCTCGTAGTGCCACCCCTCCTGCTTCAAGCCGTCTCAAACACCTTTCACAACTCCAAAAAGCTTAATCGTGGCCGTTGATCTACCTTTGAATGTGATGTCGTCCTTGGGATCATCGAGCTCGTAGTGCCACCCCTCCTGCTGCTTTGAGACGTCTCAAATACCATCTACACGCTAAGGTGATGTGCTCCTTCCTTGGAACCATCGGCGTACCTTTGAAGGTGATGTCGTCCTTGGGATCGTCGAGCTCATAGTGCCACCCCTCCTGCTTTGAGACGACTCTCAAATACCTTGGAGTGTAAATGTAGCCCTTGGGACCATCGCCATACCTTTGAAGGTGATATCGTCCTTGGGATCGTCGAGCTCGTAGTGCCACCCCTCCTGCTGGAACGTCTTCTCGTCGCGCACGCAGTTGGGGAAGAACACCGCGTCCAGGTACACGTCCACCAGGTTGTAGAAGTCCTGTAACGGGTTGGACAATAATGAGGTATATTATTGAGGCTAATAAGACACCGCGTCCAGGTACACGTCCACCAGGTTGTAGAAGTCCTGTAACGGATCTCGCAACAACGGGAAACTTTTTCAGCCTCTCAAAACACCGTATCCAGGTACGAATCCACTAGATGGTGAGAGTCCTCACATGTCGCGCGATAACGAAGCGGAGAATGTGCTCTTGGGGATGGAGCACGGCGAGAGGCCGTAGATTGAAGGGCGACTACAGTGCTAAGGGGAAAGCGGATTAAGTGTTTCAGACGAATGCAGTTCGGTGCACTGGTTTCAAATCCACTTCTCCTTGTCAGTGTTTCAGCGTGCGGGTCTCTATTATCGAATCAGGAGTGACGCTGACGTTACAGGCCCGACGCGCAAGCGCGCATACCAAGTGAAAGACGCAGCAAGACGCCGTACCTGCAGGTTCGTGGAAGCGACGGGGTAGCACGTGCGGTCGGGGTAGGTGAACGCGTTAAGGAAGGTGTTGAGCGAGCCCTTAGCGAGTTCGACGAATGGCTCTTTAACGGGGTACTTGCGCGAGCCGCACAGCACGGAGTGCTCGAGAATGTGCGGAATGCCCGTGCTGTCCTTGCTGTTGCGCGCAAGGCGGGGGGCACGGGGGAGAATATGGGGGAGGGAACGGTGCGGCGGAAGGAAAAACGGGAGGGGAAGAGGAGAAAGCGGGAGGTGGGAGTGGAGGACACATGAGCAAACAAGGCAAAGATGATAAATAAGGGATATAAGGCCGTCTTTGAGCGACGCGTCTACACACATTGGACTCGCAGCATCAGGGTGGCACTGATCGACGCACTGTAGCTAATGTCATTCGAAATAAGACGATTTTTAAGGCTAGCAACCATTGTCTGATTTCGTGTGACGGGCATAGCTCCACGCGCTGCGACTTATGCCTTGACGGAACCGCCTCTTGCACTGCTGGCTTCGTTCGTTCCACTTCTCTTTGCTCGCTCTCTTCGTCGTTCTGAAAGGACACCTGGCGAGCTAAGACAAATGACCGCGCGGACTCACGGGGGCGTGCGGAAGGTGATGCCGAAGACCTTGTTCTCGTCCGCGCAGCACAGCGACATGATCTGCGCGCCCGTGCGCTTGTGGCGGTACACCGTCGCCTCCGCGTTGTACTCCGCCACGTGCTCGCGCCGCTCCTCCTCGAACCCCAGCCGCGCCACCACCTCGGGACTCGCCGCTGCGGATGGGGGAGGAGAAGGAAGGATATTGGGAGAAAAAGGGAGAGTCAGGGGTTGGGATGTGATGGGGTGCGGTCGGATGTTGCCGAGCGCAAGAATGGCGGCCCTTGGGATGCTGGGGGGCGCCGTGAATCAAGAAAGCGAAGAAAAAGCCTTGGATCTTCTTCCGTGGTGATTTCAGGATGGAAACTAAGGACACGGTAAGCCAAGTAAGCAGCGGAGGCAGCGCATGGAGAGCACACGCGAGGGAGATGGTGGGTGGAAACCGCATCGGCGATCAACGCGAAGGAGTTTATAAACGGTCGAGTTAAAAAACGTAATCTAGAAGCCGGCGATCCGGAAGACAGCAGATCGAGGCCAGGCGAAGTGGCTAGTCACAGCGATGGCGGACCTTGCTGGCTGGCGGGAGCCGTGGCGACGGATCCGGACGGCGCAGCGGAGCACGACACGCGCGGAATTCGTGCAGCGTTTGCGGCCAGCTTCCGCGCAAGAACTGCTGACGGCGCAACGGTTCCGCCAGTCAGCCTACGCAATCCACGCCATGGCTCCCCGCGCAAGCCACGAGGAGCGGTGGTCGGGATCTGGATGACCCCCTTCGCGGACGATCCGCGCGCGACGGAATGCGCGCGCGGAACTGCGGAAGGCGCTACAGCAGCCGCGGAAGTGCCAGCGGCCGTGGAAAGAGCGCCTGACATGACTGCTGACGTCAGCGTGCGGAGAGCGGAGTACGGGGAAGCGCGCGACGCAGAAAGGTACGGAGAGGCAGCCACTGATGCCAATGGCAAATCCCTCGGTTGAGGAACCGTCCGTGGAGCTAAGAGCGCGAAAGACGGGCGTAATCGGACCAGAAGCGCACGAGCAGCACCAGACATTAACTCAAAACTAACGATGGACTTTCAAATAAACGAGCTATATGGCCTGTGCTGGCCTAACGCGTAAGCTCTGCCGATCGAGTCTGTTGAGAATTCTGTATCATCCCTGAAGGCTGGAAAATGGTGCTGTGTGGATTCTCGAGCGTGTGTGGGAGTGGAGTGGAGAATGTTCCAGCTGGATAGCTTGCGGGGAAGGGGCTGAGGGGGAATTTCTGGGTGGGTGGGGGGAGTGTGGCGGGAATCTGCGGTGCGGCGGTGTGGGGAAAATTTCTGGCAGGGGGGGTGCACGTGGACAGCTGGAAGTGGTGTGATTTACGAGATGACGTGGTGTACCTTCGTGGATGGGTTACGAGATCACCACGTGGAGGAACGAAGCAACCAGTGCAGGTGAAGGTCTTCAACGGTGTTTCTGTAAAAACAAAATTCTAAACATTATTTCTCCCTGGTTTTTGCAGAGACTGTACAATTTCTGACTTAAGGATCACAATGACGGGTATTTTAATAGCGCGAATTCTATATGTTGCAAGAGAGTTCTTTCCGCACCACACCGCACCCAACCATGCATGACGCCTGGTCCTCAGTTTCATTCTCCACAGACTCTCCAAGTACAGAAACGCCAATGCGATCCGAGTCATATATTATAGCCTCCTAGGAGTTCCCCGCTGCTTGAAGCTGCCATTTTGGTCGCTTCTGCGGCGTTCGACCGTGCTCTGACGTGGTCGTTACCTGCGTGCACGTCGCACCGTAGTTCGCGGGGACAAGGTCGTTTCTGTGGCTGTTTTCCCCCAACGCCATGGCGAGAGGTTCGGTTTCCGGTCTGGGAAGGCTGAGACTGCTCCTAGCCTCCGCTAGACCGTCCGATCAAGCCCAACGTTTTGTTACCGCCCATCCCTCGATCTCGCAATTCGCATCTTTCCACGCCGTTTCGCCAGCAGCCAGCACGTGTTCGGATCTACCTCCCCCACATGCACCTCGCGATCCGCCATCCACCACCCATGCGCCATACGTCCCCGTCACTCCATCTCTGGGAACCGTCAGTGCTAGATCCGTCACCGTCGAACCCGTTAGTGCTAGATCCGTTATTAACTCCACTGCATTCGTTAGTACACTGGCGAGTCACTCACTCTCGAGAACTCCCAGATCCCTGATCGCTGCTCCATCTGTGATGACGTCATCCGCATCACCGCTTACGTCACATCTGTTCTCGCCTCCGTCGCTCTCGTCGCCGTCTCTGTCGTCAACGTCCGCTCGTTCCTGGCTGCTGGCAGCCGGCGCCTCGTTCTCATTGGTCGCCGCGTTTTCCGGGACGGCAACGGTGGCGGCGAAGGAGCGGCCCGAGGTGGATCTGGGTCGCGACGCGGAGGTGGTGCTGTACCAGTACGAGGCGTGCCCTTTCTGCAACAAGGTCAAAGGTACACTATTGAATAATGCCAAAACTGCACTATCAAATGGCAATCTCGGTGCAAACACCGGTTTGTCGGGCGTGCTGGTGTCCCCCGCTACCTCTCCTCGCAATGCACGTCACGCCAACATATTTTCTCTTCAACCGCCGCCTGCTCCATTTCTGTGCGCTCCTTATCTCCGCAGCCTTCCTGGACTACCACCACATCAGATACCGAGTGGTGGAGGTGAACCCTCGTGGGCAAGGAGGTCCCCGTGCTCTCCATGAATCGGGAGTCGCGTGTCGGCTTTTCACGTGCTTCTCTCCTCCTTGCCATCGATTTCCCCCACTGCAGCCTTTCTAGACTACTACGACATCTCACACCGCGTGCTGGAGGTGAACCCCGTGGGCAAGAAGGCTCCCGTGGTCGTCGTGTCGACTCCTCGCGTGCTTCCCCCTTCCCTGTCACCTCAACACCTGCCTCTCTCCTCCTCGTTTCTCTTCCTTCCCACCGCAGCCTTCCTGGACTACTACGACATCCCATACCGCGTGGTGGAGGTGAATCCGGTGGGGAACAAGGTCCAATGCTCGTCTCGTCAATGGGGAGCCCCTTCTCCACTCCTCACGTCTCTCTCCTCCTCCTCTCCCCTCACCACTGATCCCTCTCACTGCAGCATTCCTGGACCACTACGACATCCCGTACCGCGTGGTGGAGGTGAACCCGTCAGTGGGAAGTTTATTGTCGTCTCCTCACGTGCTTCTCTTCTCCCTGTCGACTCAACAGCCGCCCTCTCCTCCTTGTCGCCTTTTTCCCCCCCACCACAGCCTTCCTGGACTACTACGACATCCCGTACAGGGTGGTGGAGGTGAACCCCGTGGGCAAGAAGGAGCTCAAGTGGTCGCCCTACAAGAAGGTGCCCGTGCTCGTCGTCAACGGCGAGTCGCTCGTCGACTCCTCAGGTGCTTCTCCCCTCCTCGTCGACTCCTCAGGTCTTCCTCTTATCCCTTGTTGTCTTGAGTCATCGCATGAAGGAGCTCAAGTAAACCCTACAAGAAGTTACCCGTGCTCGTCGTCAACGGCGAGTCGCTCGTTGACTCATCAGGTGCGGCTCTCCCCCTTGCTTTTGAGACGTCTCATAACCAACTTGTTACCTTGTGGCAAGAAGGTGCCCGTGCTCGTTGTCAACGGCGAGTCGCTCGTCAACTCCTCAGGTGCTGCTCTTGTCCCTTGGCTGCCCTCTTGGCTGCCCTCTTGTCCCTCTCACCGTCGCTGCGTGGACCAGATGTCTGCTTCTCGTCAGACTGCCACTCACCATTTCCCCACCTCCAGACCCCTTCTCCAGCACTCCGCGCCCCACTCCTGATGGCCTCCTTCTCAACCCCCCTTCGCTCTGCTGCCCCCTATGCGCCAACTCGCCGCATGACAGCCGTGCACACCCTCCAGTTGCCGCTTTCCCTTGGTATTAGCCCCTTCCCGCACTCTCCCCCTTTACCTCCTTACCATTTCCTCCTCCGCCCTCCTCCGTCCCCCCTCCCAACTTCTCCCCTTCCCCCCACCATCCCCTCTCTCCCCCCCCCCCCCCATCAACTCCGAGTTGCACCGCCGTCTGAACTCTTCCAAGGCCACCACATCCCACTCCCCCCCTTCCTGTTCCCCTTTTCCCCCTGTTCCACCCTTTCCCCTTCTCCCCCCCCCCCCCACCATGCGCCAGCCATCATATCCGAGTTGCACCGCCATTTGAACCCCTCTAAGGCCACCAACATTCCCCCCGCCGCCCCTGCTATGCTGCTTCCCTTCCCCTTACTCCCTTCCCCTAACCCCTCCCCCCCCCCACTCCCCCTCTTACATCCCCCCTCCGCGCGCCAGCCATCATATCCGAGTTGCACCGCCGCCTGAACCCCTCCAAGGCCACCAACATCCCGCCCGCCGCCCCTGCTGCCTCCGCCGCGGCGGCTTCCGCGCCTGGCGCGTATGCCAGCGCCATCGGCGGCGGGAGTAGCAGCAGCGCGGGGGGAACTAGCAGCAGCGGGGGCGGTGGTGTGGCGGAGGGAGTGGCGGAGGTTGTGGGGCACGTGGGGGAGCGGGGCGTGGCGGAGGGGCAGGCGGAGGAGGAACTGGACGAGGAGACCCGATGGCGCAGGTATGGGGATTCGGGACAAGGCGAAGAGGGGGGTGGGGTGGTGGGGGGGGGGGAATAGGACACTTTGGAAAAAAAGGGAAGAGGGGTGGGGGAGAGAGTGGGGTAAGGAGCGTAAGCATATGCTGTGCATTCTACATGGAAGCGTCTAAGTGGGGGCTAAAGGGACGCGGAGAGAAGGGAAGGGTGGGGGAGAAGCAGGGAGGATTAAACAGGACTGTCCGTGGAAGGAACGAGCGGTGTTGACACCCATCATGCCTCTCTTCCCCTGTAGAATAACGGCTATCCTGGGTGCGTCTCTCACTCTCTCTCTCTACTCCGTCTCTCTCTCCTCCATGGCAGGTGGGTGGATGGGCACCTGGTGCATCTGCTCTCGCCCAACATCTACCGCTCGCCCTCTGAGGCGCTAGAGGCCTTCGACTACATCGCCACCAATGGTATGCCTCCCACCCACCACTACCACCAGTGCTGCACTTTGGGTTTACTGAAACGGTTCTTGAGTTGACTCACAGTTGCCTCTGAGGCGCTAGAGGCATTCGACTACATTGCCACCAATGGTACCACTTCCCCTCCGCCACTGTTGCTCTGCTCTCTCTAGCTCTCTTTTGTGCTTCTGAAGGAAGGCCTGTGCCAATGCGCTTGTTGTGAGGGCCATTAATGGCTGCCGACTCGCTTCGCTAGACTCGGCACATCCAGATCATCTCATAAACGCATGCCGGCAGCTTCTCCAGCATAGGGCCATGGTATGAGCGCACGGAGCAGCGCATGCCAGCATCTTCTCTGGCCACCTCTGCTCTGCTCTCTCTAGCTTCCTCTGTGCTCATGCCCTTGTGACAGCCATGAATGAAAAGCTTTCTCTGGTAGCGCAGCATGTCAAACAAGTGCTTTTTTAGAGTCGACTCAACAGTCCCTCCTCCTCCTCCTTCTCCTCCCCCCTTTGCAGGCAACTTCACGGCATGGGAGCGCATGATGGCTCAGTATTTTGGGGCGGGCGCCATGTATGTGATTGGGAAGAAGCTGAAGAAGAAGCACGGCATAGCGGACACATGCTCTATCTACGAGAGTCGACTCAACAACCCCTTCTCCTTCCCCTCCTCCTCCTCGGCCCCATGCAGGCAACTTCACGGCGTGGGAGCGCATGATGGCTCGCTATTTTGGAGCGGGCGCCATGTACATGATAGGCAAGAAGCTGAAGAAGAAGCACGGCATAGCGGATGAGCGCACCGACCTCTACAAGGCGGCTGACGAGTGGGTGGCGGCTCTTGGCGACAGGAAGTTCCTCGGTAAGTTGTCAGTGGGGGGTGAGTGGGGTATTGGGGTGAGTGGGTCGCATGAAGTGAGCAGTTGTGCTTTGAGTCGACTCCAAACACACGGACCTTTACAAGGCGGCAGACAAGTGGGTGGCGGCTCTCGGCGACAGGAAGTTTCTTGGTAAGTTCTCAGTGGGTTGAGTGGGTTGCATGAAGTGAGCAGGCGTGTTCTGAGTCGTCTCAAAGCGCACGGACCTTTACAAGGCGGCCGATTCGTGGGTGGTCGCTCTTGGCGAGAGGAAGTTCCTTGGTAGGTTGCAGTGGGTTGAGTGGTGTGAGTGGGGTGATTTGCAAGAAGCTGAAGAAGAAGCACCGCATAGCAGGTCAGGTGAGGTGTCATGGAGTGTGACTGTGTGTGCGTGCTCCTCTGCTGCGACCGTGCCTGTGCTGATTTTCAAGCTATGTTGGTAATGCGCCCTCTCTCTTTGCTGTGCCCTGGTTCCATGCCTACAGGAGGAGAGACCCCGAACCTCGCTGATTTGGCAGTGTTTGGAGTGCTGCGGCCAATCAGGCACCTGACAGCTGGCAGGGACATGGTGGCGAATTCGAGCATAGGGCCGTGGTACGAGCGCATGGAGCAGCACGTGGGCGCCTCTGCCAGGATCACCGCCGCTGACGGTGCTGCTGTGACTGGTGCTGCTGCGGGCAAATAGGGCGTTAAGGTGCAAGGAGGCACGACAGGTTGGCGAATTCGAGCATAGGGGCGTGGTACGAGCGCATGGAGCAGCACGTGGGCGCCTCTGCCAGGATCGCTGCTGCTGATGGTGCTGCTGCGGGCAAGTAGGGCTGTGAGATGCCCCGGCGGCAAGATGGGGTTAGAGAATTTGCAGCGTAAGGTCGTGGTACGAGCGCATGGAGGAGCACATGGGTGCCTCTGCCAGGATCAGCCCTGCTGATGGTGCTGCTGCTGATGGTGCCGCTGTTAATGATGCTGCTGCAGACAAGTGGTTGCGGTTGCGAGTGAGGTGCCTGAGGGCAATATGGGGTTAGAGAATTCGAGCTTAGGGCCATGGTATGAGTTCACGGAGCAGCACATGGGCGCTTCTGCAAGGATCACCGTTGGTTGGGAAGCGGAGATTGCTGTGGAGATGGCATCTTGGCATTGCTGTGAACAGTGAGCATGGAAAGGTTGGTGGTTTGTGGCTCAGGCGTTGCAACCAGAGCTCTTGCTAACTATTTGGGCCGTCTGATGAAAAAGTAAATTTTTTTTTTTAGTCTGACCATCATATGAGGGATTCTGGGTGATCTGATTTCCAGATGAAATATTTAAGGCCGTCTGTGAAAACGTATAAATAAAGTTTAACGTGCAATTGTATTTGTGTGGATGGCGGAGTTGGTTTGATTTGAACGCGGACTTCGGCGGTAGTGGGATCGACTCTTGCGAGGGGGTTCTCAAGCTTCTTTGTTTTCCCTTGGGTTATCAGACAGATGTACCCTCGCTGTCTGGAAACTCATACGAAATATAATCTGTGATCTGAAACAGCTTAAAGCTCAAGGCCCAAATTGCAAGCCGCGGCCATCAAGATTAGTAATCTTGATGGCCTCGGAAGTGTGTTACCCGATTCATTGACACGGAAGTTCGAGCGACCCCAACAGTTGTCCACAATCGTCGCGATTGGTTGGGTGGATCCGTGCGAAACGCTGCAGCCCTGGTCCTAACACCAGGCAGACTCCGAATACTCACCTTGATGCCCACAGCCCCGCAATTTGGGACTTTTGAAGTTCAATCACCGAGGAAAGCCCGGGAGAAGGGGCAACACACCTAGACCACTCACTCCAAGCAAGATTACTAATCAGGCCTTTGACCACTCACTCCTATACGCCCTCCGAAATGCGGAATGGAGAGACGAGCGATACATATAGGGCTACGACCAGGTTTACTAAAATCGCGAAGATACCCTCGACGGTGAGGAAGGTCTCAATGGTGACGTACATGTGACGCATCAATGTCTTCTCGGCGCCCAGCAACAGGCATAACTAGACGACATCGTAGGTGTGTACTGCTGCGGCAGGCATGACGCGATACCCAGAAAGCCTAGGGCGTGTGGGCGGGGAAAGTGCTTTGCCATTGTATACCACCACCAGACCGTTCTCATCGTCCCCCCGCTCTCATGCCGTTTGCATTCGGCTCGTCGCACACCGACGCTCGTCGCTCAACCAACCCCCGCGCTCACCTGCGATCTTAGGGAATCCGCGCTCACGGCTCGTCCGCGCTCGAAATCTCATACGCGCTCCTCGCTCATCCGCGCGCGAAATGTCATACGCGCCCGTCGCTCATCCGCGCCCGAAATCTCATCCGCGCACCTCGCGCATCCGCGCTCCTCTCTCATCCGGTCTGGCCCACAATCCGCGCTCGTCTCTCATCCGGACTGGCCCACAATCCGCGCTCGTCTCTCATCCGCTGTCGTATTAGGTGCGGGCTCGTCTCTCACTGCATGTGAGCGCCCTGTGAATTCACGAGCCCGCACCTAGACTGCATGTGCGCTATGCCGCCTGCATGTGCGCTATGCGACTTCATGCGCGCCATGCGACTGCATGGCCGCCATGCGACTGCATGCGCGCCATGCGACTGCATGTGCGCCATGCGACTGCATGCGCGCCATGCGACTGCATGGCCGCAATGCGACTGCATGCGCGCCATGCGACTGCATCTGCACCATGCGACTGCATGTGCGCCATGCGACTGCGGAAGACTGCAGTCCGCGCGCTCTACAACTGCATGCGCCTCCACCCCTCTTGCCCTTCGCGCGTCCGCGTTGCTCTCTCCCTCCGTCTCTTCCTCCGCTCTCCCCTCTGCCCCTCCCTCTCCTCCCTGTGGATGAACGACAGGCTCCAACGTCACAGCGCCCACGCGCCGCTCCACCCGCCGGGTCAGCGCCCCCCACGCTCACCAGGCAGCGCCTTGCGCTCTGCTGGCCGCGTGGACAGCACCGGCGAGCATGCTGCACGCGGAGCAGGTGAGCGTGCAGTTCCCCCCTTGCCCATGCCTATCCCCCTTGCCCATGCCTATCCCCCTTGCCCATGCCTATCCCCCTTGCCCATGCCTTTCCCCCTTGCCCATGCCTTTCCCCTTGCCCATGCCTTTCCCCCTTGCCCATGCCTTTCCCCCTTGCCCATGCCTTTCCCCAATGCCCATGCCTTTCCCCCTTGCCCATGCCTTTCCGCCTTGCCCATGCCTTTCCCCCTTTGCCCATGCCTATCCGCCTTGCCCATGCCTATCCCCCTTGCCCATGCCTTTCCCCCTAGCCCATGCCTTTCCCCCTTGCCCATGCCTTTCCCCATTGCCGGTCCCTTTCCCCCTTTGCCCATGCCTATCCGCCTTGCCCATTCCTTTCCGCCTTGCCCATGCCGTTCCCCCTTGTCCATGCCTTTCCCCCTTGCCCGTCCCTTTCCCCCTTGCCCATGCCTTTCCCCCTTGCCCATGCCTTTCCCCCTTGCCCATGCCTTTCCGCCTTGCCCGTCCCTTTCCCCCTTTGCCCATGCCTATCCGCCTTGCCCATGCCTATCCGCCTTGCCCATGCCTTTCCCCCTTGCCCATGCCTATCCCCCTTGCCCATGCCTTTCCCCCTAGCCCATGCCTTTCCCCCTTGCCCATGCCTTTCCCCATTGCCGGTCCCTTTCCCCTTTTGCCCATGCCTATCCGCCTTGCCCATTCCTTTCCGCCTTGCCCATGCCGTTCCCCCTTGTCCATGCCTTTCCCCCTTGCCCGTCCCTTTCCCCCTTGCCCATGCCTTTCCCCCTTGCCCATGCCTTTCCCCCTAGCCCATGCCTATCCCCCTTGCCCATGCCTTTCCCCCTAGCCCATGCCTTTCCCCCTTGCCCATGCCTTTCCCCATTGCCGGTCCCTTTCCCCCTTTGCCCATGCCTATCCGCCTTGCCCATGCCTATCCCCCTTGCCCATGCCTTTCCCCCTAGCCCATGCCTTTCCCCCTTGCCCATCCCTTTCCCCCTTGCCCATGCCTTTCCCCCTTGCCCATGCCTTTCCCCCTTTGCCCATGCCTATCCGCCTTGCCCATGCCTTTCCCCCTAGCCCATGCCTTTCCCCCTTGCCCATGCCTTTCCCCATTGCCGGTCCCTTTCCCCCTTTGCCCATGCCTATCCGCCTTGCCCATGCCTATCCCCCTTGCCCATGCCTTTCCCCCTAGCCCATGCCTTTCCCCCTTGCCCATGCCTTTCCCCATTGCCCATGCCTTTCCCCCTTTGCCCATCCCTATCCGCCTTGCCCATGCCTTTCCCCCTTGCCCGTGCCTTTCCCCCTTTGCCCATGCCTATCCGTCTTGCCCATGCCTATCCGCCTTGCCCATGCCTATCCCCCTTGCCCATGCCTTTCCCCCTTGCCCATGCCTACCCCCCTTGCCCGTGCCTTTCCCCCTTGCCCATGCCTTTCCCCCTTGCCCATGCCTTTCCCCCTTGCCCGTGCCTTTCCCCCTTGCCCATGCCTTTCCCCCTTGCCCATGCCTTTCCGCCTTGCCCATGCCTTTCCGCCTTGCCCATGCCTTTCCCCCTTGCCCATGCCTTTCCCCCTTGCCCATGCCTATCCGTCTTGCCCATGCCTATCCGCCTTGCCCATGCCTATCTGCCTTGCCCATGCCTATCCCCCTTGCCCATGCCTACCCCCCTTGCCCATGCCTTTCCCCCTAGCCCATGCCTATCCCCCTTGCCCATGCCTTTCCCCCTAGCCCATGCCTTTCCCCCTTGCCCATGCCTTTCCCCATTGCCGGTCCCTTTCCCCCTTTGCCCATGCCTATCCGCCTTGCCCATTCCTTTCCGCCTTGCCCATGCCGTTCCCCCTTGTCCATGCCTTTCCCCCTTGCCCGTCCCTTTCCCCCTTGCCCATGCCTTTCCCCCTTGCCCATGCCTTTCCCCCTTGCCCATGCCTTTCCGCCTTGCCCGTCCCTTTCCCCCTTTGCCCATGCCTATCCGCCTTGCCCATGCCTATCCGCCTTGCCCATGCCTATCCCCCTTGCCCATGCCTTTCCCCCTAGCCCATGCCTTTCCCCCTAGCCCATGCCTTTCCCCCCTTGCCCATGCCTTTCCCCATTGCCCGTCCCTTTCCCCCTTTGCCCATGCCTATCCGCCTTGCCCATTCCTTTCCCCCTTGCCCATGCCTTTCCCCCTTGCCCATGCCTTTCCCCAATGCCCGTCCCTTTCCCCCTTGCCCATGCCTTTCCCCCTTGCCCATGCCTTTCCCCAATGCCCGTGCCTTTCCGCCTTGCCCATGCCTTTCCCCCTTGCCCATGCCTTTCCCCCTTGCCCATGCCTATCCGTCTTGCCCATGCCTATCCGCCTTGCCCATGCCTATCCGCCTTGCCCATGCCTTTCCGCCTTGCCCATGCCTTTCCCCCATTGCTCACCTCCTCCCCTCCCCTCCCTCTTCCGTGGGCAGCTACGTTGACGGAGAGCCAACGGACGGTGTGCAGCGTTTCTTCAAGTGGATGCTGCTGCTGCAGAGGTAGAGGTAAGCAGCGGTGGAGAGGCTAGGTGCAGCGCGTGCGTGTTGCCCTTCATGACTGGTTCATGCTGTGCCGTTAACCTGCCACCACCCCTCTGTTCATACCTCAGTCCCCAGCCGTCCCATGCGCTTTGCCGTGTTTGGGCTGGGCAATCAGCAGTACGAGCACTTCAACCTGGTATGCCCGTGTCATGCTCCACCGTTGGCTCGGCTGCCATGCCACCCAACACGCCGTGAAGCTGTTCAGCACCATGCTTTGTTGTCTCGTCCTTCAACGTCACCGCTCGCATGGCTGCTCCCCCATCCATCCTCATCGCCATACGTCCGTCCACCTCCCTCTCCACTTCCGTTCCATTCCCCCTTCCTACCCGTACCACTCAGATTTCATCTTTTGCCTTCCCATCACCTCCTGTTCCAACGCTCTCTTTTCCCTGCCCATCCCCTTCGCTGTGTGTGTGTGTGTGCGCGCGCAGATGGGCAACATGCTTGACACGCGCCTCGCTGCTCTAGGTATGCTGCTATCCCATGATCTCCCTGCCCTCCCTGCCTTCGCTGTACACGGGAGCCCTTGGCCCGTGTGCATGTGAGCTGGTGGGCTACGTCTCATCGGCACTGATTGGCAAAAGTTCTTGGGTTTCGGCAACCAGGTGCAGGGCAGGGATGGAGGAAGGACATGGTCCGCCTTATCATTGTCACTCGCGTCCCACATCCCTCCCCTCATGTCACCCCCTTCCCCTCCACCAACCCTTCCCCTCCCCATCCCTCTTCCTCCCATGCCCTCCCCTCCCGTTCACGTGAATTGTCACACACTGCAGGCACACCGTTGCGTGTCATCCCCCCCATGCCTGCAAGAATGCTCGCCTGCTCATACAACGAGGTGCTTGTGAGTGTCTCTTAATTCCGCCATCTGCCCTGCCCTATCCGCCTTGCCCGACCCGCCTTACCCCATCCGCCTTCCCCCATCCGCCTTCCCCCATCCGCCTTCCCCATCCCGTCCTGCCCCATTCCGTCTTCCCCCATCAGCCTTCCCCCACCAGCCTTCCCCAACCCGCTTTCCCCCACCTACCTGAGACCCATCCGCCTTGGCACAACTGCGTTCCCCCATCCGCTTTCCCCCATCCGCTTTCCCCCATCCGCATTAGCGCACATCCGCTTTCCCCCATCCGCTTTCCTCCCATCTAAGACTCTAATTCCCCGCCAAGTTCTGTTTTGCCCTGGAGGGAAGTCGGATTTTGCCCCAAGGGGGAGTTCTGTGAAGCCCCCAGGGGTACTTCTGTTTTGTCAGAAGTAGAAATTTCTCACCTGCCCCCACGGGGGGACTCTGTTTCCCGCACCTGAAGACTTTCCCTCTCTCCTCTCCTCGTCACCACTTCGTCCCTCCTGTTTTCCCATCCCAACCGACCAGATTTTGATTTTCAACCCCAGGGCATTCTCTTTCCAACCCTAGAAAATTCTCTTTCCCTCCATGTGAGATTCTAAATCTCGGGCAAGTTCAGTTTTGCCCCAAAGGGTAATTCTGTCCTGTCCCCAGTAGAAATTCTATGTTGCCCCCAAGGGGTAATTCTGTTTCCCCCACCCTATTCCATTCCAACCCATCCTCTCCTTCCTCAGCAACCCATAGTTTGGTGCATCTGCTCATTGCTCCTCGAGCCAGCCCCTCCAGCCATTTAGTGGCCTCCATTTGCCCAGGGCAACTCCCCACACGCTAGACACTGTAGCACCCCACCCCACCCCACCACACACCACCCCACCTCTCCTCTTGACCCCTCCCATCCCAACTCCCGGTTTCCCGTCCATTCCCAGGGCGAAGCCCTCACTACAGTACAGCACTGTCGCCTGGGATTATAGGCAGCACTCACCTGCACAGGTGCCATGCCATCGCCCTCGACCCCTGCGCATAACAACACCGGTAACAACTCCCCTTCAAGTTGGTCGCCGCGCCAATGCCTGCATGTGTAAAACGCCCACGGTGGGAGGGGGCAATCATATCGCACCAACTTGCTGCCTTACGAGCACTGTTGTCGCTGCTTGTTTCATCGCACTCCCCACCCCTCTACCCTCTTGCGCTCATCACTCTGTTCCATCCACAACTCCCAAGTCCGTTCCCGCTCATGAGCTCTCCGCAATCATTTCTTCCATCTTGTCAAATCAAACTTGCTCAGTGCCACCACCCCATTCTTCCACTTTATTCTCCTAACCATTATCCCCTCACCTATCTCATTCCGTGACCACACCGTACCTACTCCAAACTCACCCCGCATCTCACATCTCATTCCCCACAAATTCGGGTTCCCAACACACCCACTCTGATATCGCATGCTCTTGCCCACTCTTATTGCTCCACTACGATCCCCCCCTCCCACAATACCTGATTTCTCCAGTCCTATGCTGCCTTTTCACCCACTCCTGTGTACAGGCCCTGTTGACGGCATTGTTTCGGTGCATGCGTTCGCCTCATAGATGCTAATGGATCAACCTACCAAACTATTCCAACAATGCAACTTCATTTGTGAATTATACGGAAGGGAGATTATATGAGAATGGTATGGATTGTGTAAGCAAACCCTAACACCGACATTGTCAAAACAAACAATCAGAGTTCAGAGTAAATATCACACATGCTGTGCCATTATTAGATGACAATGATGTTGTGAAGTTAGCAACCGCAAAAGCAGGAGGCTACGCAACCACTTGAGGTTTCTGGGAGGTCCTTCAGTTCATGTTATGCCTCAACTAATTTGGGTTGTGGACCTGTTTATAGTACGCTACCGTACGTCTTTAGGAGAAGCAACGTTTAGAGAGTGCTGACCAAAGCATCTGCTGCAAGCCGTTTGACGAAGTATGAAATATAAAGTATGAGGTGAAGATGGGGTTGGGGACAAACTTGGGAGACGGGGGCATCAGCCAAGAAACCCGGACCTGTGACATCTCTTTGTCAGAGACCAGAAGGCACGGGTGGGAGAGGGGATGGGGGAGGTGGGGGGGTAAGGATGTCATTGAAGGTGTAGGTGGCACGATCTTGCAGTCGTATAGTACAAAAAGGAAGGCAACATCACTAAAAAAAAATGACATCCTATAGGAGTGTGGTGGACCGGTCATGTAAAACAGCAAGTATATGATTGGGCCGTAAAGTACCCTAGGGTATGGGGCTGATTGGGCGCATACCGTATTGGAGACGCCAGGTTGTGCGTGTTACAATCCACCTTTACGTGTGAGACCTCTGCTTGCCAAGAGCGTTAGCGTAGGTTGGTTGGCCTTTCTCCTGTGGGTTGGTAACAGAAAGCAGAAATGCACAGATTTGGCAAACAAGCAAAAAAAGGACATAAGCGCAGGGTGGATGCGGCTGCTGAAGCACGAGCAGGAATTTAGGGACAAGCAAGTATGTCTATAACCACAAACCCAGCAAACGGCGACGAGCTTGTGAAGTTCGTTGGCCGTATGACACCGGGGCAGGCCGGGATGTGCTGCCGTGACACCCAGGCGAGAAAGTGAGCTCATTGGTAGCCGAAGGGGTGCTGCACACCGGTTGCACAGAAACAGTACTCGGCTGTCCACTCATGGTTCGTTGTCGCACCGCACGGGTGTTCTCACTAACCCCCTGATCTGTGACAACCTCATCCAGCATTCCCTCTATTGCCGTTTCCGTTTCCTCCACATCCTCCGCCCCTTCCTTCAACCACTCCTGCATTATCTTGTCGATCCAGGACCAGTCCATAGGACCTAGGATCCTCTCTCCAGAACCCCGCTGCACTCGTGTCGCCTTTCTTGCACGGAGGCGGTACGCCTTGACGAGTGGGTCCATGCAACTGCTCCAATGCAGCACTGCCAAGGCTATGCGTGCCTTCATGCTGCCCCTGAATCGCAGCCTCTTGGGTGCATACTTGCAAATCAGAGAGTGAAATGACTCATTCAGTGAACTATTCGCGCCACGGATGAATGGTTCCACTTGTGTTGGCCCTAGTCGCGTCTTGAACCACTCGCGAACAGCCAGGTGGGTTGGTGAACCAACCGCATACACGGCACTCTCCTCCCCCCATCCCTCTGAAACACAACGTGGAGGTGTGATCCCCGCTCGTTGGCAGCGTGAATGATCACCTGCAAAGTGATCTGCCGCCAGTCCTAACTCCTCTGACACCTCCTCCTTTGTCATCGCATCCCCTTCGCGCGCCTTCACTGCACAGCGCATCATAACATGCCTGAAATGCACGCTGACGCGTTGTGCAACCGAATATTCCAACCTTCTGCTTCCGCCACTCTCTCTAGCGACGTTGACTTCGTTTCCAGTGCCGCGTGCCCGTTTCTTATTGCTACGTGGGTGCCACCGTCGCGTCTCATTGCAGCCATCGACGGAAACTTTGGGTTGGCTTCCTGCAAGTTGTCACAAATGTAGAAGAATGTGACGATATGTTATAGTGACTTGAGCTGGTGGTGTGGTGATATGGTAATGGAGTACCATACACATTGAGGGGTATGGTGATATGGTAATGGAGTGAGCAAAAACAGTAGGTGGTGTTGCAAATCGGTAATGGCATCATCATAAACGGTGGGTGGTGTGGTGAGGTGGTTGAATAGTGGGCATAAACAGAGGGGGGTGTAGTGATGTGGTAATGGAGTGAGCAAACACAATGGAGGGTGTGGTGAGGGGGTGATAGAGTGAGCAAAAACAATAGGGGGGTGTGCTGCTGTGATATTGGAGTGAGCAAACACAGTGGGTGGTGTGATGAATTGGTATTGGAATGATAGAAACCATTGAAGGGTGTGTGGTGATATGGTAATGAAATGAGCATAAACAGTGGGTGGTGTGGGGATGTGGTAATATAGTGAGCAAGAACGGTAGAGGGGTGTGGTGATTTGATAATGGAGTGAGCAAAAACAGTGGGTGGTGTGATGAATTGGAATGGAATGATAAATAACACTGAGAGATGTGGTGATATGGTAATGGAATGATAAACAGTGGGGATACGGTGATGTGGTAATGGAGTGAGCAAAAACAGCAAGGGGGTGTGGTGATGTGGTAATGAAGTGGGTGGTGCATTGGGGATAGTATGAACGAGAAGAGTGGCTATGATGATTAGATAATGTACCTGTCTGAGGGGTCGTTGGTGGTGCTTGATCGATTGGTTCTCCCAAGAAATCCGTATCAGCGCAAGCGCCATTGCAAGCGAGTGCGACCACCAGAGACGCTTGTGATGAGGGACGCAACCCATGCTCAGGGTGGATGTCGTACCCCCACAGCTCCTCCACATCCCGCCAACAAACTTCTACTGACACTGGACCCTCCAGCATCTCAACCGCATCACCACCATCTCCCGTTCCCTCATGCGCAGGCACGCCATGTTCATGTATCAATGAGAGCATAACCGGTATGTCAACCGTTTCATTATCCTCTCCATCCTCTTCGCTCCTATGTGGCTCTGGCCCACGACTAGCCTCGTGCAACCCTTTGGCGCACGTCACCTGCTGCAATTCCAGATGCATCCATTTTGCATCGGCCGGTTTCACATAACGATAAACAATACTGAGCTCACTGCAAACTGTCTCGATGAACCCATCCTTTCCCGTTTTGCCCTCCGCTTTGCTTGGAGCCTTTTTTAGTAACCAAGCCTTCAACTTCTTCAAGGTGTGCATGTGAAGGTCCTCAACAGTCTCAGCGTTATCAATATCCACCACTTTTCTAACAAGGTTCTGCAGCTCGTTTTCAAATCTTTTCACCACCGATCGTCTTTTATGCCACCAGTCAATCTGATGACGGATTCCTCTTTCTACAGCAGCACCTCGAAAGGTGCTACCCTCATCGGTAACAATCCCCTCTATCTCAAACCCCTGCTCCTTGAGGAAGTCCATCCCCATTTTGAATCCTACACTTTCGAGCCTCGGTGCGGAGTCATCATCGACGTCAAGTTTTGTGGTCTCTACATGCAAGATCTTCCTACTTTCAGGATGGAGGAAGGACACAGTACACCACTCTGCCTCTCGCGCTTGTGACCATCTGCCATCAACACTGATGTAACCCACGCCACCCACTCTCTTGGATAAAGTGGTACGCACGTCCCCCATCGAGTTCTGTGTAGCACGAATAATGGCATTCCATAAACCATCTTCACCCTGCAGCAAACGATAGAATGTTCCCTTGCCCGGATTCGGAAGTCCAAGATTGCGACAAACTTCCCACATCACTTGAAATCCTACCCCCGCAAGGGCGAAGGCACCGACGAACCTGGGCATGAGCTTTGACGTCCTTGGCCCGGTCTTTCTCCTATTTGATGTGTGCTCCTTTTTCGGACTTGACCATACTTCCCTGCCGCTTGTGCACGTGTTACAGTGCCAATAAAGTCCGAAACAGGCCCATGCTATTTTCCACGACACGAGTGCCATACTCCCAGAACAGCCCGCTCGTGTGCAACAAATCTGTAGTGATCCCACCGTTTCGAGCAAGTGCTTCGGTTGTAGAAGGCATACCGTGTACTCAGGCACATCCGTGATGCTTGGAGCGGCTGACCACCCACGTGGAACTGGTTTTGGCCTCTTGCTGGTTGTTTTGTCTCGAGTTGTCGTCCTGTTGTTGGTTGGGCCAGCAAAGGTCAGTGACGAAAATGGATGGGTAGGGATGGAGAGTTACTAAACAAAAAAGAGAAGGCGGCAACACCCGAAGGGGAGAAGGATGGCACTTGTTTCTGTAATGCTAGCTGCTCTGTTCCCCACCATATCAGCAAACTATCTCCCCAATGCTTGCCCAAGGTAAACAAGCAAAATTCCGTGGGATGCTCGCAAAGATTTCAGAATCTTGAGTATAATAACACACTCCAACCTTTCATTGTGATCCAGCACTGCATCTTCTTGATGTGTTGGTCCCACATGACGGTCACCTCCCTCTGCAATTGTGCACGCCGATCCCACCGTCGGGATGGGGACGCTGTCGAGTTCCACAGCCCCACCATCTGCATCCCCTGCGTGCATATCACACAAGGCGAGTACTCACTGTTTTTTTTCACGAGATTGGTATGGGGTTTCCGCTTCCTCGAGTTTTGTGCATGTTTTCTTGGCTGGATGTATGGTTAAAACGGCTTACTAACCTTTCATCCCCATTCCATATCTCACCTTGTGTGCGCATTTCCTCGAACGCCTTGCCTTTCCGGGGCCCACCCCACCCATTTCCAGCAACGGGGCGTAATCGTCCGCGATGATCCTCCTTGTAGGCAGGGAAGTCGTATACGAGCCCCTTGAGTTCACACCATCGTTCGCCCGCGAATCAAACTGACGCCCGTATGACTCCAGATATAGCTCTGCCGTCGCTACCGCATTCGCCCCATTCGCACCTGGATGGGGATTCACGTGGATAAAATGCAGCTTGGTTGCACGATCGTTGTATGAGGATGTACAAACCCCTGGTTATTAACGCACATGCAACAGCAATCACCACGCGTTCCCACTATCCATAAACATTCACCAGCTTCTTTTGCTGCCCGCATAAGCCGTTTGCATGCAGCCGGAGCATTCATCATAAAGTAGTAGAGAACATCTGCAGTCGTCGCAACGTTCTCGCCTCCCATCAGTGCCGACAACCCGCACCGCTGGAGGCATATGACAGGGCGCATATGCTTTGATATTCCGTGCATAGGCTTGTCATGCTCCTTGCTGAGCTCTTTCGCCGGATGGTCCCCGTCCGGGGCCACATCATTTGTGAGCCTGCGATAGAGGGAGGGCAGGGGGAGGGGGGGGGTTGGGGTGTGCAAAAAAGTATGTGAATGTGTGCTGGAATGAATGCCTACGGCAGGGAAGCCCAAGGCGGGTAAGCTCAGGCAGGGAAGCACAGGGCAGGGAAGCCCAGGGCAGGGAAGCCCAGGGCAGGGAAGCCCAGGGCGGGTAAGCCCAAGGCGGGTCAGCTCAGGGCAGGGAAGCCCAAGCCAGGGAAGCCCAGGGCGGGTAAGCTCAGGCAGGTAAGCCTAGGCCAGGGAAGCCCAGGGCAGGGAAGCCCAGGGCATGGAAGCTCAGGCCTCAAAATGCCCAGGGCAGGGAAGCCCAAGGGAGGGAAGCCCAGGGCAGAAAAGCCCAGGGCGGGGAAGCTCAGGTAGGGAAGCACAAGGCAGGAAAGCCCAGGGCAGGGAAGCCCAGGGCAGGTAAGCCCAAGGCAGGGAAGCCCAAGGCGGGTCAGCTCAGGGCAGGGAAGCCCAAGCCAGGGAAGCCCAGGGCGGGTAAGCTCAGGCAGGTAAGCCTAGGCCAGGGAAGCCCAGGGCAGGGAAGCCCAGGGCATGGAAGCTCAGGCCTCAAAATGCCCAGGGCAGGGAAGCCCAAGGGAGGGAAGCCCAGGGCAGAAAAGCCCAGGGCGGGGAAGCTCAGGTAGGGAAGCACAAGGCAGGAAAGCCCAGGGCAGGGAAGCCCAGGGCAGGTAAGCCCAAGGCAGGGAAGCCCAAGGCGGGTCAGCTCAGGGCAGGGAAGCCCAAGCCAGGGAAGCCCAGGGCGGGTAAGCTCAGGCAGGTAAGCCTAGGCCAGGGAAGCCCAGGGCAGGGAAGCCCAGGGCATGGAAGCTCAGGCCTCAAAATGCCCAGGGCAGGGAAGCCCAAGGGAGGGAAGCCCAGGGCAGGGAAGCCCAGGGCATGGAAGCCCAAGGCGGGGAAGCTCAGGTAGGGAAGCACAGGGCAGGAAAACCCAGGGCAGGTAAGCCCAAGGCGGGTCAGCTCAGGGCAGGGAAGCCCAAGCCAGGGAAGCCCAGGGCATGGAAGCCCAAGGCGGGGAAGCCCAGGGCATGGAAGCCCAAGGCGGGGAAGCCCAGGGCGGGTAAGCTCAGGCAGGTAAGCCTAGGCCAGGGAAGCCCAGGGCAGGGAAGCCCAGGGCAGGGAAGCCCAGGGCATGGAAGCTCAGGCCTCGAAATGCCCAGGGCAGGGAAGCCCAAGGGAGGGAAGCCCAGGGCAGGGAAGCCCAGGGCGGGGAAGCTCAGGTAGGGAAGCACAAGGCAGGAAAGCCCAGGGCAGGGAAGCCCAGGGCAGGTAAGCCCAAGGCAGGAAAGCCCAAGGCGGATCAGCTTAGGGCAGGGAAGCCCAAAGGAAAGAAGCCCAGGGCAGGGAAGCCCAGGGCATGGAAGCCCAAGGCGGGGAAGCTCAGGTAGGGAAGCCCAGGGCAGGAAAGCCCAGGGCAGGTAAGCCCAAGGCGGGTCAGCTCAGGGCAGGGAAGCCCAAGCCAGGGAAGCCCAGGGCGGGTAAGCTCAGGCAGGTAAGCCTAGGCCAGGGAAGCCCAGGGCAGGGAAGCCCAGGGCATGGAAGCTCAGGCCTCAAAATGCCCAGGGCAGGGAAGCCCAAAGGAAAGAAGCCCAGGGCAGGGAAGCCCAGGGCATGGAAGCCCAAGGCGGGGAAGCTCAGGTAGGGAATCCCAGGGCAGGAAAGCCCAGGGCAGGTAAGCCCAAGGCGGGTCAGCTCAGGGCAGGGAAGCCCAAGCCAGGGAAGCCCAGGGCGGGGAAGCTCAGGTAGGGAAGCACAAGGCAGGAAAGCCCAGGGCAGGGAAGCCCAGGGCAGGTAAGCCCAAGGCAGGTAAGCCCAAGGCGGGTCAGCTCAGGGCAGGGAAGCCCAAGCCAGGGAAGCCCAGGGCGGGTAAGCTCAGGCAGGTAAGCCTAGGCCAGGGAAGCCCAGGGCAGGGAAGCCCAGGGCATGGAAGCTCAGGCCTCAAAATGCCCAGGGCAGGGAAGCCCAAGGGAGGGAAGCCCAGGGCAGGGAAGCCCAGGGCATGGAAGCCCAAGGCGGGGAAGCTCAGGTAGGGAAGCACAGGGCAGGAAAGCCCAGGGCAGGTAAGCCCAGGGCAGGTAAGCCCAGGGCAGGGAAGCCCAAGGCAGGGGAACCTCAGGGCAGGGGAAGCTCAGGGCAGGGGAAGCTCAGGGCAGGGGAAGCTCAGGGCAGGGGAAGCTCAGGGCAGAGAAGCCCAAGAGGATTGTGCCTTTTGTGAGAGGCGAAAGCGTCACTCTATCCAGATATTAGAGCATGGCGGTGGGAGCGCCGTGGCGCAGTGTGCCTGTACCTCTCAAGAGTGACAAATGTGCCAATGCACTGGCATGGTGTTATGCCATGTGGGGGGGTATGGGACCATTTCCAAATCCGACCGAAGGTGCTTACTTCACTGGCATGGTGCGTGATTGGTGATGCATGCTCCAATACGGACCTGCCTGAGATGTTTTTTTTACGCCGACGAGCCATCGGTGCTGCGGATTTGGGTGGCAACTGTATTTAAACTATGCTGCTCCGTGTACAGGTGGTTCACGCCTTGCTCCTTCCTACAACGACTGCTAAACCAACCTCTTACGCTCCGTTTTCGCGCGTCCTTAGTGATGCGTAATGGCGCTGCATGGAGACCCTAATCAAGAGCAATGCGACCGTGCGGGAGTTTCAGCTGAGAGGCGCACGGGTGCGCTCTGCCATATACTACGTGGGGCGCGCTTTGTTCGATGGGACCTGCGTTTATGGCGCAAGTTGCGCATTAGCTACCCTTTTCAACCCTGGCAAATGCTTATGTACTCTGTCCTCTAAGACCTAGATGTTCTGGGTGCTTGTCTGTTATCGGCGAGTTGAATGCGGCATGACAATAGCGTTTTCTCCGCTTTTTTTTATTCATCAGGTGGGTGTGGGAGTGGTGTGTCGAATTGGTTTGTGTACAAGGCGTACCTAGGGTTGTGTCCGAAGTGTGGTGGTTGGTACGCCAAACTTGTGTTATGTTTTTTACCACAAACTGGTTCTTCACTGTGATTGGGTATCATTCAGCTGCGGACAACAAGCTTTCGCCACCCCCAAAATCGCCAATTTCGCTCATGCGGTACCCCACTTCCAACACCCTTCCCCTTGGAAGTCTCTCGCCAGGCTCATCCCCCCCCATCAAGATTACTATTGTTGTGCAATTTGGGCCTTGAGCTTTAAACAACTTATACATATGAGTATAAACAGCTTATCTGGGCTCTACATGAGCTGCATTTTTTTGTCTGCGAGAACATATGAACAACAAAAAATATGACTGAAATCTAGACCAACAGACTAAATTAGTCTGATAACGAGAGCCCTGGTTGCAACTCAGTTTGGCAATAGAGGGCTTCTGATTACGGGATTGACGATAGCTTAGCTAATATGGCGTGGAGGCAAAAGTAATGGGATCACATGGAAAGCCAAGGATGGCTCAACTACTAGATATATATCAACTAGCTCATTGCATGCCATCAACTAGTTCGTCGTACCGTATGACAACCATGCATGAAACTACATCAGAGCTGGGTGTAGATTAAGAGTACTAAGCATCATAATGAAAAGCTCTCTGAAAGGAACACTATGCCAGGCACTGTCCCACGATCCCTGCCCAACTGACCTGCGTTGGAACTTGGAATGCTTTGAACAGCTGCCTGAAATCAGGACCCGACCCGAAGCTCCATCTCACTGGTGTCGCCATCGTTATTGTCGCGCTGTACATCCTGCACAATCTCCTCCGGTTGGCTGGTTCCACTGTACTACAGTGTAACGAGGAAATTTACGACGACGACAATCACCTCCCAATATCGGATGGGTCGGACGGAATTGCCCTTCACGCGGTAAATCACGCGGAATTAGGGCGTGTTACATTTTCGGTTTTTTTCCAAACGGACCGGACCATCTGAACGGTTAAAATCGGTTTTTATGTTAAACGCTTTGTTCAAGTGGGTTTCAGTTTGTTTCAGAGTGGTTAATGTCCGGACCGTACGGAAAAATCGAAAATGTAACACGCCCTTACCTCCCTTTCTCCCAAGTTCACTCCCTAGTTCACAAGCACAGCGAAATCTTTAGTTCGCCCTTCAGCTGTGTCAGCGCGCTCCATTGCCCTCGATCGACTGGATTCGAGCCACCGTTTTGCTGCCGCGAGAAATCCATTCCAAATGGTGTTCGCGTGGGCGAGTTTGCATCTCTCCTTGAATTGTCTCATCTCCGCGTCAACCATGCGGGCCCGCCCAGCTTTCGTTTTTAGGGACCCACAGCCATGGCGGCTGCAACCTCAGAGCCCCGGACGCTAGAGCGTCTCTGCTCGTCCAAAATCGCCAAGCACCTCAAGCGCGCCTCGTCCCTGCTGGGCTCAGGCGACCTGTGGCAAATGCACGCCGACGCGGAGGAGGCGAAGGCCACCACCCTCGCCGCTCAAGGCGGCGACGGCGCGGGTTCCGTGCGACGGCCGTGGAAAATGAGCAGCCGCGTTGTCGCGCGCATCGAGGCGTCGCTGTCGCGCTTCACGTGGCGGAAGCCGCCGCCTTCTCCCACGGCCCCGTGCAAACCGCCCAGGTCGCCGATAGCCGCGAGTGTCACCGCCGATCCGCCAGCATTTTCGCCGAAATCGCCCAATCTTGCGTCGAGGAGGTTCAAGCAGCGCGGCGCCGCGGAGTCGCAGATTCAGTTCCGCGTCTCCCCGTCCCCGCGTTCCTCCGCCGCTCGCGTCTCTCCGGGACTTGATTCCGCTGCCGCCCGCAAGCGCAATGCCGCGCACGCCACACAGGAGGAGCCCGTCCTGGGTCGCGGGGCGTCCGCCGCTCGTCGCGGGCGGGCAAGCTTGAGCATGGATGAGGGGCAGCTGCGCGCATGGCAGCTGCACGGTGCAGCAACGCCTTCAGACGCCGTTGACAAAGACAGTCTAGACAGGAATGCCGTTACTACTGGAGACGTTTTGTTTCCAAAGAAGCAGGCGGAGGATCTGAACCTGGAGGATTTGGGTCGTGCTGGCATGACAGAGCGGTCTTTCGTGCGCAGCGGGCGGTGCGCTCAGAGCGGACCGCTGCGGCAGCGGAGAGACGGCAACCAGCCGAGCAGCAGGGTCACATGGAGCCCTGCTGCTAGCGGCAGCGGAAGGGCCGCCATGGAGAGCCCTGGTACTAGTGGAAGCGGGAGAGACAGCATGGGGAGCCCCCATATTAGCGGAAGCGGGAGAGGCGGCAGCAGCAGGGCAATGGTGGTAGGCGCGTCTCGGTCGCTCACTCCCCCTCCCAGCCCAACTGTTAAAACATTCTCGTTCGAGGCGTACCGGCAGCAGCAGATGGCCGCGCAGTGATGTCCTAGTTGTGTGTTTGCCGGGAGGTGTTTGCCTCGCTGATCGCTAGTTGGTTGTGTGCTGAAAGTATTGCTTGCTGTTGCCACAGCTAAAAGTGAAATTCATGTTCATAGAGCTTATTTCATGTTCATAGAGCTTATTTCATGTTCATAGAGCCTATTTCATGTTCACAGGGCTTATTTGATGTTCATAGAGCTTATTCCACGTTCAAAGAGCTTGTTACATGTTCATAGATCTTATTCCATGTTCAGAGATCTTATTCCATGTTCATAGATCTTATTCCATATTCATAGTCCTCTAGCATAACGAGAACCATCATATGCCCTTCAACGGTTCAGATGTGTGGTGAAAGACTCGGATCCAGATTTGAGTAGCTTTGGTGCGCAACAGCTAGTTTCCTCACGATGTAACATGGTTCTTTTGAGGATCTCTAGTTTGAGAATCGAGAAATTCAAACCGAGCTGTATCACTCACCAGGGTACCCTGCGAAATTCCATCCTTACACCTCCTGCTGCGGCTCGCGGCCTACCCTCCCTCACCGCGCCGCACACCAGTTTACGTGATAAAATACATCGCATTTTGCGTGTGCTTCGGGGATGACGTGTCAGTCGATCGCCAGGTGGATCGACGGCACTGGTCGCGCCATGACGTCAGCCTCTCGTATAAGTACCGCGCAGGGTCACGACATCAACTTATCGCGTTTCCTGACCGGCAAGTCTAACGGTTTACGCGATCGTACAGAATCCCGGCGCGCGACGGATGCCGGCAGCAGCGGAACCGCCAGACGACCGTTCCTGTTGCGGGGAGGCGTTGAAAGTCCAATCCGGGTCACCGCTGCGCGCTCCGACCGCTGTGGGTGTAGCAGATCGCTGGTTCCTGCTGCTTTCGCGTTGACTCATAAGCAGACTAATTCTAGGAGGTCGCTCGTATGCTCGCGATCCGCCGGCGCGCCTTGCGCTACGAGCGCCATTCACGATGATTGGCGATCCGCGACTTGCATTCCCTCGCTTAGCTTGATCAGCCAAAGTGTCACATGTCCTGTCAGCGTGATTGGCGCGCAACATGCGCATAGCTTCCGCCGATACAGCACGATCTGCCAAGCGCGGGCGGAAAGCGGGAGCGCGGAGGCACGGAATGGTGCGGGGATCGGCGCGGATGCGCGCGGGGGAAGAGAGGGGTTCGCGGCGGACGGGATCATTGTTCTGGCGGGCGGACTGAAGAGAGACGGCACCGTTCCAGGTGCGCCGGCAACCGCTTGCATTGACAGCCCTTGTATTGGCTGCAGCACCCACTGGTATCCCTCATTCATTCCTCCCACGATTTCTTTTTTACGTACACCCTTCGATCCCATCCACCTTCCCCTTTTCTTTTTCCCTCCCCGTCTCCTCCCCCTTCCGCTCCCGCTTCTTCATCATTCCCCCTCGCGCCGCAGAGCAGAGTGGGTGGCGCGGCGCCTGGATGCAGCGGCGGAGCTCTACTGCGCCATGAACGGGGAGGAGGGGGATGCCGCCATAAACGGGGTCCAGGGGGGCGCCTCCGCCTCCGCCAGCGCGTGCCGCTGCCCCATAGTGGTGCTGGGGGCGGGCACTCCGCACGTGCAGCCGGTGCTGAGTCAACACGGGCACATGTGGCATGAGAGCAGCGCGTGCGCTCAGTACCTCATGGACAAGGTAGCGTTTGGGGCAGGTAGCGTTTGGGGCAGGTAGCGTTTGGAGGAGGTAGCATCTGGGACATATAACATCTAGGGCAGGTAACAGTTCCTCGTGTTGAGAATGTGCGAGTCAGAGTGTTAGTGAGTTCGAGCGACAGAGGGTTCGAGGGTGAGTGAGAGCGTGAGAGATGCTGTGCAGTTCAGTCTTGGGTGGAACGGTAGCATCTGGGGCAGGTCGCTGTAGCTCAGTGACAAGGTAGCAAGGTAGCGCCTGGGGAGGGTGCGTACACCCAAGGAGGGAGGTTATGTGACTGAGAAGTGGTGAGTGCAATGCTGCGCAATAGATTCCTGTTTAGAACGTTGCTCATGCATCAACACAGCCGCCTGCCACACCTCTCCGCCCCATCCCCCCCCACAGCACGGCACGGCATTCCCTCCGCACACATCTACAAGGAGTGGGCGTCGTACGACACCGTGGCAAACGGCTTCTTCTCCCTCGTGTGGCCCCTCAAAACGGTCCCTCCCCACTGTTCCCCCATCCTGCTCTTCCCCCCCTCAGCACGGCATTCCCTCCGCACACATCTACAAGGAGTGGGCGTCGTACGACACGGTGGCAAACGGCTTCTTCTCGCTCGTGTGGCACGCAGTGCCGCGGCGCTGGCAGCGCCTGCTGGTGCTCACGTCCGCCTTCCACATGCCGCGCTCTGCCCTCATCTTCCACTGGATCTTCTCCCTGCATGGCTCGGCGCATTCTCTTCCGCGCTCTCCTCACTCTCCTCCGCTGCTTTCACCATCCTCCTCCTCCTCCTCCTCCTCCTCCTCCTCCTCCTCCTCCTCCTCCTCCTCCTCCTCCTCCTCCTCCTCCTTCCTCCCCCTCTCCCCCTTGCGGCCACCACACGGCCAATGGGAGGAGTACATTCCCCCCTGGAGGGACCATGGGGGAAGGGCGGACGGAAAAGAGGAGACTGTGGAGGGGGAAGGTGCATTCAGGGGAGGGTGGTCTGCAGGACAGTGTGGGGAGAAGGCAGGGGGAAATGGGGCTCCGTTGGGGGATTCACCTGATCAGGTGGTTTCTCAGGTGGCGTCACCTGGGGATCCGTTGGAGCAGGGCTATGAGATTCGGTTCATCAGTGCATCGGATGCCGGAATCAACCCTGACATGATTCAGGTGCTTCCCACCCCATCCATGCTCCACTACACATACCACTACCCTCACATGGTTCAGGTGAATCCATTCCGCCCTACACACACCATCTACTTGGAATCAGCATGAGTAGTTACCCCATCCCGTACACACCCCCCTACACACACCATCTGCATGGAATAGCCATGTCACCTGCATGGCATATGCACGGCATCACTGTTTGCAGCACTAATTCACAGCACTCCCATCCAAGCCTGCTCTCCCCTCCCTCCTCCCTTTCAGCCGAGCTTAGGCAAGGAGGCGGGCAGCATTCGCCTGCTGCAGCAGTGCATGGCATGTCTGCATCTTCTTCCTGCCTCGTCCTGTTCCCCACCACCACTCCCAACACTCCCCTGCTCTGTATCCCCCTCCCCTCTGGCATTCGCCTGCTGCTGCTCTTCATTGCATCAGTGCGCTCCCCGCCAGCCTTCTACCCCTACATACACACGGAGCATCCTTCCCAACACTTCCCTCCTCTTACTCCATCTCCCTCTCAATCCCCATCCCTCCCAGGCCCGGCAAAGCAAGGAAGCGGACAGCATTCAACTGCTGCTGCCCTACATTGCTTCAGTGCGCTCCTTGCCGGCCTTCCACCACTACATGCACACAGAGCACCCCTCCCAATTCTCCCTTGTCTGCTCAATTCCCATTCCTCCCAGGCCCGGCAAAGAAAAGAAGCAGACAGCATTCGCCTCCTGCTGCCCTACATTGCGTCAGTGCGCTCCCTTCCTGCCTTCCACCACTACATGCACACACAGCACCCTACCCAATACTTCTCCCTTCTGTACTCAATCCCTCATCCCTCCCAGGCCCGGCAAAGAAAGGAAGCGGACAGCATTCGTCTGCTGCTGCCCTACATTGCGTCGGTTCGCTCCCTTCCAGTCTTCCACCACTACATGCACACGCAGCACCTATCTCATTCTTTCCTTATACTCTCATTCTCCCCCTCTCCCAGGCCCGGCAAAGCAAGGAAGCGGACAGCATTCGCTTGCTGCTGCCCTACATTGCTTCAGTGCGCTCCTTGCCAGCCTTCCACCACTACATGCACACGGAGCACCGAGCATACAACGTGCAGCACCAGGAAGAGTTTGGACGGGTGAAGAGTGCCGAGGAGGCGACGTTTGATCCCATCAAGCTGTGCTACTGAAGGGGTGTGGAGGGATGTGGATGGGTGGTACGTGGTTGAACTGAACGGAGAGTCTGCCAGCCTTCCACCACTATATGCACACGGAGCACGGGGCTATGATGTGCAGCACCAGGAAGAGTTTGGGCGGGGAAGGAAGAGTGCAGCAGAGGCAACGTTTGATCCAATTAAGCTGTGCTATTGAAGGGGTGTGGAGGGATATGGATGGGTGGTACGTGGTTGAAGAGAGAGGCCGCAGAGAGTCTTCCAGCCTTCCACCACTACCATATATGCACACAGAGCACCGAGCGTACAATGTGCAGCACCAGGGGGAGTTCGGGGGGGGTGGGGTGAAGAGTGCAGGGGATGCGACGTTTGATCCGATCAAGCTGTGCTATTGAAGTCATTTCGGTGGTGGCTGAGTTTTTCAGTGCTGTGCGGACAGGTTTAATCTTGCATCAGTGCAAAACTTGTTTGAATGCTGACTTGTCAAAGTATTTTTACAGATGCGGGGTGGGGAAGTGGCTTACCATAAGTTTAATAGTATCAATTTCAAAAGTACATATTGATGCTCCATACTGATATCAGTACGGTAATTATGATCCAGTGGAGATATCTCAGTACCAAAGGGTCCATGTTCACTAGAAGTTCCGTTTACTGATCTCAGTATCAAATAGTACCGGTAACTGATCTAATTGAGAACTAGATGTTGATAATCTGCTACACTAGATAGTACACTATTGTACTACCCATGCACTGTAGGTATACATGGGGGGTTCCTCTTAGCCGCCAGGAGCAGAGCTCCTGACGTTACACCCACCGCGGTGAGGTGGGAACCATCGCTTGGGACCCTGTTGGGGGGGGGAGGAGAGAGAGAAAAAAAAAAAACACAATGCATACTGCCCAGGGGAACCTGATGGGGAACCTGATGGGGAACCTGATGGGGAACATGATGGGGAACCTGATGGGTGGGGAACCTGATGGGGAACCTGATGGGGAAACTGATGGGGAACCTGATGGGTGGGGAACCTGATGGGGAACCTGATGGGGAACCTGATGGGGAACCTGATGGGGAACCTGATGGGTGGGGAACCTGATGGGGAACCTGATGGGGAACCTGATGGGTGGGGAACCTGATGGGGAACCTGATGGGGAACCTGATTGGGAACCTGATGGGGAACCTGATGGGGAACCTGATGGGGAACCTGATGGGGAACCTGATGCGGAACCTGATGGGGAACCTGATGGGGAACCTGATGGGGAACCTGATGGGGAACCTGATGGGGAACCTGATGGGGAACCTGATGGGGAACCTGATGGGTGGGGAACCTGATGAGGAACCTGATGGGGAACCTGATGGGGAACCTGATGGGGAACCTGATGGGGAACCTGATGGGGAACCTGGTGGGGAACCTGGTGGGGAACCTGGTGGGGAACCTGGTGGGGAACCTGGTGGGGAACCTGGTGGGGAACCTGATGGGGAACCTGATGGGGAACCTGATGGGGAACCTGATGGGGAACCTGATGGGGAACCTGATGGGGAACCTGATGCGGAACCTGATGGAACCTGATGGGGAACCTGATGGGGAACCTGATGGGGAACCTGATGGGGAACCTGATGCGGAACCTGATGGAACCTGATGGGGAACCTGATGGGGAACCTGATGGGGAACCTGATGGGAACCTGATGCGGAACCTGATGCGGAACCTGATGGGGAACCTGATGGGGAACCTGATGGGGAACCTGATGGGGAACCTGATGGGGAACCTGATGGGGAACCTGATGGGGAACCTGATGGGGAACCTGATGCGGAACCTGATGGAACCTGATGGGGAACCTGATTGGGAACCTGATGGGGAACCTGATGGGAACCTGATGCGGAACCTGATGCGGAACCTGATGGGGAACCTGATGGGGAACCTGATGGGGAACCTGATGGGGAACCCGATGGGGAACCTGATGGGGAACCTGATGGGGAACCTGATGCGGAACCTGATGCGGAACCTGATGCGGAACCTGATGGGGAACCTGATGGGGAACCTGATGGGGAACCTGATGGGTGGGGAACCTGATGGGAACCTGATGGGGAACCTGATTGGGAACCGGATGGGGAACCTGATGGGGAACCTGATGGGGAAACTGATGGGGAACCTGACGGGGAACCTGATTGGGAACCGGATGGGGAACCTGATGGGTGGGGAACCTGATGGGGAACCTGATGGGGAACCTGATGGGGAACCTGATGGGGAACCTGATGCGGAACCTGATGGGGAACCTGATGGGTGGGGAACCTGATGGGGAACCTGATGGGGAACCTGATGGGGAACCTGATGGGGAGCCTGATGGGGAACCTGATTGGGAACCTGATGGGGAACCTGATGGGGAACCTGATGGGGAACCTGATGCGGAACCTGATGGGGAACCTGATGGGGAACCTGATGGGGAACCTGATGGGGAACCTGATGGGTGGGGAACCTGATGAGGAACCTGATGGGGAACCTGATGGGGAACCTGATGGGGAACCTGATGGGGAACCTGATGGGGAACCTGATGGGTGGGGAACCTGATGAGGAACCTGATGGGGAACCTGATGGGGAACCTGATGGGTGGGGAACCTGATGGGTGGGGAACCTGATGGGGAACCTGATGGGGAACCTGATGGGGAACCTGATGGGGAACCTGGTGGGGAACCAGGTGGGGAACCTGGTGGGGAACCTGGTGGGGAACCTGGTGGGGAACCTGGTGGGGAACCTGATGGGGAACCTGATGGGGAACCTGATGGGGAACCTGATGGGGAACCTGATGGGAACCTGATGGGGAACCTGATGGGGAACCTGATGGGGAACCTGATGGGGAACCTGATGCGGAACCTGATGGAACCTGATGGGGAACCTGATGGGGAACCTGATGGGGAACCTGATGCGGAACCTGATGGAACCTGATGGGGAACCTGATGGGGAACCTGATGGGGAACCTGATGCGGAACCTGATGGAACCTGATGGGGAACCTGATGCGGAACCTGATGGAACCTGATGGGGAACCTGATGGGGAACCTGATGGGAACCTGATGCGGAACCTGATGCGGAACCTGATGGGGAACCTGATGGGGAACCTGATGGGGAACCTGATGGGGAACCTGATGGGGAACCTGATGGGGAACCTGATGCGGAACCTGATGGAACCTGATGGGGAACCTGATGGGGAACCTGATGCGGAACCTGATGGAACCTGATGGGGAACCTGATGGGGAACCTGATGGGGAACCTGATGCGGAACCTGATGCGGAACCTGATGGGGAACCTGATGGGGAACCTGATGGGGAACCTGATGGGTGGGGAACCTGATGGGAACCTGATGGGGAACCTGACTGGGAACCGGATGGGGAACCTGATGGGGAACCTGACGGGGAACCTGATTGGGAACCGGATGGGGAACCTGATGGGTGGGGAACCTGATGGGTGTTGAACCTGATGGGTGGGGAACCTGATGGGTGGGGAACCTGATGGGGATCCTGATGGGGAACCTGATGGGGAACCTGATGGGGAACCTGATGGGGAACCTGATGGGGAACCTGATGGGGAACCGGATGGGGAACCTGATGGGGAACCTGGTGGGGAACCTGACGGGGAACCTGATGGGGAACCGGATGGGGAACCTGATGGGTGGGGAACCTGATGGGTGGGGAACCTGATGGGTGGGGAACCTGATGGGTGGGGAACCTGATGGGTGTTGAACCTGATGGGTGGGGAACCTGATGGGTGGGGAACCTGATGGGGATCCTGATGGGGAACCTGATGGGGAACCTGATGGGGAACCTGATGGGGAACCTGATGGGGAACCTGATGGGGAACCTGATGGGGAACCTGATGGGGAACCTGATGGGGAACCTGATGGGGAACCTGATGGGGAACCTGATGCGGAACCTGATGGGGAACCTGATGCGGAACCTGATGGGGAACCTGATGGGGAACCTGATGCGGAACCTGATGGGGAACCTGATGGGGAACCTGAGGGGGCACCTGAGGGGGAACCGGAGGGGGAACCGGAGGGGGAACCGGAGGGGGAATCGGGTGGGGGAATCAGAGGGGGAAACTGATGGGGGAAACTGATGGGGGAAACTGATGGGGGAAACTGATGGGAAACTGATGGGGGAAACTGATGGGGGAAACTGATGGGGGAAACTGATGGGGGAAACTGATGGGGAAACCGATGGGGAAACTGATGGGGTAAGCTGATGGGGATGGAATGAGGGAGAAGGGGATGGGATGAGGGAGAGGACGTACCTCCTGCAGGAAGGCAGGCGAGTCGACCACCAGGCGTGACACCTGTGGTGCGGTGGGGGCGGTGAGGGGAGGGAGAAGGTCAGGTAGTTCAAGGGTAGTTGGGAAGAAGGAGGATGAATGTGGATCATGGAAAAGAGAGCGGTGGTGGATGAGGAGAGAGGGGCAAAGGGGCGTGGGATGATGCAGCAGTGGAGTGGAGGCTAATGGAGCTCAACCAACCACCTGTCGATACTCAAGTCGATGCTCAAGTCGATGCTCAAGTCACCAGCGTCTCCATCACCATCTGGGCTATGCATGCTGTGACCCATCTGGGCTATGCATGCTGTGACCCATCTGGGCTATGCATGCTGTGACCCATCTGGGCTATGCATGCTGTGACCCATCTGGGCTATGCATGCTGTGACCCATCTGGGCCATGCATGCTGTGACCCATCTGGGTCATGCGTGCTGTGACCCATCTGGGCTATGCGTGCTGTGACCCGCAACTTTGGTCTGTTTTGAAACCCCATGTGACCCACCCCACCTCGACGCTCTATCTATGTGAGTCGACGCTCTATCTGTGAGTGAGGGCATGAGATTCAGTAAGGTGAGGGGGAATGAGGTGTGGTTGTGAGGGATGGACATGGCGCGATGGAGAGGCATGACTGATTTCGCTGTTGAGCTGCTGCAGCAGGGTGGAGGAGACGGGGTCGGGTGCATTGGCGTCCGTCCGGAGCGAAGATGAGGAGAATGCGCCGCAGCAACGCCAGAGTCAGATCGCCACACACCTGTTGTCATGTGTGCACACACACATGCACACCACGCATACATGCACATCAGATTTGCACACGCACAGGCACACGTACACACACACACACAGACACACATGGTATATCAATAATTGCAAGTGTGATGCACGTGACGTATTCTATGGATATGAGCATGCGCTGTGATACTTGTGATGTGTGTGATGCACGTGGCGCATGTGGTTCATGTGGTGCATGTGATTCCATCCCACACATCCCTCTCACCTCTTTCCTCGCCTCCTGGTTGGCTATCAGGTCCTTAGGCAGCAGCACCACCTGCGCCATGGCCTGGCCCTCACCCACAGCAGCAGCCACAGCAGCAGCAGCCCCCCACCCACCCACCCACCTCCCGTCTGGTGCAATTTCTGAGGCGCCTCAAACCACCCCGACCCCACTTCCCTTCAAACCCTCTTCCCCACCCCAACCTCATTCCTCACCTCTTTCCTGGTCAGCCAACAAGTCCTTAGGCAGCAGCAGCACCTGCGCCATCGCCCTCAGCTTTGGAAAGCATTCCCCCGGTCCCCCCGTCACTGCCACTGCCGCTTCCGCTGCTGCCGCCGCACTGGGGGGGAAACGAGGAGAGGCGGGATGAGCAGCAGAGGAAGAGGTGGAAGAGGAGGAAGAGGAGGAGAAGAAGGAGAGGGAGGAGGAGGGGGAGGGGTCCGAGGGGTCGAGGGCTCCAGCCCAGAAGGCAGTGGTGGTGGCGAGGAGGGATGAGGGGAAGGGCGGAGGGGTTGGGTGGGTGGGAGGATGCGAGGAGACAGTCGATCTGGGCATGCATGTGAGCGTCGAGGTTGTGAAGCATGGTCGCCCATGCCGACGTCAGTGAAACATGGTCCCCCATGCTGACGTCTGTGACGAGGTGAGGGAAAGGGGGGAGGGGGAAAGGACGGGGGGGGCGGAGAGAAGGGGGTGGATGTAAGCCATTTAGGGGCGCGGCATGCTTGGCAGGGCAAGAATACAGAGCATGCGCAAAGACTGTTGCACTGCACGCATGTATTGAAGGTGCTGTGACTTCCATGCGCGGTTGTTCCACGTGTCCTGCAACGTTTGAGAACAAGTCAATGAGCACGGGCTGAGAGTCAGTCATCGTCAGTCACGTTCGATCAAGGCGGATCAGAATTGGTCAATGCAAGGGGAGGTGAGGGGAGGCGAGCGGAGGGGAGGGGAGGGGAGGGAGAGGAGAGAGGGAAGGGAAGGGAAGGGGAGGTACTGACGGCGTATTTGAGGTGCATGCCGTGCGAGTAGGTGAGCTTGCCCGTGGCTGTGAACGGCAGGGCGGCAGGCTCGGTGACAGGGTCGGCAAGAGGTTCGGCAGGCGGCGCGTTGAAGATTGCCGAGTCAAGGCGGAGCAGACAGTACTTTAAGACCTGGCGGGTGGGGATGGGATGGGGCATGGTATGGTGTGGGGAATGGGGGACGGGATGGTGGATGGTACGGTATAGGGAATGGGGGAAGGGATGGTAGAATCGAGATTTGAGACATCTCAGAATGGAAGAGTGCTGAGTGAAAGCGAAGCAGACAGTGAATGAAAAAACAGCATACCGTCCCAGAGCAGCTCTGGGAAATAAGCCTGATAGAGCCGAGCAGCAATTTCTGTTTCTCCAGCAGGTAATGGCGGCAGCTTTTTCAATCGACTGAAGGATACAGGCAACAACCCAAGGTACACCTTTCAGACAAAGGTTCACCTGGTTCTCCTGCAGGTACAGGCAGCCACAGCATCGCCCCATGGCACGCTGCGGACAGAGAATGAAGGACGCATCGTGCAGCACCGCTCTCCACCGCTCCACACCCACTAGCTTGCTCCACCATGGGGCCCTCTCAGCGTCTTTTAGAAAGAGGGGTGTGGGATGGGAGGAGATGGGTTGACGGGAGGAGATGGGTTGACGAGAGGAGACGAGGGTGGAAAGGAAAAATGGGGACGTGAGGTGAGACGGGGGATGGTAGTGGAAAGAAAGGGAGCGACGGGGAGGGATCTGAGTAGAAGAGTGAAATCCCAAAAAAAACCAGGAATATCACCGGTGCGGTGCGTACATGAGCGAATTCGCCTCTCTAGGGTGCACGCCCAGCACCCAGACACCACGGCATACGTGCAGCGCCCAGACACCACGGCATACGTGCAGCGCCCAGACACCACGGCATACGTGCACGCGGAGCATGAAGCTGAGCGCAGGGCATGCGAAACGCCAACCGAGGGACAGTAACCGCCAGAAGAAGCACAGCGTGAACGCCCCAGTGAGCCCTCCGGCAAGTCTGCCTGCTGAGCGGCAGAGAGCTTCCGGCCGAGAGAGTGGAAGGCGAGCACGCGGTGCATCAGGACACATCACCAGTCACCGCTAGGTCCCTATGAGCATGCAGCGCGTGCCAAAACCAGACAGAGACACGCACCAGCGATCCTGCTGAGTGTGGAAGGCGAGCATGACGCTGGCGCCGTGAGGTGAACGCGCCGTTGATGCTCGCTAGGCCCGCAAATTCGTAGTGGGAGCTTTACGGAGAAGCAGGGAGCATCGCGCCGCGTCGTTTCTACGCGTGAACTAGGATCGACCGTTGACGAGTCCGAATTTAACGGATCGTTCCACGTTGGCCGCCATCAGCGATTTTTGAGACCCGTAGGCTTGCTGCGGTCGAAACTCTTCCTAGTCTTGAATCCATGTAACGAGGATTGCCAGTAACAAATGCGCGTAATCTGTACACTCGCGTGCGCCGCGTGGAGTCGACATGAGCACCGAGAAGGCGAGACAAATAGAGGCTTGACGAGTCGCCGAGGATATCGGAGTACCAAATATCGACTGAGTTACAAGATCTGCCCGACATGATCAGGATCGCAGAGACTGCGGCGCGTTGTGCAGAAAACCACTATAAAGTGCATAATTGCTATAAAATTTGATCACTATCACCTTCAGAGATACATATTAATGCTCCATACTGATATCAATATTCAAAATTGATCCAGTTGAGAGATCTCAGGAAAAAAAAAATCAACCAGAGGGTCCATGTTCACTGAACTTCTATTTACTGTTCTCCGTATCAAATATTTATGGATCTAACTGAGAACTAGGTATTAATAATCTGCCATACTAGATAGTATACCAATGTACTACCCATGCACTGTAGGTGTGCATGGGGGGTTCCTCTTGGCCGCCAGGAGCAGAGCTCCTGACGTTACACCCAAGCACCGCGGTGAGGTGGGAACCATCACTTGGGACCCTGTTGGATGGGGGGGAAAGAGAGAAAAAACACAAAGCATACTGCCCGGGGGCAGATGAAAATTATCCTCAAACCAGGTGCTGCCCGTCCTTGCTGCCCAGTCGTGCTGCCTGACCAGCTGTGTAATTTTGCTCACTGCAGCTAGGCTGCTGTGAGGAACAAGAGAAATGGGTTTTGAGGCTTTGCCCAAAACCCAGAGGTTGCTCACTGCAGCGACTCTGCAGTGAGGAGCACACGAGTTTTGAGACGTCTCTCAAAGCTCAGGGACCAACGGAACAAACTGACGGAACGGAAACAGAACGACAAGCTGCAATGCACTGCAGTGAACAGAACAGAACCGCCACCGGCAGTTCACAGCTGTCTTGAGGCGCCTCAAGAACAGCACACAAGGACCTCACAGCCACCCCTCACCCCTCACCCCTCACCCGTCCCTCAGCCCCCTACTCCCTTGTGAAAGCTGGCGCTGCTGGTGACAGCTGCTGCTCCCTCCTCCGCACTCCAACCCGCCTCCATCCGCCCTGCCATACAGGAATGCAAGAAGGGGGGTCTACGGAAAGAAAGATTAGTTGCTGGTGAAGATGCGAGCGAAAATAAAACGCAAAACACAAAACAGAAATTGAAACAAGCGACAAGGAAACGAAACGCATGTGAAAACAGAGCGGAAATGTTTCCCTCCCTGAAAGAAGGCGCTGCTGGTGCTGCTGCTCCCTCCTCCTCCGCACTCCAACCCGCCTCCCTCCTCCCTCCCGTGTAGCTGCTGCTGTCGCACCTCCCGCTCTGCAGCCGCCCCCACCAGCTCTCCACTCCGCCATGCTGCGCCCTGCCATACGGGAATTCAAAAGGGGAAGTTAAGGAAAGAAAGATAAGTTGCTGGCGAAGATGCGAGCAAAAACAAAATGCAAAATACAAAATAGAAATTGAAACATGCGACAAGGAAATGAAAAGCATGCGAAAACAGAGCAGAAAATGGTCCCCTCCCTGAGCCCCGTACTCCCTTCTGAAAGAAGGATGCTGGTGCTGCTGCTCCCTCCTCCGCAATCCAACCCGCCTCCCTCCTCCCTCCCGTGTAGCTGCTGCTGCCGTGCCTCCCACTCTGCGGAACAGGAATGCAAGAGGGGGGAGCTAAGGGAAGAAAGATAAGTGGCTGGTGAAGAGAATGCAAAAAACGAAACAGAAATTGAAACATGCGACAAGGAAATGAAAAGAGAGGGGTCATGAGCAGTACAGCATGAGTGGAAGAGGCTGAAGAGGAAGGAGGGAAGGCGTCACGGAAACCTTATCAGGAAACACCCGTCACGGACCATGTTGCTGAGCTGAAAACGATTGGTTGATAATCAGTTTATCAGTATCTCAGAAACTTTACGTGGAAGTGTTCGCGGAATCTGAAACGGTGGAATTAACTTAGCGGTTACGAATAATAACTACCGCGGTTATAAGCTAAGAGGCGAGCAGTTAACATGATCAGCCTAACAGAAGCTATACGCTGACACGGCTCTACCAGTTCTCCCACTGAAAAAGGCTTATATGCCGATGAGCTATCATAAATCTTCTTAAGATTATAATCGTAGTAACCTACATCTCTGAGAGATTTTGACAGCAGCCATGGCGAGATGAGGAAGCCATGGAAACAAGCACGAGCTAACGCTGACTGGAGAGCATCAGTGACATGAATGAATGAACTGGAGAATTCGGCAGAGGTGACTGGAAGGGCCTTGGGAATGTCGCCGCTGGGTTGACTCTGTCTCCAGGAGGCTGCATGCAATGCTGGACGGAGGCGACGACAGGTGACAGGGAGTCGCCAAAACAGAGGCTTCCGCTGGTCTCCGCCCGCCGCACAAGTCGCCGCAAAGCTTTTGCGAGCGAATGACAAAAGCGTAACTCGAGGGTATTGGGGTCAGACGACTTTCGCCACCGGAATGGGAGTCCAAAGTAACCGAAAGCTGCGCTGGGCCGGACGAAGCGCGGCTTTTTGAAAATTCTAGGCGGGAGACTTCTGCAGCAGGCGCGCCAGAAATGGTTTCGCCGCAATGCGGAATTGGAACATCTCCGCAAGGGATTATTTCCCCAAGTTATCCTTCTACAGTAATGTATCATCACGCACAGCCATCTACAGTGTAGACTCCTTTCAGTAAAATAAATTAATATTTTTACAAGTGAGACTGGAACAAGATGTAACATTATCTGCGTTTGCAGCGAGAGTGGCATCTCAAGGGCGCAAGACACGCCCTACCTTGATGTGACCATTCTCATCATTTGTTGGTTCTAATATTCATGAGCACCACATTTCACAGCCACCTATCCGGCCGGGCACAACCAGGCCAAACATTCGTGTAGCAGTTGACATACTTGTCAACCGCTGTATCACCCCGACCCTGCACCCTGCACCCCGCACCCCGCACCCCCGACCCTGCACCCTGCACCCTGCACCCTGCACCCTGCACCCTGCCCCCAGCACAGCACAACACAGCACATGCCACGAGCGGCACAAGGTGTGCCTCCCAGCAGCACAGCTTGCAGCTGACAACCAGCCCACTGTGACCCCCATGGCCACCAGTGCACCCACCATCACCACCACCACCACCAGGAGTGCAGACACCGCCTTGTTGAGTGCCCCTGGCGGCACATAAGACCCTTCCACTTGCTCCACCTCAACGCACCCATCTGCGATCCCCACGGGCCGCAGTGCAACCAGCATCACCCCTCACCCTCAGCGCCAGCAGTGTGCAACCAGCATCACCCGTCACCCTCAGCGCCAGCAGGGTGCAAGCAGCATGGCGGTCAGAGCCAGGGCCAGCAGGGCAGGGAGCACAGCAGCGAGGAGAGCGAGTGCAGGTGGCGCGAGCGGTACGCGCGGTACAGCATGAGCGGCGTGCGCGGGGGCAGGGGGGGCGGCGCGCGCTGCCAGCGCTGCGAGGTGGGATCGCGTGTGAAGACGCGTGGGGCTCCGCTGGGGAAGAGCGTGTCTGTGTCTGGTGACTGGGCTAGCAGGCGGTAGCAGCTGCAGGGATGGGCAGGGGAGGAGCCGAAGGGGAGGGGACAAAAGGAGAGGGGTCATGAGCAGTACAGCATGAGTGGAAGAGGCTGAAGAGGAAGGAGGGAAGGCGTACCAGGAGGGGTGTGGGGAGGGTGAAGAGCAGCGGGAGGGGTGTGGGGAGGGTGAAGAGCAGCGGGAGGGGGGTGGGAATGGGTAATGTGAAGGAGGTGAAGGAATGGCATGGAGCATTTACTCGTTGCAATGTCATGCCCTAGTGTTGCCCTAGGGATCAGCAACAAACAGTCCTCACCTGCGGATGAAGGGCAGGAAGTCGGGGCCCTCAGCCAGTGGCGATGTGGAGTTGGCGTGCAGCAGCTCGTGATCCGTCATGCTCAGGCGCTGCCGGGCCAGTGCTGCTGCATCCATGAGCCTGATGGGGGGAAGGGAAGCAAGGGGAGAAGGGGGAAAGAGGGGATGGGGGAATGGGGGAAGGGGGGAGGAGTGGAGAGAGATGCGAGACGGTGAGTTGGTGACCTGTCATGCTAATGCGCTGCTAGGTCAGTGCTGCCCCGTTCATGAGCCTGAGGGGGTGAAGGGGGAAGGGAAAGGACACTTGGTTGGGGTAAAGGATGGAGAGATGAGATGTTTGGCTGGCGAGGAGAGAATCAAGGGAGAGAGCTGTTGAGCTGACATGCAACATGCTGCAGCAGGAGGCAAGGCAGTAGGATGAAACGGAGTGTCAGGTTGCCTGTACCTGGTGGGCGGCAGCACGAATCTGTCAATTTGAGTGTCGTAGAAGCGGGTAAGGCGGCCCTGGGGACAGAGTGGGCCGCACAGAGCGGTGCAGAGCGGTGCCAGCGCGGCGGGTGGCAGGGTGGAGAGCAGAGTAGGGGAGGATGCGAGCGGCGGTAGGGAGGGAGACGGCGAAGAGGAAAGGAGAGGGGAGAATGAGGAGGAGGACAGGAGTGGGGAAGGGGAGGAGGAGGAGAGCGAGGAGGGAATGAGAGGGGAGGAGGAGGGAGTGCTGTGTGCGCGTGTGCTGCCAGTACCGCCGCTAGCCGGAGTGCCACCACCAGTGCGTGCAGCAGCATCAACAGGCCGCCCTTTCTCAGGCGTACACACACTGCCCTCACGGCGCCCCTCCCGCCCCTCCCCCTCTCCCCCCTCGCGCCCCTCCGCCACCAACCGCTCCTCCTCCCCCGAGACCCCTCCCCACCACCCACCCGCCTCCCCTTCCGCTTCCCCCTTCCCCTCCTCCTCCGCCTCTCCCCCTTCCCCAAAGAACAGCAGCACGCTCCGCAGCACAGCATCAGGCCCGCGCTCTTCTGGGGTGAATACGCGCGGGGAGGCTTCCCCAGACGCCACGTGGACTGCCAGTCCGCGCGTGCGGGGCACAGGGGCGCGGCGGGAGGGGTCCCACGTGGTGTTGAGGGGGAGGAGCGCGAGCGTGCAAAGGCGGAAGGGGCGCGGGAGCGCGTGCAGCGCGGTCACCAGCGCGCAGGCTACTGGCAGGGACGTGCCCGCGGGGAGAGGAGGGGCGAAGGGGGCGCTGTCCGCGCGGGAAAGGCTGTAGTACGGGCTGTTCGGGGTGGCGGTGGGAAGCGGAGGAAGCAGAGACGACGGCGGAAGGTGCTGTGGAGGGGAGGAGAGGTGCAGTGGCGCGGGGTGGTGGTGTGGGGTGGCATCCAGGTGCAAGGGATGCATGGGTGGTGCTGTGGCTGGGGATGGCGATGCTGCTGCCGCAGGGCTTGATGGGTTGCCGTGTGGCCAGGCGCTGCCATGTGCACCTCCCTCTCCTGCTCCTGCTTCTGCTCTCTCTCCTGCCCCTACTTCCGCTCCTGGCCCTGCGCGCATGGCCCTGTTACTGCCGCCACTGGCTGGGCTGGGGGCTCGCCTGCGCTTGCACCCTGACTGCCGCCCGCTGCCGCTCCCTTCCTGATAACCCTGCTGCTGCTGCTCTTGTGATTCCTCATGCCGCACGCGCTCCTGCTCCTGCCTCTCCTGCTCCTCCTCCCACGCGGCGTGGATGCTCTCTGTGTGCCCCGGGTCGTCGTCAAACGCGCCCACCAGGTGCAGCTGTGGGGGGGCCAGGGGGGTACAGAGAGGCACGGCCGGATGGGCAGAGGGGGGCAGGACGGGGAGAGGAAATGAGAGGCAGGGAGGAGAGGGAGAGAGGGGATGCAGTGCAGAGGCATGGCAGTGGATCGCGAACGAGCGAGGGTAAAGCGCGGCAGAGGGAAGCAACGAGCAACGAGGAATGGCTTTGCACGCGCGCACGCATGCCAGTCCCCACAGGGGAGCATGCGCCTGCGGCACCATGCCATACCTGTGCGCCACACCCACATGCGCGTCATACCTGCAGGGGAGTCGGATCGTGCGGGGCGAGGCGCAGCGAGGCGAGCATGGTGGCGAGCGCGCGCAGGGCGCAGAGCGACGCGTCCACGTGCGCCAGCGCCGTGCGCCCCGTGCGCGGATGGCGCAGCGCCACCGCCACACACGTCGTCATCTCGTCCGTGCCTATCACGTCAACCAGGTCCACGTCAGCAGTTGCCACCTCAGCTTGCGCCACGTACACCAGCCGCTCCGGCCGTCCCTGCTGCGCCTCACCCCCGTCCGCCTTCCTTGCGCCCTCTTTCCCGCAATCTCCCGCCCCACCGCCCCCCTCTAGTTGCGCGCGCGCCCCTTCCCCCGGTCCAAGCTTGCGCGCTCCGTCCCCATCTCCGTGCCACTTTAGGCGATCGAACAAGCCGCATTCCGCATTCCGTGCCGCTTCCTCCGCTGGTGCTGCCGCTACTGCTTCTCCTGCCACCCCTGCCGCGCATTCTTCGCCTGCACGAGTGGAGGCACGCGGAGGCGTGGCCGTCTCCAGCGGCAGCGCGGCATTGCGCTCACAACCGTCAGCAGTGCTACCAGCATCACCGTTACCAGCAGCCCCGCTACCAACAGTATATCCACCAGTTATCCCCGCTGCAGCATCACGCGCTTTAAGCACACTCGCACTCAAACTGCGCCAAATCGCGCGGGGAAGCGCATCACTGCCAGCATCACACGTGTCAGCAGTAGATTCCTCGCCACGTGGCGCGCCGAGAGAGCGGCTCCCCGCGCCGCCCAGCAGGTCCCGCTGCCGGCGCATCCACTCGCCCCCTCCGCCCTCCCGCCCTCGGCACACCGAGATCCCGCTACCGTTAACGCCGCCGTTACACGCGGCGCCGTCACGGCCACCTGCGTTCCGCAGGTTCCCCACTTCCCCCTCCCCTGCGCCTCCTTGCGCCTCCGCGCATCTCAGCTTTTCCGCTGCACGCGCGGCAGCCAAACTGGGGGAGCGTGATCCCCCAGGGTTTGGGCCAAGATGCGCGGAAGGAGTGGCGGGGGAGGGAAGAGTTGCCGGTGGGGTGCTGAGGGTTGACTGTATTGCCGGCTGGCCGGCAGCATGACTGTCGGACAAACGATCGTCGCTACCGCATGCCGGCCGCGCAAAATTCTCTCCTTCATCGTGCTTAGCACGGAATGGACCAGGGACAGGACCGGCTTCCGAGCCTGAGCGGCCGGTTCGGCGAAAGAACTCATCCGAGCCAGCGACGAGGCTCGGATGCGTGAGGAGGTAACGGAGCAGCGCCGTGCCCTGCGCGGTGCGGAAATGTCGCACGGCGGAGGGCGGGGTGAGTGGAAGAGGGCAAAGGTGGGAGTAGGAAAGGAGGGAGAAGAGAGGGGAGAGGAGAAAAAAAAGGGGGTGAGAAGGGGAGGTGTGGGAAGTGGGGAGAGGGAGGGAGAGAGAGGGGGAGAGGAGGGGAAGGAGGGGATTGGGTGGTTTTGCATTGGTATTGAAGAAGGGAGGAGACGAGGGACACGGGAGAAGTGATGCAGACGTGGTGAGTAGTGGACGATTGCTGACGACTGAACGAACGGGATGAGCCGTGCAGCGGAACGTGACAAGACGGGAGTAAAGCGCGCGTTCGACAGACAAGCGTGGGACTAGAGCGGCGAGAGCGAAATACAAGAAAAAAAACGGAAGCAGGTTTAGGTGTCGACGCCATCTCAGTTTCTTCGACGCGCTCCCGTACGGGTCAAGCGCACGTACCGCGAGATTGCGCGGAACCGGCTGGTTGTCTATAATCAGCATCGCGGCGCCTCGTGTGAGTCCGTGAAGCCGAGCTGGGTACTATGTGCGCGACTCGCACGCACTTAAACTCTTCGCTAAGGTCCTATGGCGTCACGACGGTGGTGCACACTCAAAACTTGTGGGAGACGCAAGAGCTTAAAGCGTATTCTATCCACTACCGAACCATGCTGCTCCTTCGGACGCTACGGCAACAGCGAGGGACGGAGCTAGACTATGATTGCACGATGCATCTGCGCAAGGAAACTCGATTTTATGAATGCGGAAGACAGTAGACATTGGAGCCAGTTGCACCACAGATGATAAGGCCTGGAAAGCAACCGTCCGTCAGACCAACACAGTGGCGTGAGGGAAGGAAACCATGGAAACAATCATTTGGCTATGGCGGTGGGGAGGGTGGGAGGCAGGGAGAGGAAAGCGTAGACGGTAAGTTTGCAAAGAGGGGTTTTCCGAGCGGTGCAACGTGGTAAGTGTGAGGGGTGCAAGAGGGGAGAAGCTGGTGGGGGTGGGGCTGGCTGGGCGACGAGAATCGGGTTTGAGGAAGAGGGGGATTTGCCGTGTGATTGGCGGGCGACAGCGCATCGAGTCAATGTGGTTTCGGTTTCTCGCAGGTAGGACCGAACGAAGGGTACTGCTGCTGGCGGTACGGGGAAGGGGAGGGGCGATTTGGACACCAGCAAGCTGCAGGCGACTGCTGCGATTCGCTCGCTGTGTATGAACAGTAATCACCTGTGAACTTGTCGCGGAAGCCAGGGTGAACGACGCGACAGAAATCGCACGGAGTCGTAGAGTGGAAGCGGGGACGGTCGCACTTGCAACTTGCGACGGTGCAAACTGTACGCGATTTCGGTGTTGTGTTGGCAAACCTGGCTGGCTCTTCACCTGCGCCCTGACTAAGACTCTATTCGTCATTGTCACAGTGCGAATAGGTCAGCCAATAGAAAACGAAGCATTCGGTACGAGCGCTGTGACATTCGGCCGACGTGCAAAGGACCAACCACAATTCGTCGACACCTGTTATAATGGCGAAAGGCAGCACAGTCACTCCTGGCGACTGAGAGTCCTATCATTACTCACCTGTTTACAGTGACACAAGACCAGTTACACATACTATACAAATAGAACGATAAAGAATAATGACATTGCGTGAAATGACATAATGGTCTAAATTAATGAGTTATGGTTTATTTTTTCAACACATATTCTAGTTTTCTTTGTGTCACAGCCCCTGTAAATTTTATATATTCTGTATATATTCACAAGCTTATATCGAGGATGTTTCATAGCGATCGTACACCCTGCTTTCGCCTGGCATGTATGCACATGTGATGTTTGTGCGTGCGGCGGGCGGGAGATTCTTTGGCAACCGTCCTTGTCAGGAGGCAAGTGAGGTGCACGCGTTCAGCAGCACTTGCCATTCTCGCCCTCATTTCCTCATCTTTCTTGCAGAAGCAGAGCAATATTTCGTTATCTACGTTTCCTAATCGTTGAAGCAGTCTTTTGCTCGCGTTCATGGGTCCTAAGAAGGGGAAACGAGGCGGAGGCGCAGGCGGAGGTGGCGGTGAAGGGCCAGCTGGCGCGCCCAGGTAAACTGCTCGCTCGCAGCGCCTTTTAGGCTTCCTCCTCGCCTTTTCCAGCTCGCTATCTTTACTCTAATTCTTACTTGTTGTTTAGCAAGAAATCTTGTTCCCGTTGTTGTCGTGACTCGCTATGTCTTGCTCGTTTGGGTAGATTCTAGGAGATGGGTAATAAGAAACATGTCATCATGCTTCTGTCTCTCCGGTCTCGTCCGCCCCTGTCACTCGCCTCCCTGCGTGCAGCGCAGCACCGCCGTCGTCAGCAGCAACGTCTCAGCCGCCCGCGGCGGGCAGAGGCGCGCCGTCTCCCGCAGGAGGAGGTCGGGGGGGGAGGGGCGCACCCGGAGGGGGGAGGGGCGCGCCGCCAGGGGGAAGAGGTGGGCCCGTTCCCGCAGGAGCACCAGGGGGAGCGGGAGCCCCTGGCGCAGGCGGAGGGCGCGGACGCGGGGGGCGCGGGCGGGGAGGACGCGGAGAGCAGGCGCAAGGAGCGGGGGGTGTTGGGGGCATCACCGCAGGCATGGCGCAGATGGGCGTGTCCGCGCCACCCGCGGATTTCCCCGCCCTCGCACCTGCGCGCGCCCCCGCCCCCGCACCCGCGCGTGGCCCTGCTCCTACCCCCGCACCCGCTGCCCCTACCCCCGCGCCTATGCCCGCTGCTGCTCCGCGCGCGCCGGCACCTGCTGCGTTTGCGCCTGCCCCCGTACAGGCTGTGCCCGCCCCCGTAGCGGGTGCTCCGCCGGCAGCAGCGGCGGGCGTGGCGGTGACGATGGCGGGCCCCGCGGGCGTGTCGAGCAGGGCGCTGGTGGCGGCGGCGCGGCCCGATTTCGGCAAGCTGGGGCGGCCCGTGATGCTGCTGGCGAACCACTTCAAAATCGACTTCCAGGTGCGCGCGCGCGCGGGGATGGGGCAAGGGGGACAAGGGGGGGGGGGGGGGTTGGGGGGGGAAGGCGGGGCAAGTAGCTTGGGACATTTTTGTGGGGTTGTACGTAAGGGTGTGTGATGGAAGGGGAGGAGAGGGTGGGACGGCAGGCAGAGCGGTGCAAAGTGCGATTGCCCCGTAATGCTCTCGCCCCTTCCCTTGGCATCCATCTCGTCCCATCTTACTCTCCTCTCTCTCTGTACCCCTTGTATCATTTTCTTTGCTCGCGTAGCTGCCCTTAACCTGCCCGTGCTGCCACACGTTCTTTGCCCAGTCAAACCTCTTTTCCCCAGGACCTGGTCATCTACCTCTACGATGAGACTTCTCCCCCGCGCTCGCGTCCAAGGCCGTCATGCGCAACACAAAATCCGCTCCTCCACACGCCCCTTCCCTCCCATTCACCCCCCTCCTTTCCCATTCCCTCCCTCCCCTCCCGTCCCCTCCCCTCCCCTCACCTGCTTTCTCTCCCTCAACAGGACCTGGTCATCTACCATTACGACGTGGACTTCTCCCCCGCCTTGGCCTCCAAGGGCGTCATGCGCGCAGCCATCCGCCAGCTGGCGGAGACCTACAGCGCGCAGCTCGTCTCCCCTGCCCCTGGCGGCGCCCCCAGCGCCCCCGTGCGCCCCGTCTTCGACGGCATGAAGAACATTTTCACTGCCCGCCCGCTGCCGTTTGACAGCCAGGAGTTCTGCGTGGTGCTGCCCGAGAAAGACGAAGCGGCAGGGGGCGGGAGAGGCGGAGCAGGCGGGGGGAGGGGAGGTAGCAGCAGTGGTGGTGGGCGCGGGGGCGGGAGGGGCGGGCGCGGAGGTGGGGAGCGGAGGGAGCGGGCGGTGAAGGTGACGGTGAAGCTAGCTCAGCAGTACCCCATGTCGTCCATGGCTTCCTTTCTGCAGGGGCGGCAGGCCGACATTCCGCAAGTGCTGCTGCAGGTGTGTTTTGAGTCGACTACGTGATGGTGATGGTGAGGGTGAGGGTGAAGGTGAGGGTGAAGCTAGCTCAGCAGTACCCCATGTCGTCCATGGCTTCTTCTCTGCAGGGTCGCCCAGGCTGACATTTCGCAATTGCTGCTGCAGGTGCGCTTTGAATTGACCCAAAAGGTGTGGTTTGAGTTGACCCAAAACACACATGAGAATGAAGGTGACGGTGAAGCTGGCGGCGCAGTACCCCATGTCGTCCATGGCCTCGTTCCTGCAAGGGCGCCAGGCCGACATCCCCCAAGTGCGTTGCTGCTCTGATGCTGCTGCTGCTGCCAATTCGCATCAATTCTTTTCCCCCTTGACCCTGTCCCTGTCCCCATCACCTCTTGGGCCGGCCTTGCCCCTTTCTCTCCATCCATCACCTCCCTTCCTCCTCTCCCCCTCCCACCCACCCCCAGGCACTCGACGTGGCATTGAGGGAGCGACTCCTCACCAGCCTCACCCCGGTGGGTCGCTCGCTCTACTCCGCCTCTCTCGGCAGCACGGCGCTGGGCGGCGGAGTAACAGCCTACCGCGGCTTCTTCCAGTCGGTGCGCTTCTCCCAGCAGGGCCTGGCGCTCAACGTCGACATGGCTGCCACCGCTTTCCACCACGACATGCCGCTCCTCACCTTTGCCGCTGACTTCCTGGGGCGTGGTGGGGGCGGGGGAGGCGGCGGGAGAGGCGGGGGGAGGGGTGGGTTCGGGGGGAGGGGTGGTCGGGGGCCGGGAGGGGGAGGAGGAGGCGGGTTTGCACCGAATGCGTCGCTGAGCGATGGGGAGAGAGTGAAGCTGAAGCGTGCGCTGCATGGGATCAAAGTGGGGGTCACTCACCGCGACACGCCCCGCCGGTGAGTGCCCCTGCTACGCCTACCGTGTTATTATTCTGGCCCTGTTCCTCACCACCAGAACTGGGAAGGAGCTTCTTCTTCCCAGCCCCACTCCCTCTCCCTCTGTACTTGCCGTCCCCCCCCCCCCTTGCCCCCCTCCCCAACCCTTTCCGGTCATATACACTTTCGCTACCGTGTTTCTGTCCCTCCGCTCGTCCGCCCCTCTGCAGCCATCCACCCACCCCTCCACCTTCTCTTCTTCCCCCTTTCCCCATGCAGGTACCGCATCCAGGGTCTCACGCGCGAGCCAGCACACGCTCTCACCTTCACCATAGAAGGGCAGGGGGAGACCTCCCTGGTGGCCTACTTCCGCTCCGCCTACGGTTACACCATCCGCCACCCCAACCTGCCCTGCGTCATGGCGGGCGGCGGGGGGAAGAGCTATCTGCCAATGGAGGTGTGCCACATCATCGGCGGGCAGCGGTACGGGCCGAAGCTGAACGAGGAGCAGGTCAGCTCGCTGCTGCGCTTCACGTGCACGCGGCCAGACGTGAGGGCGGGGGAGATTGGCAGCATGGTGACTCGCAATGACTACCCCAAGTGAGTGGTGGTGCTGTGGGTGGTGAGGTGAGCTAAAGGACTGACAGGGCTGTGCCGCGTGGCCAATGTTGTTCTGTGTCTCTGTCCCTCTACCTCGCTTCATTGAATCGTCCCGGCCCTGCCCTCTCTTTTTTCTCCACACACACCACACTCGACTCCTCCCTGCCCCTTTTATGTTCCCTCTCTCTCCTCCGCTCCGCCCCATTCTCCCGTCCTCCCACTCACCCGTGCGAATGGGAGTGTGGCATGGGGCACCACCGTCGTCTTCCCTCCGTCTCTGCATCCTCTCTCCCTCCGTCTCTGCATCCCTCTCTCCCTCCGTCCCTTCCTCCCCTCCACCTGCCACTGACCCCTGTGCGCCTGTGTTGAGCATGCATGTGCATTCAATTACACATTGTACTCACTGTGTCTCCCCTCCCTGCGTCGTGCTGTTCCGCCATCCCCTACTCCCTCTCCCCGTCTTCCCCTCCCCCCTCCCCCCTCCCCCCTCCCACCATGCAGCGACCCGTACGCCCGCGAGTTCGGCATGCGGGTGCATCCCGAGATGGCGCGCCTGCAGGGCCGCCCTTAGTCACTCTCTCTCTTCCCCTCCCTCCATCGTGCTTCCCCACCCACCCCCCGCACCACCCCCCCGCCTCCCACCATGCAGCGACCCCTATGCGCGCGAGTTCGGCATGCGGGTGCACCCCGAGATGACGCGCCTGCAGGGCCGCCTGCTGGACCCGCCCCGCCTCGTGTACAAGGACAAGAAGGACGTGCGTGATCCGGGGGGAAGAGGGGGGAGTTGGGGGGGGGTGGGGGGAACGGGGGGAATAGGAGGTGTGTGTGTGGATGGCCGCCTGCGGGAGCCGCCTCGTCTTGTGTACGAGGATAAGAAGGACGTGTGTGGGCTGAAGGGGAGGGTGGATGGGAATGGGGGGGTGTGGGTGGGTGGGAGGGTGGGGTAAGTGCCAGGGTTCCACCCTGCTCAGTGTATGGTGACAACAATGATGTGCGTGCTTTGCCCCTTTCTCCCCCATCACTTCCCGTCTCCCCCTCCCTCCCCTCTTCCCCTCTCCTGTGCACGAGGTGGCACCGCGCTGTGGAGCGTGGATGCAATATTCTTACCACCGCGCTGTGGAGCGTGGATGCAATATTCTTACCACCGCGCTGTGGAGCGTGGATGCAATATTCTTACCACCCACACCCTCTCTCCCTCCTCCCACCTTGTCCTCCTCCCCTGCCAGGTGGTGCCGCGTTTTGGAGCGTGGAACATGATGGGCGGGCAGTGGCTGATAGACGGGGCGCGCATAACGCACTGGACCATCATCAACCTCGCGCCCTACCTTGACTGCTGCCGGGGTGCAGTGCTTTCCCCACTTGCACCCTCTCCCCTCCCTCCCCTCTCTCCCGACCCTCCTTCCCCTCCCTCCCCTCCCTTCCTTCCCTCCTTCCCTGCTCCCCACTAACACACCAGGTGGTGCCAAGATTCGGAGCGTGGAACATGATGGGCGGGCAGAGGCTGATAGACGGCGCGCGCATAACGCACTGGACCATCATCAACTTCGCCCCGTACCTCGACGCCATGGGCGTGCAGCGCTTCGGCCAGGCCCTCACGCAGCGCTGTGCTGAGCTGGGCGTGCATGTGAGTCAGCAAGATTCAACAAGAATCAATGCGGGAGTCACGACGGGAGTCAATGGGAGTCAAGACGGGAGTCATGGGGGGTAGTGGGGCACCGGGGTCAATGGGATTTGACAGGGAGCAACACAATGGGTCCAGTACTGTCACCACAATCCCTCACTTGTCCCTTCCTCATTCTCGCATATCCATCCTGCTTCTCCTTTCCCTCCTTCCCCCCTCATCCCCTTCCCCTCATCCCCACTTCTGTCTTATGTCATCTCGCTTCCCCCTTCTTCCGTTCCTCCTTCCGTCACTGCCTTTTTTCCCACCTTTCTCCCTTCACCCCTGTCTCTCTTCTCCCTCCCCCTCCCCTCCCCCCATCAGATGGAGCCGCTGCACCACTGCCGCCTCTCACGAGCCGCGTGGAGGCGGTGGACGCCCCCTCCTTGCCTCACCACCCCTGCCCTCTTTCCCCCCTCATCCCCCCCCCTCCACCATCAGATGGAGCCGCGTCCAGTGGTGCCGCCCCTGACGGGCCGGGTGGAGTCGGTGGAGGCGGTCATGCGCCAGCTGGCGGACGCTAGCAGCCGAGCGGTGCCGCCCGGGCAGTGGCTGCAGCTGGCGGTGGTGATCCTGCCGGGCCGAGGCACGTTCTACAACGAGATCAAGCTGATCGCTGAGACACAGCTGAATGTGGTCACGCAGTGCTGCCTCGTGAACCACGCCCAGAAGTGAGTGCTTCCTGCACGCGCCCACAACTGCATGTGCCTAACCACTCAGGCACCAGAGTGAGTCAGCGAGAGTGGTGGTGGCATGGCATGGCGGGCCGAGGCATGTTCTGCAACGAGATCAAGCTCATCGCTGAGACTCAGCTTAATGTGGTCACGCAGTGTTGCCTCGTGAACCACGCCCAGAAGTGAGTGAATGTGCTGTGTGAACTACACACAGAGGTCAGTTGAATTGGTGGTGGCATGGCATGGACTGGCATGGCACGGCACGGCATGGCATGGCATGGCATGGCATGGCATGGCATGACACGGCACGGCATGGCATGGCATGACACGGCACGGCATGGCAAGGCATGGCATGACACGGCACGGCACGGCATGGCATGACACGGCACGGCACGGCACGGCATGGCATGGCACGGCACGGCATGGCATGGCATGACACGGCACGGCACGGCACGGCACGGCACGGCATGGCATGACACGGCACGGCACGGCATGGCATGACACGGCACGGCACGGCATGGCATGACACGGCACGGCACGGCATGGCATGACACGGCACGGCACGGCATGGCATGACACGGCACGGCACGGCATGACACGGCACGGCATGGCATGACACGTTCTACAATGAGGTCAAGCTCATCATTGCTGAGATGGCACGCAGCTCAACGCCGCCCGTCACCCAATGCTGCCTTGCCTTGCCAACCACGCTCAGAAGTGAGTGCTGTCTCGCGAACCGTGCATACAAGTGATTGTGCCGAACCACGCACGCGCACCAGTGAGTGAGGGGAACTGGTGGCAGCATGGCACGCTCTACATTGAGGTCAGGTCAAGCCCATCGCTGACACGCACCTCAACGCCGTCCGTCACTCAATGCTGCCTTGCGAGCCTCGCTCACAAGTGAGTGTGCGTTGCTTGGAAGGAGGGAGGCTCTGACTGATACATGTGATGTGAACCACCAGAGGAATGCTCTCTTGACACAGTGGCAAGGCAAGGCTCTTAACGAGTCTCTCAACATGCCCCTAATATCACCACGCACCATTTCCCCCTCCCCGCTTCCCTTTCAGGTGCCAGTCACAGTACCTGGCCAACCAGGTATTGAAGATCAACGTGAAGGTGGGCAGCCGCAGCGTGCTGCTACAGTCCCCATCCTCCCACCCCTCACCACCCTCTCTCTCCACCCTTTCCCCCGCTTCCCCTGTTTCGCCTCTTTCACCCCTTCACCCCCCAGGTGCCAGTCACAGTACCTGGCGAATCTAGTGCTGAAGATCAACGTGAAGCTGGGCGGGCGCAACGTGCTGCTGCAGTCAGAGAGCATCGGCCGCCTGCCCATGGTGGCCGAGCGCCCCACCATTGTGTTCGGCGCTGATGTCACTCACCCCAGCCCGGGGGATGATTCCTCGCCCTCCATCGCCGCTGTCGTCGCCTCCCGGGTGGGTTAGGGGAGGGGGGTGGGACCGTGGGGGAGGGAAATTGTGTGATGAGGGAAAGCGAGGGGGGAGGGAAAGCGAGGGGGGAGGGAAAGCGAGGGGGGAGGGAAAGGGGCGGGGGATGGGAAGGGAAGGGGGGGAAGGAAGTGTTGAGTGGTACGAGGAGGCCATGGGGCGCATGGCCCATGGTGGCTCACCCATGCGCGTGTCTGCTATCTTTCAAGGCTCCTCAAAACTCATCGCCACACAACCCCTTCCCCTGACCCTCCCCCACTCCCCTTCAGGACTGGCCGTGTGCGAACCGGTACGGGTGTCTGCTGCGCACGCAGGCGCACCGGCAGGAGATGATAGAGGGGCTGCACGAGGAGCGGCAGGGGGCGGACGGCAGCATGCAGGCGGGCGGGCTGGTGAGGGATCTGCTGATGGAGTTCTACCAGACCGCCAAGCGCAAGCCTGAACGTATCATCTTCTTTCGAGATGGCGTCAGCGAGGGGCAGTTCTACCAGGTGCGCGTGCAGTGCGGTGCTGTCTGATAGTCTCTTTACATTTGTCTTGAGTTGACTCGGTGTGTGTGTGCGTGAGCGCCCTGTGATCCAGATACCAGCAATGGATGCATGTGACACATGAACTGTCCGCATCACCACACTTTTACCTCTCTCCCCGATTTCATCTCCCCGCCTTCTACTTTCAACTCCAGGTGCTGGCGTACGAGCTGGAGGCAGTAAAAGCCGCGTGCCGGGCCATGGACCCATCGGGCAGCTACAGCCCGCGCATCACCTACGTGGTGGTGCAGAAGCGGCACCACACGCGGCTGTTCCCGGCGGACAACAACCGTGACAAGAACGGCAACGTGATGCCGGGCACGGTGGTGGACTCGGTCATCTGCCACCCCAGGGAGTTTGACTTCTTCCTCAACTCCCACGCCTCCATCCAGGTTGGTACCTCTGCCTCTGCCCTCTTGCCCTCCTCACACCCCGTCCCCCCCCCCCCTTCCCTTGCGTGCGACTGGTATCGACTTTCTCTCCACTTGTCAGCCGCTCCACCTTTGCCAAAGCGAGCCATTAATCACCCTTTTCTCAAGCCCCTTCTTCCGCATCCTCATTCTGTACCTCCCCACCCAGGGCATATCGCTCCCGACGCACTACCGGGTGCTGTGGGATGAGAACAGCTTCACGGCCAACAGCATGCAGGCCTCAGCACTCTGAATCCCTCTGCCCCCTCTCCGCCTCTCTTTTCCCTCTTATCTCTCCTCCCCTGCCTTTTCCCAATCCCACCCCCCCTTCTCACCCTCCTCCTCCCCTCACCCCAGGGCACGTCGCTCGCGTCCGACGCACAACAGGGTGTTGTGGGACGAGAACAGCTTCACGGCCGATAGCATACAGGCACTCTGCTACTCGCTCTGCCCCCTCGCTTACCTTTCCGTCGAATAAAGTTTCAATCAACCATCTTCCTACCACTACCCCCTACTTTGCCCTCCCCTTCCCCCAGGGCACCTCTCGCCCAACACACTACCGGGTGTTGTGGGACGAGAACGGCTTCACGGCCGACAGCATGCAGGCGCTCTGCTACTCCCTCTGCTACACCTACGCGCGCTGCACGCGCTCCGTCTCCCTCGTGCCGCCCGCCTACTACGCTGACCTGGCGGCCACGCGCGCGCGCCTCTACCTGGAGGGCATCTCGGGCAGCATGCGGGGGAGCGGGTCCGAGAGTGGGTCGGCGGCCGGGCGGGCGGCAGGGGGCGGCGAGGTGGCGGGGTCGGGCGGCACGGGGAGCTCCAGTGGGTCGTCGCGGGTGGGCGGGGCACCACCTGTGGTGCCGCTGCCGGTGGTCATGCCTGTCCCCAGGAAGGGCATGTTCTTCTGCTGACTGCAACCCTGCTCAGGCCTGCTCCTTGCCTGCCCGACTCCTTCCCGAGCCGTGGTCTTTGGCTGGCCACCTCCCTGCCATGTCTGCTGAAGAAAGACGCTGGTCTTCCATGGTGTGCTGCTTGTTGCCTTCACTGGCTGGTGCTCTGTGATGCAGTGTGCGACGCAGGGATGGGATGGAGGCTAGGCTGGGCTAGTCGGGGCCAGCAGTGGCTCGGGTCGGGTTTGTGGCAATATGCTGCCATGAGCATGGCCTTGTACATTGGACTCCCACTTGTTTCTTGTACAGTTTAACTACCATATGTTGTGGTGAGGTGGGTGATGGTGCTATATTACCTTGCTGCTACTTCGTGCACTGGTAATGTAAATCGATGCGGTTGCTCACTGATAGTGGATGTTATGTTCGTTGAATCACTTGTCTTGGAGACAGAAATCCATGGGATCATTTGCACCAAGCAATGAGCCCGGGGTTGCTGCGGATTGTGTGCTAGGTAAGCTTAACTTTGGTGTAGGGAGAACCTCCTCACCAGGGGTTTTTTTATCAGAGTAAATTACTCTGTTTCTCTGAAAATCAGAGTGGTTTTTAGGGGGTCACTCTGACGTGTCTGGGTAATTTTTTTGGAAGATAAGTTTTCTCTGATTTGTCAGGGTTCTGATTTTAGCTACTCTGAGAGACAAGTGTATATTTGTGGCGAATGTATTTTTCTCTGTACAGTGTATAGGCATTTCGACCAAACTAACTGCAGTTATAGGATTTCCGGCAGTGCATTGTAAAGGGAGCGCGTAGCACAAAGGTTACAGTTTTGGTAGGAGTGCAGTAGGCCTGGGTTCAATACTTGAGAGGACATTGAAAGATGGATAAATCAGTTCCTTGATTGCTTAGAGTATATTTTTCAGAAGTTTAAGTTTTCTCTGACAAATCGGAGTAACTCTGTTACGAGTGCAATTGAGTGAACGAACGAGAATTGCACTATTGAAGCAAAAGTACAATGACCGAAGGCATGAGCGAAGAATATATAGCGAAACTACAGTGGTAACGGTAATGGACTGTGGTTGTCGCGCGACGGGCCTGGGACTGAGGTTGGGAAAAGTGTCGAAGCGGAGGCCCGGAGCGCGGGTTACCCACCGAGCCGTGAGGTCGGGGTGCGACGTGCGAAGGTGGCGGGCGGATTGTCGATGCGAGGATTGCGAGTGGTAACGGTGCTGACTGTGGTGCTACAGTGATGTATGCGTTGAGAAGGAACGCGAAGTAAGGAAAAAGAGATTTTCCTTACACTACCCCCCCCCTTAAGGAGGTCCTCCTTACGAAAGTGCGTGTACATCCCTGAAATTCCGGCTGCGCAGATACTCGGTGAGGACGGGGTGGTTTTCGATTATGTCCAGGGGAACCCAATTGTCTTCGGTGGGTGTACGGTCCTTCCAACGGAGTAAGAACTCGATCCTTCGGGCTCCTCGAGGGTCGCGAACTCTGTGACTCAGGATTTTCTCGGGGGTGATGATTGGTTCAGTCGGTGGTCTTGTCATGCTGGCTGGGCGATTGCGTGGCAGTTGGCTCGTGGACGGGACGTAAGGGCGAAGCAGGCTGACGTGGAACGAGGGGCTGACGTACCAGTCAGCAGGGAGGAGGAGGTGGGGCTTATGCGAAATGGCCCGCAGTATCGGGGGCGGAGTTTCGGGGTGATAGGCAGTCGGAGATTTTGGGTGTCAAGCAAAACTAAGTTGTCGGGCTGGTAAGTGACATGTCTGCGGTGGCGGTCGGCGTTGCGTTTAGCGATGATGTTAGCTTTTTTAATTGCGTCTGCTGCCCTGGTCCGTGCTGCTTGCAAAATTTCGGCGAACTGTTGCGCGCGTGGAACCGGGTTGTCGGGACTCGGGGTCATGGGTACTGTTGGGTCTTGTCCGTAATTCAGGTAAAACGGTGACTGTTGGGTCGTGGCGGATGGGGCGTTGTTGTATGCGAATTCGATGAGTGGCAGTTGCTGTTCCCACGTGTTTGGGTCGTCGCACGTGGCCCGGATGAGCTGTTCCATGGTCTGATTTGTCCGTTCTGTCTGTCTGTCTGTTTCGGGGTGGTACGATGAACTAAACTGTAGTCGCGTGCCGAACTGCTGCCACAGGTTCCGCCAGAAGTTGCTGGTGAATTTCGTGTCTCTGTCGCTGATGATTGATGCTGGTATCCCGTGTAGTCGAACGACGGTAGAGATGAAGAGGCGGGCTGTTTCTTCGGCTGTGATTGATTTTTTGCAGGCTGCGAAGTGTGCCATTTTCGTCAGTCGATCGACGACGACCAGGATCGCGTCATTTCCACTCGCCCCGGCCGGTAACCCCGTGACGAAGTCCATCGTCACCTGCTGCCAAGCACGCTCTGGAGGTGGGATTGGCTGCAACTGTCCCGCCGGCCGCTTCCGTGTTGACTTCATGGTCTGGCAAGTGGGACACGATGCCACGTGTCGCTGCACGTCGGTCAACATTTCGGGCCAGTAATAATACCGCTGCAGCTGCTGCCTTGTTTTCTCTACCCCGAAATGTCCCGAGGTAACCCCGTCGTGTGCCTCTTGTAATAGTAATTCCCGTAGCAGTGTGTACCCTGGTACCCAGATGCGGTCGGTCCCGGCTTTTACGTAATAGACTCCCTTGGCTGCTGCGAACTGCTGCGAATTTCCTCCTGTGAAGAATGGGTCCGTTTGATATCCGTGGGTAAATAGTCCTGTCAGTAGCGGGCTGGTCTGGGCGAGTAGTATCGCGTGGATCTGGGCAGTGGGGCGGGTCAGTGCGTCGGCGATGTTCGAGGCTCCTTTTTTATAGGTGACTGTGTAGTGGAAGTTTGACTCGAGGAAATCGAGCCACCGAATCTGTCGTGGGTGGAGGTGGGGCTGTGCGCGGAGGTACTGTAGTGATCGGTGGTCTGTCCGTACTGTCACGTCTGCGCCGGTCAAGTAGCAGTGCCACACTTTGAACGCATGCACGATCGCGAGCATTTCGCGGTCGTGTATCGGGTAATTTCGCTCGGGCGGATGCAGTTTTCATGACTCATATGCGATGGGCTGTAGGCCGTTGCCGAAGTCCTGTAGCAGTACGACTCCAATGGCGATGTCGCTTGCGTCTGTAACAACCTCGAAGGGGCGGTGTGGGTCGGCGATGCGCAGGACGGGCGGTGAACAGAGAAGGGCAGCATGCTCTTTCTCCCCCCACGTAAAAACGACCCCCTTTCGCAGTAAATCCGTCAGCGGGGCAGTCAACTGTGCCATGTCGGGGACGAACCGACGAACATAATTAACGAACCCTAAAAAACTCTGCAGATCGGTGATGTTCGTCGGGGGACGCCACGCTTTTACCGTATCCAGCTTCTTTGGGTCGATTTCAACTCCAGCCTCCGAAATAACGTGCCCCAAAAATTCTAGTCTGTCCCGAAAAAACTCGCACTTAGAGCCCTTGGTTAGTAACCGATGTTCCTCTAAAACATTAAATACTGCTTCGAGATCCGCTAAATGCTGCTGCTTGTCGCGACTGTAGACGAGGATGTCGTCGAGGTAAACTATCACGCATTTATCTAAGAGTGGCCTAAACGCCTCGTTCATGGTCATCTGAAATGTTGCGGGCGCGTTGGTCAGCCCGAAAGGCATCACCGTGTACTCAAACGACCCGTACCTAGTCCTAAATGTTGTCTTGGCGCAGTCCGATGGTTCGACCCGAATCTGATGGTAACCCCCCCGTAAGTCTATTTTCGAAAACACCCGTACTGTTCGCAGTTGGTCGATCAGTTCGTCGGCGCGGGGAATGGGGTACCGCGACTTGACTGTTACCCTGTTGAGTGCTCGGTAATCGATACACATGCGAAACCCTCCGTCTTTTTTCGGTGTGAACAGTATCGGTGCAGCGAACGGTGACGAACTTGGTCGAATAAACTGCTTCTCTAACAAATAATCTAACTGCTTCCTCAGTTCGTCGAGCTCGGGCTGTGTCAGTCTGAACTGGCGCTGTACAGTTGGCTGTGCCCCCGGTTCTAACTCGATCCTATGATCATGCGCCCGCTGAGGTGGCAGCCCTTCCGGTAAGTCGTCTGGAAAAATCCCCGGGTACCGTTTCAACAGTTCCTGTAGTTCGGGCGGCACTGCTGCCAACAGTTTCTGAAAATCGCTCGGCTGCTCCGCTTCTCCTACTAATGCTATATCTACTGCGTACACGTCAGCTCCACCGGCGACAACCCGTTTCATCGTGATGGCGTTGACGTGGACCGTTGAAGTCTCGGGCGACTGCCAGCGAGGTAGCATGACCCAGTTACCGCTACTTCGCACAGTGCAGCTACCCGTCGTCCAGTCGATTCGTGGGTTGTACCGTCGTAGCCAATCACGTCCTAGTAAAACATCATGCCCATCCAATGTCGTCGCGAGCATTTCCTGTGTAAACCCGAAGTTTCCCCCGCAGCGAACTTTTACTCTCTCCACCTTCTCCCGTATGGCCAGCGGCGTGCCGTCTACTAAGCGTGCGTCGATCTCAGGTAAGCAGCGACTAAGTGTCAGTTGTAATTTTCACGCAGTTGCGGTATTAACTAAACTGTGGCTTGTTCCTCCGTCAATAAAAATCTTCACTGCTGCTCCCTGTATTTTCCCGTGGATCAGTACTGGGCAATCCGTCGTTGTACCCTCCTTATTCATCCGAGCCCGATCGATGGCGTGAATCGGTACTGTGACTCGGTGAGGGTCGGTGCGGTTGGGCGAACAGGCAGTCTCGTCAGTAGTTGGCCCAACTTCTACTGACTGCTGGCGTTTCCCTGCCTCTGAGACTCCCTCCCCTGCTCTGCTCCGCGGCGCCTTAGCTCCTCTGGGCATTCGCTCTTGCGATGGCCCGGCCTGTTGCAAGCAAAGCAGCGCCCCTTAAACGGTGCGGCAACTGCATTTGTTGCAACAGCGTTTACAGTGGCGTGCTCGATCGGTCCCCGAGGACGATGTCCGTAGTAGGACCCCGGTCTCGGTCGGCGTAGAATGTCGATTTTCTCGGCGAGCGCGAGAATCTCGTTGAAGTTTGAGAGTCCGCGCAGCATGATTTCGTGCGAGATATCCGGCTTCAGCCCTCCGACGTAACGGTCCACCCGCTCCGCTTCGTGCATGTAGCCGACCTGCTCGCAAAGTGCGAGAAAACCGCTCGTGTAATCTTGAACCGACCCGAGCTGCCGCCAAGTGCGCAATCTCTGACGCGCCGAAATAGAAGCCGCGATCGGCTCGAAGCGCGCCCGAAGCCCTGCGCACCACGCATCCTACGTGCTGTATTGGGCGGTCTCGCAGAATGAACTCCAGGTGACAGCTGGACCCGTGGGCCCTTCCTCTTACGACGGTGGCTCGTAGGCGCGTGGCGACGTCACGATGACTCGCCACCAGTCCATGGCGGGGCCCCTTAATAGCGAAACGGCATACCGAATCTTCGCTGCGTCCGACTCGACGTAATTCGCGTCGAAGAAGACGTTCATCGTGAAAACCCACGATTGAACCGTCGGACCTCCACGCTGGCTCGGGTCGAAACAGGGCGGGCGTTGCGGCTTGAGTGGCATTGGTGCCATGATGGCCTGTTCGCCACTTGTCGTCGCGAACTCCACATGCCGACGGGCTTCGCGAGGCTCCCGCGGGCTTGGCGCGCCCCTGTTTCCTCCCATGCCAGGCATTGGTTGGGCGGCGCTATCACTGGCTGCGCCCGAGCGCTGTCCCACGCTGTCGTGTTGTGTTGGTGTCCCGGACGAGATGACGATTGGCTCGTCCGATTGTGCAGGTGCATTTGTTGGTGCGTGTGGTGCTGCTGGAGTGTTCACCGTTGATTGCTGACGCGCGGAGTCACGTTCCGCTGTGAGCATCGCAATTTCGAGCGCCGAATCTTCGAGTTGGCGCACCAGACGGTCGAGCTGCTCCTGCGTCAATGTGGCGAGCGTGAATTCGGCCATGGCGGGGGTGTCGGGCGAGCTCAGCGAGAGCCTCAGTCGTGGCCGTGCGTGCTTACGAGAGAGCACTACGAGCGGCGGTGCTGTGTCGCTGAGAGACGTCTACCCCCCCCAAAAATTGAGATAGTGGGGAAGCGAAGGTGTGGATGCGGTCCGAGAAGAGGTCGTAGGCTCTGATACCAAGTGTTACGAGTGCAATTGAGTGAACGAACGAGAATTGCACTATTGAAGCAAAAGTACAATGACCGAAGGCATGAGCGAAGAATATATAGCGAAACTACAGTGGTAACGGTAATGGACTGTGGTTGTCGCGCGACGGGCCTGGGACTGAGGTTGGGAAAAGTGTCGAAGCGGAGGCCCGGAGCGCGGGTTACCCACCGAGCCGTGAGGTCGGGGTGCGACGTGCGAAGGTGGCGGGCGGATTGTCGATGCGAGGATTGCGAGTGGTAACGGTGCTGACTGTGGTGCTACAGTGATGTACGCGTTGAGAAGGAACGCGAAGTAAGGAAAAAGAGATTTTCCTTACACTACCCCCCCCCTTAAGGAGGTCCTCCTTACGAAAGTGCGTGTACATCCCTGAAATTCCGGCTGCGCAGATACTCGGTGAGGACGGGGTGGTTTTCGATTCTGTCCAGGGGAACCCAATTGTCTTCGGTGGGTGTACGGTCCTTCCAACGGAGTAAGAACTCGATCCTTCGGGCTCCTCGAGGGTCGCGAACTCTGTGACTCAGGATTTTCTCGGGGGTGATGATTGGTTCAGTCGGTGGTCTTGTCATGCTGGCTGGGCGATTGCGTGGCAGTTGGCTCGTGGACGGGACGTAAGGGCGAAGCAGGCTGACGTGGAACGAGGGGCTGACGTACCAGTCAGCAGGGAGGAGGAGGTGGGGCTTATGCGAAATGGCCCGCAGTATCGGGGGCGGAGTTTCGGGGTGATAGGCAGTCGGAGATTTTGGGTGTCAAGCAAAACTAAGTTGTCGGGCTGGTAAGTGACATGTCTGCGGTGGCGGTCGGCGTTGCGTTTAGCGATGATGTTAGCTTTTTTAATTGCGTCTGCTGCCCTGGTCCGTGCTGCTTGCAAAATTTCGGCGAACTGTTGCGCGCGTGGAACCGGGTTGTCGGGACTCGGGGTCATGGGTACTGTTGGGTCTTGTCCGTAATTCAGGTAAAACGGTGACTGTTGGGTCGTGGCGGATGGGGCGTTGTTGTATGCGAATTCGATGAGTGGCAGTTGCTGTTCCCACGTGTTTGGGTCGTCGCACGTGGCCCGGATGAGCTGTTCCATGGTCTGATTTGTCCGTTCTGTCTGTCTGTCTGTTTCGGGGTGGTACGATGAACTAAACTGTAGTCGCGTGCCGAACTGCTGCCACAGGTTCCGCCAGAAGTTGCTGGTGAATTTCGTGTCTCTGTCGCTGATGATTGATGCTGGTATCCCGTGTAGTCGAACGACGGTAGAGATGAAGAGGCGGGCTGTTTCTTCGGCTGTGATTGATTTTTTGCAGGCTGCGAAGTGTGCCATTTTCGTCAGTCGATCGACGACGACCAGGATCGCGTCATTTCCACTCGCCCCGGCCGGTAACCCCGTGACGAAGTCCATCGTCACCTGCTGCCAAGCACGCTCTGGAGGTGGGATTGGCTGCAACTGTCCCGCCGGCCGCTTCCGTGTTGACTTCATGGTCTGGCAAGTGGGACACGATGCCACGTGTCGCTGCACGTCGGTCAACATTTCGGCGCAGTCCGATGGTTCGACCCGAATCTGATGGTAACCCCCCCGTAAGTCTATTTTCGAAAACACCCGTACTGTTCGCAGTTGGTCGATCAGTTCGTCGGCGCGGGGAATGGGGTACCGCGACTTGACTGTTACCCTGTTGAGTGCTCGGTAATCGATACACATGCGAAACCCTCCGTCTTTTTTCGGTGTGAACAGTATCGGTGCAGCGAACGGTGACGAACTTGGTCGAATAAATTGCTTCTCTAACAAATAATCTAACTGCTTCCTCAGTTCGTCGAGCTCGGGCTGTGTCAGTCTGAACTGGCGCTGTACAGTTGGCTGTGCCCCCGGTTCTAACTCGATCCTATGATCATGCGCCCGCTGAGGTGGCAGCCCTTCCGGTAAGTCGTCTGGAAAAATCCCCGGGTACCGTTTCAACAGTTCCTGTAGTTCGGGCGGCACTGCTGCCAACAGTTTCTGAAAATCGCTCGGCTGCTCCGCTTCTCCTACTAATGCTATATCTACTGCGTACACGTCAGCTCCACCGGCGACAACCCGTTTCATCGTGATGGCGTTGACGTGGACCGTTGAAGTCTCGGGCGACTGCCAGCGAGGTAGCATGACCCAGTTACCGCTACTTCGCACAGTGCAGCTACCCGTCGTCCAGTCGATTCGTGGGTTGTACCGTCGTAGCCAATCACGTCCTAGTAAAACATCATGCCCATCCAATGTCGTCGCGAGCATTTCCTGTGTAAACCCGAAGTTTCCCCCGCAGCGAACTTTTACTCTCTCCACCTTCTCCCGTATGGCCAGCGGCGTGCCGTCTACTAAGCGTGCGTCGATCTCAGGTAAGCAGCGACTAAGTGTCAGTTGTAATTTTCACGCAGTTGCGGTATTAACTAAACTGTGGCTTGTTCCTCCGTCAATAAAAATCTTCACTGCTGCTCCCTGTATTTTCCCGTGGATCAGTACTGGGCAATCCGTCGTTGTACCCTCCTTATTCATCCGAGCCCGATCGATGGCGTGAATCGGTACTGTGACTCGGTGAGGGTCGGTGCGGTTGGGCGAACAGGCAGTCTCGTCAGTAGTTGGCCCAACTTCTACTGACTGCTGGCGTTTCCCTGCCTCTGAGACTCCCTCCCCTGCTCTGCTCCGCGGCGCCTTAGCTCCTCTGGGCATTCGCTCTTGCGATGGCCCGGCCTGTTGCAAGCAAAGCAGCGCCCCTTAAACGGTGCGGCAACTGCATTTGTTGCAACAGCGTTTACAGTGGCGTGCTCGATCGGTCCCCGAGGACGATGTCCGTAGTAGGACCCCGGTCTCGGTCGGCGTAGAATGTCGATTTTCTCGGCGAGCGCGAGAATCTCGTTGAAGTTTGAGAGTCCGCGCAGCATGATTTCGTGCGAGATATCCGGCTTCAGCCCTCCGACGTAACGGTCCACCCGCTCCGCTTCGTGCATGTAGCCGACCTGCTCGCAAAGTGCGAGAAAACCGCTCGTGTAATCTTGAACCGACCCGAGCTGCCGCCAAGTGCGCAATCTCTGACGCGCCGAAATAGAAGCCGCGATCGGCTCGAAGCGCGCCCGAAGCCCTGCGCACCACGCATCCTACGTGCTGTATTGGGCGGTCTCGCAGAATGAACTCCAGGTGACAGCTGGACCCGTGGGCCCTTCCTCTTACGACGGTGGCTCGTAGGCGCGTGGCGACGTCACGATGACTCGCCACCAGTCCATGGCGGGGCCCCTTAATAGCGAAACGGCATACCGAATCTTCGCTGCGTCCGACTCGACGTAATTCGCGTCGAAGAAGACGTTCATCGTGAAAACCCACGATTGAACCGTCGGACCTCCACGCTGGCTCGGGTCGAAACAGGGCGGGCGTTGCGGCTTGAGTGGCATTGGTGCCATGATGGCCTGTTCGCCACTTGTCGTCGCGAACTCCAAATGCCGACGGGCTTCGCGAGGCTCCCGCGGGCTTGGCGCGCCCCTGTTTCCTCCCATGCCAGGCATTGGTTGGGCGGCGCTATCACTGGCTGCGCCCGAGCGCTGTCCCACGCTGTCGTGTTGTGTTGGTGTCCCGGACGAGATGACGATTGGCTCGTCCGATTGTGCAGGTGCATTTGTTGGTGCGTGTGGTGCTGCTGGAGTGTTCACCGTTGATTGCTGACGCGCGGAGTCACGTTCCGCTGTGAGCATCGCAATTTCGAGCGCCGAATCTTCGAGTTGGCGCACCAGACGGTCGAGCTGCTCCTGCGTCAATGTGGCGAGCGTGAATTCGGCCATGGCGGGGGTGTCGGGCGAGCTCAGCGAGAGCCTCAGTCGTGGCCGTGCGTGCTTACGAGAGAGCACTACGAGCGGCGGTGCTGTGTCGCTGAGAGACGTCTACCCCCCCCAAAAATTGAGATAGTGGGGAAGCGAAGGTGTGGATGCGGTCCGAGAAGAGGTCGTAGGCTCTGATACCAAGTGTTACGAGTGCAATTGAGTGAACGAACGAGAATTGCACTATTGAAGCAAAAGTACAATGACCGAAGGCATGAGCGAAGAATATATAGCGAAACTACAGTGGTAACGGTAATGGACTGTGGTTGTCGCGCGACGGGCCTGGGACTGAGGTTGGGAAAAGTGTCGAAGCGGAGGCCCGGAGCGCGGGTTACCCACCGAGCCGTGAGGTCGGGGTGCGACGTGCGAAGGTGGCGGGCGGATTGTCGATGCGAGGATTGCGAGTGGTAACGGTGCTGACTGTGGTGCTACAGTGATGTACGCGTTGAGCAGTGACGCGAAGTAAGGAAAAAGAGATTTTCCTTACAAACTCTCATAATGAACCCTGAATTTCAGAGTTCCCTAGAAAACAGCTCTGGAAATCAGAGTAGTGAAAATCCAAAAAAAAAGCCCTGCTCCTCACATGCTATGCTACCCTGCCAGGCAGGTTGAGTTGTTGCCTGCACACACTGCTAATGAGACATGCAGTGTACAATCATATGCAGTGTATGAAGCTTATGTGCTGCACGGTGCCTATGAAATGCATCAATGTGAATCATTACTACTACTAAACCATATGTGACTTCTCCAATGATGTGAACCCTACGATCATTTGCATGAATCATATACGGTCACAATTGGATGTTGACGATAGTGGGGAATAATTTGAGAAAAAATAGTCAATGTGGTTCATATTCTGCTGTATGACACGTTCATGTATTGAAGGTAATGTGCATGTTTATACTGGCAATATGGATCATACCATTTATTTTTAGGGTTTGGTGTTGGTGTACGTTTTATAATCAACAGCAAACATCAGTATCTCATCTCAGGCGTTTCGTCAAAACTTTCGCTCGGTAACTGTTTCGTGCGCTGCAATCCTGAGCATGAGTTTTTCCAACACGCGATTGTGTGAATGCCAAGCAGGTTGCCCGAGTGGTCTCAAACGAATCCTACGTGCGGCGAGTAATTGGTTTTCGCATTCCATCGACTCCTCCCATTGGCTGGGCGAATCGACGTTATCCAGCACTGGCTCGCTGCTGGTGACCCCCCCAATCTCCTCCCGCCACTCCTTGTTTCCCCTTCCACCTCGCTGCTCCCATCAGCCCTCCAGGATATCCCTTTCTCCTCCGACCTTCAGCAGTGCTGTCTGTGTCTGACCCTAGAATCCACATTCTCGGACTCTGACGCCATGGCCGCCGTTGCTACCCGTGCCCTCGCCTCCGCGCCGGTTGCCCTCGAGGCTACCCGCCAACGCCTTGTCGCCGGCAAGGCTCTGCGCTCCGCTGTCCCTGCCGTCACTGCTGTGCGCGGCCAGAGGCTCGTTGCTCGTGCAAGCCTTGAGAAGGTGAAAAGTTGTTCACATTAGCTCAGAGTTTACGAACCACAACGCCTGCTGTTCTTGTTCCTCCATAGATAACGAACGTATAGCTGACATTGTTACCCTCGCATTCCCCGCATGTTTTTTGCAGCCCACTCGCCAGACCTACTTCGCCTCCCCCCAGTCCCTGAGCTACCTCGATGGGACCCTCCCCGGCGACTTCGGCTTCGACCCCCTTGGCCTGTCCGACCCTGAGGGTGCTGGCAACTTTATCGACCCCAAGTGGCTCACCTATGGCGAGCTGATCAACGGCCGCTGGGCTATGCTCGGTGTTGCCGGCATGATCGCTCCCGAGATCCTCGGCAGCTACGGCATTGGCCCCAAGATTGTGTGGTTCCAGTCCGGTGTGATCCCTCCTCTTGGCGGCTACGAGTACTGGGCCGATCCCTATGCTCTGTTCGTCCTCGAGATCGTCCTCATCGGCTTCGCCGAGCACAGAAGAGCTCAGGACTACTACAGTAAGCTCCCTCTTCCACGGTCCAACCGTCTTCTCTTGTACATTTACCACTTACTCCCCCTGTTCCAGTATACGGTATACCAGTACTCACACTTTTTTGCTTTTTTGAATTGCAGAGCCCGGCTATGGCTCCAAGCAGTACCTGCTGGGTCTTGAGAAGGTTCTCGGCGGCTCTGGCGACCCCATCTACCCCGGTGGCCCGGTCTTCAACTTCGCTGGCCTGGGCAAGACCGAGGCTGAGATGCACACCTACAAGACCAAGGAGGTCAGGAACTCCCGCCTTGCCATGCTCGCTGCCCTCGGCTTCTTCTTCCAGGCGTGGATCACCGGCGTGGGCCCGTACCAGAACCTGCTCGACCACTTGGCCGACCCTGTGAACAACAACATCCTCACCAACCTCAAGCTGCACTAAGCTGTTTATTCTCAATATAAATGTAAAGATGTGAGATTTATCAATTACAAACTCAAAATTGTGCATTAATTACGTAGTACGGTCTGCGACAACTGGATGCCAACGAGCCCATCTTCCATGCCTTCTCAATTATAGTACTGGGAAGGAATGTCAGACATCTAATATCATGGAATGCCACGGAACAAATTTATTGAACGTTCATTTACACAATTCAACAAGCTCGTCTATCATTCAAGTGAATTACAATTTTCCGGTAGAACTAGCGTGTCTGTCAGCCCCATCATACCTCGTCCTCAAAATTCTGACCCACAAGCTTGCTGCTAATAATGGCGTCAATTGGCGCACTGTCAACCACTCCTACGACACTCCGTCCAGTGCAGCTCGGTTATAGAACGAGCAGGATTCCACTCCAAGCATGCAGAGGGCCAAGAATAGTCGCCAAAGCAAGCTCGAATAAGGTAAGGCTGCATGCAAGAACGACTAGGAGTTACGCTGCATCACAAACAGGGTGCCTAATGCCCGTCCTCACTAAGCGGCCGTGCAGGATGATCGGCCAACCTGGTTCGCTTCGTCTCAGTCGTTGACTTACCTTGACGGAAGGTCAGTCCCCTTATGCCCGCATGGAATCGGCGTTGCTCCTTCTGTCTGTGCGTACTGTTAGACCGAGTGCATATCTTCCCTCACGTGCGTCTGACCCTACGAGCCGCCTCCATTGCGCCATCGCAGCCTGCCAGGCGACTACGGATTCGATCCGCTCGGCCTGTCGGACCCGGAGGGGGCGGGCGCGTTCGTGTCGCCGCGATGGCTGGCGTACGCGGAGGTGGTGCACGCGCGCTGGGCCATGCTGGGCGCACTGGGGATGATCGCGCCGGAGATGCTGGGCGATGTGGGCGTCATCCCCGCGCGCACGGGCGTCGAGTGGTTCCGCTCGGGCGTCATTCCGCCGATCGGCGCGTTCGACTACTGGGCTGACCCTTACACGCTCTTCGTGGCGCAGGCGGCGCTGCTGGCATTTGCGGAGCACCGACGCGCGCAGGATTACTACGGTGAGTCGCAGCCGCGCGGAGTAAACATGCTTGCAGCTCCGCAGTCAAGCATTGTGCTTTCGTGCCGTGCCAGTATAGACTCGTTTGATGCACCCTTGGCGTCCGCTGGGTATGATCATCCTCATGCGTAGCTCATGCCACGCCGTCCTCCTTCCATCTCGTGCCGCGCGCCCTGGCAGCGCCAGGCTACGGCGCGACGACCCCGTTCTTCGGCCTCGAGCGGCTGCTGGGCGGCTCCAAGCGCCCCGCGTATCCCGGCGGGCCGTTCTTCAACTTCGCGCGGCTCGGGCGCTCCAAGGCGGAGATGCGCGCGCGGCGCACGGCGGAGTTGAAGCACGGGCGCGTGGCGATGGCGGCGTGCGCGGGGTGCTTCGCGCAGGCGGTGGTGACGGGGAGCGGGCCGTGGCGCAACGTGGTGGAGCACGTGGCGGACCCCGCGGGGAACAACCTGCTGGCGCTCGTGGGGCTGCTGTGACGCGCGCACGCGCGCATGGCGAGCGCCCGCGCTGCATTGCGGTGCCTGCTGCGGCGAGAACGGCAGACGCGTGTTGGAGGTGCCTCCATCTGTACTCAATGCTCATCCATAAGTTTCGAGCTGGATGGAGTTGGACAGTAAAGGGGACAACCCCGAGCAGCCATGGTGTATTCACATAGGAACTGAAGGAACATGAGCTCTACAATGTGTTGTCTTTGATCTTTGGCTACGGTATACACCTTTGATGAATCTAGTGTATCTACAGCAAGCAGTGGCACTAGTCCTTGCGCAGGTCCATGATCTCCCGCCGCACACCGTTCTTGTCAATGACCACAATCTCCAATGCATCGCCCTGCACAACCCCCCCCCCCCCCCCCCCCACCCACACACACACACATAGACATACACATACATGAACGCATGCAGCGATCAGCAAAGCGGGTGCAGAGAAGAAGAAACATGAACTGATCGCACATAGAGGTTCCATTGACACACAGAGGGGTGGGAAGGGGAGGAGAGAGGAAGAAACAGCAGACGAGCGAACTAAAGGGTGAATGATTGCAAGGGCAGAGGGAGGGGGCCACGCACGGTGTAGATGTCGCGCTCTGCAGCGGAGGCAAAAGAGGGGCTCTTTAAACGACTAGGGGGGCAGGGGGGGGCAGGGGGCAGGGCACGCACAGTGTAGATGTCGCGCTCTGCAGCGGAGGCGAAGGTGTCCTTGATGAGGTCCACCGCCTCCTCCTGTGATAGCTTCGTTGCCAGTGGCTGCACGGCACAGCACACAGAGGGTATAAGGCAGAGCGCACATGCAGACACACAGAAGAGTTGAGAGGATACTTCTGCTGTGTTACAAGCACAGATGAACGAGCATATTGGAGGGCACGACACAGCATAGTAAGCACACACCCAAGCCAGCATCTATCCCTGCGGCCGTGCGGTGCAGTGCGCACCTGGGGCGGCAGCACGAGGGGGTTGGCGGCTTTGAGCTGGGAGTCGAGCACGGGCACGACGAGCTGCTGCCCCGTGCCGTGCACCACGTACCCCAGGCGCTCGTGCGACCCCACCGCATCGTACCCATACACACACCCCACTCCTGGTGGTGCGCGCACCAAGGGGATGGTGGTGATGGGGCAATGGAGTGGGGGGATGAGGAGGCTTTGAGCATTTTCAAAAAACAGCATGCAGCGCACGTGGTGTGCATGGCATGGTCGCACGGCATGGCATGGAGCATGGTGCATGCGGCATGGGCAGCAAGGCCCGTGCCATGCACCACACACCCCAGCCTCTCATGCGACCCCACCGCATCGTACCTATACACAGACACAACACCTGGTGATGCACTCAAGGGGGCGGAGGGGGATTGTGACGAGGGAGTGGAGTGGGGGAGATGAGAAGAGGGGTTAAGTGGCTATGATGCGGCAAAGCAAGCCCCGTGCCATGCACCACGTACCCCAGCCTCTCGTGTGACCGCACCGCACCGTACCCGTTCACACACCCCACTCCTGGTGGTGCGCGCGCCAAAGGGGAGGTGGTGACGAGGGCATGCAGTGAGGGAGTTGAGGAGAAACGAAGCGTTAAGTGCCTTTGAGAGCCACAAAAAGAGACAACCATGATAAGAGCAGTGTGCAGCAAACATGGAGTGCATGGCATGGGATGTGGCATGGTGCATGCAGCATGGCAGCAACCAAGGTTTGGGCAGCTCACCATTAACATCCAATCCAGCGAGGGCGTTGAAGGTGTAGTAAGGGAAGAAGCGCTTGTAGTAGAGCGTGTTGGCCAGCAGCTGCGCCATCGCCTCGCACCCCATCTCCTCGTTGTGCTGCTGCTGGTACACCTGCCACACGCAGGGTTGGGGGAGGGGAGAGGGGTAACAGGGCGGGGAGTGTTGGGGTTGGGGGTTGAGGGAAAATGAGGGAGGTATAAGCAAAGTCAGGTCTGGAAGATGTTTCCTTGCACACCGCAAAGCCCAGATTCAGGGGACTCGTGTGCCCCACTGCCACGCAGCAAGCAGCCTCTGTAGTATCATCAGCCTCCGCCCCCCATGCTTGCCCCCATGCGCGCCCATGTCGGGAGTGGAGCACCCATCGTTGCCATGCCTGCCCTCCCCTCCCTAACATGCCTCCCCACCCACCGCACACCACGCGCACCTCATGGTGCAGTACAAGTGCAGCACTTTCTGCAGCATCAACCTTTCCACCCCATGCCCAGCCCCTCCTGCCCGCCCCCCATGCCCTTCCCGACCCCCATGTCCGACCACCCATGTCCGCCCCACCATGCCCGCTCCCCACATGTCCGGCCCCCCATGCGCACCTCATGCCGCTGGTGCAGCACCTTCTGCAGCATGCGCCGGTCCGCCTGGAAGCCCGAGCTCACCAGCACACAGCGGTCCGAGCTGGCGGGCAGGGGGCGCGCGGAGAGGGGTGGTGGGAGAGGGGAGGGGAAGGCGCAGGGCAATTGGGGTGAGGGGGGAAGCCCGGGCTCACCAGCACACAGCGGTCCGAGCTGCGGGGGCATGGGCGCGCGGAAAGGTGTGGGGGTGGGTGGGTGGGAGAGGAAAAGGGGAGGCGCAGGGCAAGTGGGGTGGGAGCGGGGACGGGGAATGCGCAGCAAAACGGAGGTTACGGGGGAAGGGTGCAGCGCATGAGGGGTTGGGAGGAAGGCGCAAGGCAAAGGGGGCGAGAAGGGACGCTGAGAGGCAACAGAGGCAGAGAAAGGAACAAGAGAGGCTGATGTTTTTTGAGAATTCTCAAAAAACAAGAGAGGCTGCACTCCACAGCCCCGCGACACCCCGCTGGCCAACGGAGTCGCCGTGGGACCAGACCAACAGGCGAACAGGGAGTGACGGGGAGAGGGGGGTGAGGAAGGTAGGGGAGGAGAGAGAGGGTGGTGGGGATAAGGGCGACGTGGGCGGAGGAGCAATAGGAACGGGGAGAAGGAGATGAGCGATAGAGGTCGGGGGGCGGGAGAGCAGGGAGCGGGGCGGACATGCGGAAGATCTTGGAGGCGGAGCGCGTGTAGATGCTGTAGCCCGTGGACAGGCGCGTGTCGCCCGCCACTATCGCGAAGTCGCTCCCCGCCACCGCCATACTCGTGCTGCGGGCGGGGGAGGTGGGGGTGGGGGGACGGGCGGACGGGGGGAAGGGCGAATTGGGCGGTTGGGCGACGGGGGAAAGGGCGGAGAGGAGGATGGGCGGATCGGCAGGTACGGTGGATGGGCGGATGAACGGATGGTTCGGGTGCGGGAAGCGCGGAAGGAAGGATGGGCGGATGGGACGGACGGGCGTAGGGGGGGGGGGGGGGGGGGGGGATGGACGGATGGGCGGATGGGCGGATGGGCGGATGGGGCAGACAGGGAGGATGGCGAATTGGAACAGGGTCGGAATGTATGAACTTGGATCGGCACTTCCAAGAAGGTGCGCGCGAGAGGAGCTGGCAAATGGACGATTAGAGCGCAAGCGGAGCGCCCCCATCACCCTGCAGCAAGTGGCTCGCATACGAGCGGAGCGCATAGTCGGCTGCCGTACGGCCGCAACGGCGACAACTCCAAGGACCACCCGCTTCTACCGCGGAAATCTCGCAGTCCTACACCGTACAAACGCAGCAGGGATCGATATTTCGCGAATTCTCATCGCGAATGGTAAAGGTGTAAGCCTCGGGATCTTACCCGCCGTTGTTGTCGTACGGGCTCCAGTGCGCCATGATGCGCTCCGCGGCGCCGCTACAATCTGCAGAGTGTTTGCCTGTTTGCGGTTCAGCTGAAACGCGAGCTTCGCTGAACAAAGCTTTTCGTGTTGCGATGGAGATTAGGCGACGGTAGTTACGTACGGCGGGAAGAGGAGGTAATCGGTCTAGCTAGTCGAGGGAATTAGCAGACTGATGTGGATGCGGGCGATAGAGGGATCTGGGATGCTGGGTTGAGCCTCTTTCACATTCATTCTCGCTACAAACACTTTCAACTTGGGTGCTTCTTTGTCCCTGCAGCCCTTTGCATAAGCAACACGTTCTTGAAGATGAAGATGTCTAGCATTAGCCACTGAAATTGATGGAATTATTGAATATGCGTTACTCTGGAGGAGCTTCATGGCCAAGCTAATATATAGTATTGCCATGCATTTTCGCTTGCCAAGACGGATGTAAGCAGTGCCATTCCGAGCTATAGTTATTGCAATGTACTTATCGCAGAGGTCTATTTCGCGAATAGCACCGACCAGAAGGTTCTGCGTCTCGCCTGCTCCGGGCTTGGCCGTGCGAGGCAGCATTGACCACACAGCGGGGCTTTTCGCGCTTCCTCTCAGTCGCGCACAGCCGAAAGCAAAGGCTGGCCTGGCTGGCAGTTAAGCGGCGGTTTGGTTCGGTTGAGTGCGAGGAGGAAGAGTGAGAGTGCGAGCAAGACCATCACCACGCCCACGATCATGAGAGCGTGTCAGCCCAGCAGACACAGCAACACCCAACCTGACCAAACCTCTCAGCTTTCACCGCGTCTTGGCGGCCCAACAGTACAGTCCGATGAAGCGTCTATGGCGCCGTGGGTAGCGACGATAGTTATTTAAATGTGCGTGCGCCATGACGTCATGCTCGTCGTGTGCTTCACCTCACTCAGCTTCCATCCAATCCCGCGGATCGCCGCATTGCAGCACGATGTTAGGTTATGCCGCCTCTGCTGCCATCTGTTACCGCTTAGTCAATCGACTTAGGTAGCTAGTGTTCTATTTATACCATTAAGTACGACGTAGCTATTGAAAATAGTAACTTGACTTTAAAAGCATTAGCTTTTAGCGGATCAGCCAGCTCTGAAACGGAAGCACCCAACGCGCGGCATGCTCTAGCCATCCGTGCCTGCGCCGTTCTCACTCGTACGCAGCGGGTGTGCCGTCGTACCCGTTATAGATTCGCTCGTTATCGCGATGGGGTGCGCCGTGTCGGTGGAGGTGGCCGGCAAGGACGACGCGGGGGGGCATAGCAACCACGCAGTTTCGCAGAAGCCGACAGGGAAATCCGTTACAGTGCAAGGTACTGTAAGACGTCGCGGCGCGAGTGATATAAACAGCGTATGGACGCGAGAGGGGGGGGAAGGGTGCAGCGAGAGGCATATGCGGCTGCCATTTCCGTCATTCGGTCGTCGTCTCGCTGCTGACTGCGCTCTCGTGTTTCCCTCTCTCTCGTGTGCTTGACCGTGCCATCTCCCGTCCCAACCTCTGCCCCCTCACCTTCTCCCTGCGTGCCGCCCATCATGCCCCCCCGCCCATCATCCCCCCCCGCCCATCATGCCCCCCCGCCCATCATCCCCCCCCGCCCATCATGCACCCCCGCCCATCACCCCCCCCCGCCCAACATGCCCCCCCGCCCATCATGCCCCCCCGCCAGAATCGCAAATGACAGCCACGACGGAGGTCGACGCGCGCCCGACGGACGCGGTCGAGTCGACGGCGACGGAGGGCGCGCGGCCGCTGCGCAAGTTCAAGCTGCGCGAGGTGCGCGACATGTGCGACGGCTTCTCGTCCAAGTGCCCCGTGCTGGGCGAGGGCTCCTTCGGCATGGTGTATCGCGGCAGCGCGGAGCTCGACGGGCGCGCGGTCGACGTGGCGGTGAAGCGGCTCAGCGCGGAGAGCCAGCAGGGCGTCGACGAGTGGCTGGTGCGTGCCGTGCGGGGGTGTCTGCAGGTTTGGGGATGCGTGCCGGTTGGGGGGTGACTTTTGAGTCGAGTCAGAAATTAAGCCGCTTGGATGGTGCGCACAGGTTCGGGGGGTGCGCACAGGCTTGGGGGATGCGCGCAAGCTTTGGGGGTGCGCGCAGGCTCTGGGACGTGCCCGCTTGTGGGGCACGCATACTTGGGAGGTGCGCGTACGTTTGGAGGTTCCGTACAGGCTTGGGGGGTGTGTGCAGGCTTGGGGGTTGTGTGGCAGTGGGTGGGGGTGCTTGCTGCTGCCTGCGGCCGTGCCTTTGCGTTGCCAGCGGGGTGAGCGAGGATGGAGGCTCGTGTATCGCCCGTCTTCTCTCCTCTCTTCCTCCCCTCGCCTCCCCCTCTCTCTCAAGCAAGGTGCACCCCGCATCCATCCATATCCTCTCCTCGCACCTCTGGCTCACTCCCTCCCACCCCCTCCCACCCCCTCGCACCCCCTTCCCCTCACCTCCCTTCCCCTCCCCATTTTCACCCCCCTCTCTCTTCCCTTCCCCACCTCGTGCACCGCTGGGTGCCCGGCGCTGAGCAGGCGGAGGTGCTGATACTGGATCGGCTGCGGCATGCGAATCTCACCCTCTTCTCCTCCCCTCCCCATCTTCACCCCCGCCCTCTTCCTTCCCCCCCTCGTGCTCACCTGGGTGCGTGTGCCTGGCTGTGAGCAGGCGGAGGTGCTGATTTTGGATCGGCTGCAGCATGCGAATCTGGTGGAGCTGGTGGGGTATTGCAAGGAGAAGGGCGAGTGCCTGCTCGTCTACCACTACTACGCCAACGACAGCGTTGAATCCGCCCTCTTCAACCGTAAGCCGCTTTTCTGATTCCTTCCCTCCAATTCCTCTCTCTCCCAGCTTTTCTCTCAAGATCCAACAAACCCCCTCATTCGCCCTTCTCTCCCATAACCACCAGCCTCAGCCTCGCCAAGTAACGGGTCCTTCCACTCACCGTCATTCAACCTCCTGTCCACCCCATCCCTCTCTTTCCCCCCTCTCCGTTCCCCTCTCCCCACACCCCCCTCCCCCCCCCCCCCCCCCCCCCCCCCCCCCTTCCCCCACCCGTCCTTCGCCACTTACCGTTTCCCCCACTCTTCTCCCTCCCCCGCCGTACACCCATCCCGCCGTCCTCTCCCCATCTCCCCCACTCTGTGCATGCGGGCAGGCAAGCGCGCGGGGCAGGAGCCATTCTCGTGGGAGCGGCGGGTGAGCGTGGCGTGGCAGGCGGCGGAGGCGCTGGCGTATCTGCACGCCAATGATGTCATCCACCGCGACTTCAAGCCTTCGAATGTTCTGCTTGATGCGGTGAGCGCACTGGGGGTTGGGTGGGGAAGGAGGGGGGGTTGAGGCGCTGGCGTATCTGCACGCCAACGACGTCATTCACCGCGACTTCAAGCCTTCCAACGTGCTGCTCGATGCGGTGAGCGCAAGGGGAGGGGTGGGAGGGAGATTCAGGCAAGCTGGCATGGTGCTGGGTGCTGCTGGGGTGAAGTTTGAGGCGCTGGCGTGCTGCTTGATGCCGTCAGTGCAAGAGGGGTGGAGAGGGGGGGGAGGAGAGGGGTATGGGCAGGGGAAGGTGGGGAGGAAGGCACTAGTGGGAAGGGTGCGCCTGGGTGACTGGTCGTGCATGGGAGGTATGTGATTGGGGAGGTTGCTGCTGTACAAGTAATTTGTCAGGCTGGGAGATTTGGCCAAAGTGGCAAGGTGGTGGGTGGGCGTGGAGCAAGCAAGGCTGCTCACCGTCCATGGCAGCGTGTGGTTGGGTTGACGGGGGGCATAGGGCGGGTGCCATGACCGTGACCGTGGGGGATGGGGAGACGAACAGTAGGCCCCATTACACCTTCTCGTGGAGTGGAGTTTGGGGGAGACTTCACGCCTGCCCCGCATGATATCTCCTCCTTTTGCTCAAATCCGTCCCCTCCTGCCACTCCAGTGCTCTTGTCCACGCCACACCTCACTCACCACATCCCTTTCCCCTCCTCCCCAAATGCTTCTGGGTGGTGGCATTGGCGGCGGGGCTGGCAGGACTGGACGGCGAAGCTGAGCGACTTTGGGATGTGCAAGGAGCAGGAGGCGGGCAAGTCGCACGTGTCCACGCGGGTCATGGGAACTCTGGGGTACCTCGACCCTGACTACATGGAAACAGGTGCCTCCCTCACTCTCTCATGTGCCTCGCACACTCTCACATGCCTCGCACACTCTCACATGCCTCGCACACAACCAGATGCCACGCACAACCTCAGGTGCCACTCACAAGCTCAGGTGCCATTCACAAGCTCAGGTGCCATTCACACGCTCAGGTGCCATTCACACGCTCAGGTGCCATTCACACGCTCAGGTGCCATTCACACGCTCAGGTGCCATTCACACGCTCAGGTGCCATTCACACGCTCAGGTGCCATTCACACGCTCAGGTGCCATGTGCAAATCCAGGTGCCACGCACAAAACCAGGTGCTAGGGGCACAGATTGCGCGGTGAGTAGCTGACGGACACACAGTGATGCAGAAATGGCAGTGATGCTGACGGACACACAATTCTATCCACAGGTGCCCCTGTTTCCAGCACACCTGCATGAGCTCTTAGTCACCTCCTTTTCCCCACTTACTCCCTTTCCCCCCTCACAACCCTTTTCTCTTCCCTCTGTTCCCCCCCCCCCCCCCCTCCCCGACAGGGCTGCTGCGCCAGAGTTCAGACGTGTACGCCTTTGGGGTGTTTCTGCTGGAGCTGATCACGGGCAAGCGCGCGGTCTCAGACACGGGGCAGCCGCTCACCAGCTGGGTGTTCCCGCTGCTGGACCAGAAGAAGCCCGAGATCGACCTGCTGATTGACTCGGCGCTGGAGAGCAGCTTTGACCGCGACAGCGCGCTCAAGATCGCCGTGATTGCCAAGTTCTGCATCGGGGAGGAGGAGCTGCGCCCCGAGATGACCGCCGTCGCTGAGAGGCTCAAGAAGCTCGTCGCCTCGTGACCAGGGCTGGGGGCTTGTGACCATGGCAAGGGGCTCGGGACCATGGCAGGGCTGGTGGCTCGGGACCATGGCAGGGCTGGTGGCTCAGGACCAGGGCTGGGGGCTCGTGACCATGGCAGGGCTGATGGCTCATGACTAGGACTGGTGGGTTTGTGACCATGGCTGAGGGCTTACCGTATGAGCAAAGCTGGTGGGCTCATTGCCATAGTGGTGGGCTTGTGACCATTAGCAAAGGATGAGATGGTGTGAGCTATTGGCACAGGTGGCACAGGTGGTAGAGTGGTGTTTGGTGGCGCTTCAGTAGTATAGCTATGTTGTAGGGCTGCCACCGAGTCAAGAAGCAGTTGAGTTTCACCACCCATGCGAGAAAATCCGCACATGTGAAGACAAAAATAGCTGAAGTATGATAGGTTAGGGTACATTCCAAATCAGTTATTTTCCGGTTGCGAATAAATACATGCAACCCGACCACCGCTGCGGACCTGATCCCTAATCCCTAAACCCTAAACCCTAAACCCTAAACCCTAAACCCTGGAATGACGAGGAAGGAAACAATGTCGCGCCCATTTATGCAAGCCACCTGCAGATGAGAGGGTGGGTGGTTGTGTGTTACTGATACGGTATGTTATTCCGAGTCGCCTCGCCTCGCGCATATCTCTGGCGTCCGGACCCAATTTAAATTTCGTGGTTCTCTTCGGAGCTCCGTATGCCGCACACTTCGTTTTTTTTTCTCCTCCGTGAATTCACAGTTTCCTCCTCCTTCAGGCCGTGCCGTAGCGTGCTCGTGCCCTAGGCGTGTTTGTGCCCGTGGCTCGTCCCTGCGATCACCCCGCGCCGCTCGCCCCTTGCGACGATGCGACGAGAGGATTAGAGAAGAGGGAAATGGGAGGAGCCGCTGTGATAGGCGCGTTAGAGGCCGAACCTCTCTGCTGCAGTGCGCTTTGCAGTTTATTAGTGCACCGTAACTATAGCCGCCTTAACCTTGTAAATACCAATCCTCTCTCGCGCCACCTTTTATTAGACACCTCGCGGAACGTGCGCTCGTCGCGGTCGTCTGAAATTGGCGCGCAATTTGTACATATTTCCCTCTCAGGTGCCAGTCCGCTTTCGCGCCTCCGCCTCTCCGCCTTTCCGCCTCCCCG